>JAVTIF010000002.1:1800000-2207216 GCA_032158265.1 Bacidia rubella
GTTGGACCATGAAATCTCCTGAGTTGACACGCTTGATGATATGCCCCCCTCTTCATGACATGCGGGCCTCCCTTCATTTCATGTCGTCCGTGAAAAGTATGTACGGTAAGTATGTTGGCGCATAAGTAAAAGTACAGGAAGAGAAGTGCTGAATATGCGAGAGGCTCCACTTGTAGAACGTATATTAGTAATACATCTGTTTGAGATCCTTGTACCTCCAGGGCGAACAGGTGTGAAGAATTTTGAGACTGTTGCAATTGACCTCCAAGCCGACACGTAATGGTTTAAGTCGGTTGCATCAAGAAAGTAAGAAGTGAAGAAGGTGACAAGGTTCTCATGCATATTGCTATCGCTCGAGCATTGATCATGCCTGCATTCGTGAATCGATGTTTCAAAGTCGGATGAGCTAGCTGTATCCCACCTACCACGCAGGGATTTGCGCTTAAATTGGCCCGTTAAGCCCTTAGAATCTCCAGACATGGCTCTCTAATATGCAAGTTTTTGTTAAAAAGCCATCCTCCGCAAAGATCCAAAGAATATAAGGGAGAATCAACTGTGACGGTAGATGGGATGAGACCCAAGCAAATCAATTCTCCCTCGGATCGCTGTTTCGTTCGCTCGAATCCGTCCGAGAAGCCTGCCTGATCTCACGTGCATCCGAACCAGCCGGATGACGGTGGTGCCGCGTTTCAGGCTGCGCCGAGTTCCTTCCACTCTCGGCTTCAGAGAAGGATTGGCGTCCGCTGTCCGTTCGATTACGTGCCATCTCAGGGCCCCTGAGGGAGGCGTCACTTGGCTGCCGAGAGCGTCGCTGCCTGTTGTTGGTAGATGAATGCTGAGAAAACGAGGGTGAGGGCTCCGGCGGTGGCTTGTGCTCCCCTGTTGCTTTTCGTTTTTTGGGTGAGCTTGGATGGTCGGACCGTCGATGAGAAGCTGGTGGTTGGGAGTAAGGCGAGCTATTCTTGGTTGCGGGCGTGCCGGGGTCCCTATCTTTTGTGTTTTTTGATTCAGGAGGCACATAATGATGGAAGTAGATGGTGGGCGATGAAGATTGATCTTGCGAATGGGCCGTTTGTGTCTGCTGTAAAGGATGTTGGCCTGCAATTTGGAGGTTTTGTAAGCCTGATGATGGTGGCTGTATCTGTAACTCGTTTGTGTTCAAGCGGGATAGAGCACCCTGAGAAGGTCCGACGCGAGTATTCGTTGGTGGAGCTGCCTGGAGGGGTTGCTGCCCCCGGCTACGGTCGGAGGAGTTTGGGTAAGAAAGTGGCTGATTAGACTGGGCTTGTTGCAAGGTCGGGTTTTGAGATGGCGGCTGCATTTGCCCGTAAGGGTTGGGATTTGGACCTGCAATGAGTCTCGTGTCTCGTCTTTGGTCTGGTGATGGCGCTATCTGGGCCTGTTGCTGTTGCTGTTGCTGCTGCTGCTGTTGCTGCTGCTGTTGTTGCTGCAATTGGGCCGCTTGCTGCTGTTGTTGAAGACTCATTTGTGTCATGTAGTGCTGTGCCCATTCGAGACTGATATTTGACACATTGGCGCCGCCCATACTTGCAAACACCATAGGTACCATAGGTGGTGGTATGCCGCCCCGCAACGATTCCTGTAGTATTTGCTGTTCGACCTTCCGCTGCTCCAACCTGAGAGACTCCTGCCGCGTCTTCTCTTCCTCCTGCTTCCTCCGATCCTCTTCTGATTTGGCGGAGAGCCAGCTCCGCATCGATTCATCCTGACCCGTCCATTGCGACGGCGCGCTTGGTAGTGAGCCGAGGTTGATGTTGTTCGCCGGTGGTCCTCTGTCAGACTGAGGCTGTGGAAGGACGCGGTCCATGCGATCCATGGCGGAGGGAGGCGGTAAGCCGCGATGTGCTGTGCTCATCATCTCCGATCGAGGTTCTGCAAGTGACGGGACAGCGTTCGAAGAATTTGGGGGTGAAAGGTAGTATGAAGCAGGGTCGCGCTGCGATGTGGTATACGCATGAGTATGGGAAGGCTCCTGGCTCTGCGAAGGTTTTAGTGAGAGCGAAATGGGTAAGTTTGAAGAAGACATTGGCATCTCGAGATCATTGACGAAACATAAGTATTCTAATGCAGGCGGTGAACAGGACGTGACGGATGAGAGTGAGAGGTATCACCTTTTGGAAAGGGAAAAATGTAAGACAGGCCAGGGCTGTATATGTCAAGATCCGAAACGAGACGGATGCAAGAGCTCTGCTGGAGAAAGAGGCATAGCAAAACTTTGCTTTGCTCAGCTGCGTCAGAGTCGCAGTCCAATGGGAGAGGAATGCCGGGAGGAACTCAGAAGCAGAAGGCGGATATAATGAACCGCTACAGGCAAGGAGGTCACCGGGCCTAGGCCGAGACGTAAATGGAAACAGAAGACGCAAGGCCGATCTTTCGACGGATGCGCGTGGCTTGCAGGGAATGAAGGACAAGAGTTGGGACTGCTGCAAGCGAGATGGGAAAGAAGAATCGACTTTACGACTGGGAAGCCAGGTATCTTTGCCCAAAGCAGCAGTGATGGGCAGGCTGAATTTGCGAACAAGGCAATGGGGTCAGACAGCGCCGAAATAATGATATCAAGTCAACTCTTGACGGGCCAAGCGCTCATTTCATTCAACGCGGAGCATTTGGAGCCTGTGTGATTATGGCCTATTTTAGTCTTGATCAGGGTCCTTCAGCCACCCGGAGCCACCATCGTCCTAGGGCTCATCTATGAATTTCCAAGCTTATGCTTCAGGCACTCTCGCCCCCTACGATTGGGCAAGCCTGCCCTTAGTTGCACGCCTTCTATGCCCGAATAGGCTGCCTCTGATGTTTGTGGCAGTCAGCTCCGTTTCATCCAGATTGAAAAGGACGCTTGCTTCCAAGTCCATTGCCTGGAATTGGAGGTCAGTGATCGGGTGGCTTAACAGATCAGATTGGCTCCTGTGTAACCACTCCTTACTCTGATGAAGACCAATCATGAGGTGTTCGGCCGATACATATTGTTATCGATTCTACCTCTACTGAGTTGCTAACGCATTTGGACCCAATGCCTCGGTTCGTCCATGAAGGATCTGTGCGCGGCTTGGAGCTGCTTTGATCTTCATGTAATATGATCCTGCCTGCTATCAGCGAGTGACAAGCTCAGACAGATCATCGGCCTCGAACGTGTGGCTACTGCTTTGGTCGCCTATGCAGTTGGCTGCGGCCCGAACAGGCAACACAAATTAACGTTTTTGCATGCAGAACCTCAAACATATATGGCACAAGAGATCCTTGTTGAGATATCTAATGGCTCAGACTGCAGAGAGTCAGGGACTCTTTTCAAGCTGCATGTGAGCTCCGCCGATGTGAGACGGTGGAGTGTTTGTTGGTAGACCGCGCTGGCGGGAATACATCCACAGCGCATTGTCACCGAAGTCAATAATATCCTCGTCGTCGCAAAAGAACTCTGCAGGCCACCGTCTCTAGATCTACGGGTCTTGTGAGACGACCCTCATGTTGCGAGATATTTTCAGATTAGTCCAACAAGGATCATTGCATTTTTCGTCTCGACTTTGTGTCTGCAACCAAGATCTATTGCAGCGACCAGAGCTGTGCTGCACGCTGCGACGCGATCTCGACGCTTGAACAGCTCTTGCTGCCTTTTCAAGTAATAGATGAACGACCACATGGCAAGCGTGAACCACTCTGGTCGATCAGCGGCTCACGCCTCGTTCAGACCGTTACGACTTACCTGGCTGAAGCTATTCAAGCATCGTTTGCGCAAGATCGCCGGTTTATGGTTCTATAGACGGCCCATCCTGCCAATTTACGCCGCTGGCGTCACCTGGAGCAGCTCTAGGCGTGGAAAAACTCATTTGCGCCTAACCTGTTTCAGTCTCAGTACGCTTCGCCTTGCCTTGCGGAAGCTTCACGCATGAACAACCTCGAATCTTTTGGTCATGGTTTCGCATTTCACCGAACTGGAGCGTTAGGCAATCGTCAGTTAATGCGATCCGCAATCTGCAACACTGGTCGAGATGCAACTACAGAGCTTTAAGTTCCATTACTGCTCGACGGAGCACAACCAACGATGGAGAAACCCGGAGAAAGTCATGATAACCTATCAAGAAAGTCCTCCGTGGAGAGGCGAAATTCGATAAATTTCTTCTTGAAAAGCCAAAGCGCGGAGATATGGACGCAGTTGTGGCATTGGAAAGCGCTATGATAGCTCAACTGTGGACTTGTATGAACCAAGGCGACGGTTTTGACTTTTTAAACATGCATGAAGCATAATCTTCCCTTCGATAGAGACCCCTTCTAACGTCGTGTCATCACAATAGGTCACATATGGACGCGTTGCGTTAAGTCATGATGCTGTCGCCATCTAAAAAATCGTTAGTATCGCTGCATTTGGTTGCGAGGTGCGTTGTTTGTATACCACAAGTACCGCAAGATAGCAGATAATAGCTAATGCAGCCTATCGTAATGCACCTTTCCACGCACAGCCTCCAAACTGTTGAGTATTAATTGTCGGATCTGCATGATCATAGACAATATTATGCCTGTGATGAACGGAGTGGGAAGAGAATCTGCCTCTAACAGCGCACTCAATCATCATCGTGGATCATAACTCCCACCTCCTTCACCTTTTGGTCCCCACCACCATTTTGTAATACTGCCTCTGAGTGTGTACGCGATTCGTCACCGTTCTTTTGCGCGACGGTGGACTTCTGATCCAATTTCTCCGCCGTATCGATGCCATCCTCTTGCTGGTTCTTGCCCTTGACTCCCTTCCGCTGCTTCAGCTTCTCCCTCTTCTTGCGATTCTTCTCCGTCCGCTCTTCGTCCTTCTTGTTCTGCTCCGCCCTCTTCTTCTCGAACTCAACATTTGCTTGCTCCTGGGCTGTCTCTTCGTCCATCTGTTTCAGCCGCTCATACTCCCTTCTCCTGCTAGCTTTGTATACGTGAAACTCGCCAGAGCCAGCACCCGCGCTTGAGCCTTGCACATTTGCTACGATTTCAGGAGGAGGTGGTAGATTCGATTTATGGCCTTCGGTTCCGGCAGGTATGTTGACTTCACGCTCGGGGTTTGCGAACAAGGCTTCCACTTCAGAGGCTTGCTTCGAGGCAGGACTCAAGGCACGACGTTTGATGGGGCGCTTTGAGCGGGGATCTTGTGAGGTTGGTACAGACTCTGGAATATTCTCAGACATTATTGAGGGCGGAATCTTATCATTAGTGCTTGAAGACGAGGCTTACGTGAGGCCTTTGGCGCATGAAGCGAACTTGTTCATTGAAACCAGTTGCGCGGACATAGGCACGGTGATAGTCAAATTCTAGACTTCTTGGCAACTCAACGGGTGTTGCCGCTTTAGCTATCCTCGAGGTGAGCAGGGGTAACGCGACACCCCACTAAGGTGATGAACATCCTCTCGCTCACCCGACCCATGTCCAATCCTATCCATTCCCATATACAGCCTGATCTGACTGCTCCAGAGATAGCTGAAGAAGGCAGAGTTAAAAAAGAGCGCTAGCCCGTGCCCTTCCTTCAATTATGTACCTACAACCAGATCCGCGCAAGTTACGCTATTAAGTTACACCCATCTTTTTACTTCACAGGCCGATGGGTCGAAAGCTCTCGCCTGACGAGCTCTATAGGAGAGCGCAGGGACACCTACGTACCAAAGCCCATTAGAGATCAAAAATCTGTTCTGGACCGTTATAACACATAGGTCTTGCAATTGAGCGAACAGGGTGATTCAGGCTAACTATCATACGCAGGTGGGTCGCTTCTGTTCGAAAGGAGAAACGCGACAAGAAAAAGCTGCTGCTTAATAATAAAGTAGTTAATATCTTATATACGAATCTATTAAGCCTACAAGCGGGAACCCCCTTTTAGATTTTGCTATTATAAAAGACTTTTTCCGCTTCTATGCCTTTAGCAATAACAGAAAGCTTAATTCTCAAATGACAATAAAGTCTTTGAATAGCTAAATAGAATGTTTTTTTTGCTAGGTTTACCCGTATTACTAGTAATATAGTTATAAAGCAAAATAGATTATATATATACTACGTAAGTATAGTTCAACTTATATAGCAGCGTTTCACAAGCTAATATAGATTTTATTAGTAGGTTAAAAATACCCTAGTTAAGGATAGCTATATAATAAACAAACGCAAAAAAAAGCATTTATTTGGGAACAAAGAGATAATCGAATTCAATTAGATATTTTAGACTATAGACAAAGATTATTTCATTTATCTACGAAACAAAATCCAAATCCCTTTTTTAATATTAGTTTATTATTAAACCGGAGCAAGAATTAGCAGCTTCTTCCCTAATAAAGATAAACTAGATATATATCTCTAGTATAAAGTATATCGATAAGTCTATTTTAAAGGATTTTTACTAACTAACTCTATGATATCTAGTCTATTCTATTATATATTCTAAATAGTAGTTAGAAAGTTATTTACAATCTTAATAAACACTGGATAAAGAATAACCGAGATCCTAAAAATATTGTATACGAACCCGCCGCTCCTCTCCTATCTTTAGACTAATAACTATTTTCTAAAAATATATAAATACTTTACTAGTTAGTATAAAAAGCTATTATACGATAATACTTAGTATCTATTAACTATAGCTTTTATAGATAGAACTTTATATAGTATAAAGTCGTTTAAAGACTTAAAAGCTATAAACATCCTTAATAACGATAATACGCTCCCTTTTCGGTGGAAAAACAAGGTTTTATAACTGTTTATTATTTGCAATACTATAAAAACATATAATATAACTAATATACCGCTCCCGAAAGCAATTTTTAAGAGGATCCTTAAGTCTATATTAAATTTATTAGGATATTTCAGTATAGCGACGGTTTATACGATACACCGCATATTGGGCAAGAAGCTTAATAGTAAGCAACCCTAATGTTCTAAAGTCCTAGATATACGAAACAGTGCGCGTCGATCAACTATTATAGCGTACTCCTACGTCTATTTTACTATCCTTTCTATATAAGTAACAACCGGCTCTGTCTTTCATTTTAATAGCAATCCTAGACTAAGGAAACCAAATTATAAAGTTATATTACAGCCTATATAGTAGCATACCGCTGGTTTTAAATATCCACATCTCTTATACAATATAAAGTTCGACGACAAGATTTCTTTTTTATACTATTTAGATAATATATACAGTTTAAGAATAAGTATATAGATAAGAAAAACTTAGCCCAACGGGTTTGATTTAAAGTCTTTAGTTTAGTAGGTCCTTAATATTAAATACTAAAAACGGGAAAAGCCAAACAAAGACAAAGTAGATTTGCTTCCTATAAAATAATAAATACTCCGAGAATAGTATTTAATATTAGAGATATAAAGCTAAAATAATTCCTTAAACTTTAAAAGTTCGAGTGCGACTAAATTACTTCTCGTATATTATATTGTTAGAAATCTCTTTTATCGATATAGTTTCTAATAAAAATAAAAATAAAATACTATAGCTGATTTATAGTAATTCAATACCGTTTTTAAATACAAAGAATTTCTAGTTAATAAACGATTTTATAACTAATAATTCAGATTATTAAATAGAGCTATCTAACTTGTTTAAGCTAATAAACGAGCTATTAATTAGCTTAAATAAATATAAAACTTAATTGTCTAATAAAGATATAATTTTTTCAAAGTATTTACATTTTCTATCTCCAATATACTCTAATATACTAGTTATTAGTAATAATATCAAGGATAATACCAAGTTATTACTATAGTTTATTAATTTTACTAACGTTCATTTTCTATTAAAAGACTATCTTATTACCGAGTCTATTAATTCTAATTATATTAAATCTAGAAGAAGCTAAAAACCTACGAAACTATATATAATACTCTGAGTTAAACTCTTTAAGCTTTTAAATAAACCTAAATCAACGCTTAGGCTAAGCTAGTCTAAGAAAAATAGATTAAAAAGATCTCCTTTTAAGAGCCTAAAGAGTCGCAAGCGAAATAGGTAGTCGATAATAAAATTAGCATCTATATTGTGTTACGCCCCAGGCTGCACAGGGCTGCTCGGCGACAAAGGACGGGTCTTGGATTAATTCAGTAAATAAACTAACTATAGCCCGCTCGCGGATTTCGCAGTGCTTACTAGGTTGCTATCTGTGAGCAGCGCGAATAGCGTGAGTATTGCAAGTATTTATTAAATATATAGATATTGCTCTTTTTTATTTTAAATAAAACTGCTCTTTAGTAGTTAATATATTTATTATTAAATATTTTTAATAGAGCTTTTTAAAATAAATTATATATTTCCTTTATAGCTAAGCTAATATACCACACCTTGCTATAGTTATATACAAGGCTTGTTACTATTTATTAAGTGAATTTTACCGTTTTATAGCTATTGCAAAGCAAACGACTATTATACTTTAACTATTTGCTAAATATAAATATAACCTTATTAATATCTAAGCTTATAAAAAGTATAGACTTAATTAAAATAGCTATTCTGGATAACTTTAAAAGAGAATATAGTACTTTAAATAAGTAAATTATATAAGTTAAATTGTATATTAGAATATATGCCATTTAATTCCCAAACGAATTAGCTAAAATAATATTTATCGCATTTTACTTAGCTAGAGTAGCTTTTAATTGGATAATACTCTGTCTAAAAGATTTTATAGGAAATAAGGAATTTTAATAAGATAATAAAACAAGTTAAATATTCTATTCGTTCGATAACTTTATTATATATATTAAAATAGTATTTAGAGAAGTTAATAAAGAAAAGGCGAATAAGAGAAGATTATAAAACCTGAAGCAGAAATCCTTAGTATTAGTATATATTGCGATATTTAGGATATTTGCTTATAAGATTAAATAGAATAACTCTGCATTTGCAATATTATTTTATTAAGGATTATACGATAAAATAAAGAATATAATAGTAGCTATTAAGAGGCCTATAACTTTAAAAGATATAGTTAAGTTAGTAATTAAGATTAATAATCAATAATAGGAAAGAAATTTAAATAAGCAGGTTAGGAATAAAAAGCCTATATAAAGGAATCGATTTATAGGAAATCTAATAGAAATTAATATTTCCGAGAAAGGACTATAAACTAAAGTATACTATTCCTATAGTAAACTAGGATATATTAAAAGAAATTGCCCTAAAGAGGCAATAAAAATATTAGAATAATAAATCGAAATATCTGAAAAGCGAGAAATAGGCAATATGAATAATTATATTAAATTGATATAGATTGCTTACTATAATAACAATTGCTTAATATATGTCTTAGAGAAATAAAGATTAAAGTAGTATTTAAAAGGGCTATAAAAAGAAACAAAGTTATTTAAAAAGCCGAGAATCTAATATTTTCTATTCAAGACCGAAAAACTATTAATTGCAGCAATAGAATTGAAAATTAAAGAAAGATAAATAACAATATTAGTAATAAAAGAAGAAAAAAACAAAATAACAACGGAATTAATCGAAAAAATACTAGGTTTTCTGCAATTGACAAATAACAATATATTGATTATAAGTAATAATAATAACCTTATGTTGAAAGATATTAATATCGAAACTAAATATAAACTAATTAATACAATATTATTTAAGATTATATAAAGTATTAAGGAATATATAATATTTAGCAAACAATAGAAAAATAATATAAATATTCTAGAGACAAAAAATAGAAACGCCTAATATATATATTTTGAACTTTAGACTATTAACGTTCTAGCTTATAGGAATTTTATAAATAATCTAAAAGATAATAACTAAATAAAATAAATAAATATTGTTGAACTCGATAAGAAATTCAAAGTATTAAAAGATCTAATAGATATAAAACTATAAAAGCTTTTTGAAAAAAGCTAGATCAGATTAGCTAAAAAATATATAAAAAACTCCGAAGAAGTTAAAAAAGTCTAAAAGATTTATATTTTATGTTCAGCGAAAAGAGACTTTTTAGTCTTTTCCGATGAAGACCTAGTTGATAACTTGGATAATTAAAGGTTATTTCCTAATCTAGCCTAAAGCGCTTAATGGCTATTAATGCCGTATCCCAACGATAGTTTTTAAAATAATAATAGGCTTTTAACGCCCAACTTTTTATTATAGAATAAAGAAATTAATAATAAAGTATAAAGGAACAAATCTAGAGTAAGAACTAAAAGTAGTTGAAAAAATAATAATATAAATAAGAATAAATTCTTATCCTAAGAATAGTCAATTTCGGACTAAAAGCTAGACCTGAATTGCTACTTTTTTTAGAACTTTTAAATAAACATTTTAGGAGGTAAAAAAGGCGTTTTAAAAATTAATACTAAGAGAAATATTAAAGTCGAAATCAATCTCGGTAGCAAGCCGATTGATTTCCTTAAATAATATTATCGGGAAATCACTATTAAATAGTATTATAAAATCCATAATTCTATTAATAATATTAGTACCGGAAGACTTAAACTTTTCCAATTTCTTTATTACTTTAACCTCTTACTTAATATAGTTATTTTCACGCTTATCTAGGCCGCGATATATTTCGGACAACCGCTTCTATTTTGCAAGAAAAGAAAATATACAATAATAATGGATTACGACTTTATTATACTTGAGATTGTATTGAATACCGGTAGCCTCAATCTCGGAGCGAATTTTTTTCTTTTTGTTTTAGAGTTTTTCCCTTAAAAAACAAAAGGTTAGTAAAGGAAGGAAAAAAAGATAAAAAATTTAAATAAACGAATATACGAATTCGGATAAGAAGATATTATATTGCTTAGGATAGCCAGACTAAATGCATTCTCTATAGATATCTTGGTTTTCAACGATATAATATCTTTTAGAAAGATTATAGGAGCAATAAGAATAAGGGAAAAATATGTTTTAATTCTTCTATTAGATAATTTAGAAGGCTTGAAGACGACGTTAATAACTTAAAGAAAGTATAATTAACAATAAAAATAAAAAGAATATAGGGTTTTTATAATTGAATTCAGTGCTATAATATTTTCAGTTAAAAAAGCAATATAAAAGGAATACTATTATACCTTAGGCTATATAGGGCTACTCGGCGATAAAAAATAGGTTTTAAATTGGTTCAATAAGTGAACTAATTATAGCCCGTTCGCGGATTTCGCGGTGCTTACTAGGTTGCTATTTACGAGTAGCGTAAGCGGCGCGAGTATCGTAAGTATCTATTAAATATATAAATATTGCTCTTTTTTATCTTAAATAAAATCGCTTTTTAGTAGTTAATATATTTATTATTGAATATTTTTAACGGAGCTTTTCAAAATAAGTTATATACTTCTTTTACAGCTAAGCCAACGTACTGCGCCCCGCTATAGTCACGCACGAGGCTCGTTATTATCTACTAAGCGAACCCCACCGTTCCACGGCTATTGCAAAGCAAACGACCGTTATATATTGGACTTTTAGTCTAATTCCAGATCTGCAGCTTGCTAGTCCTATACTTTACGCTAGTTATAAATATTTATATAGATTTTATTAGTAGATAGAAACTTAATTACTATATATAGAATTAATAACAACTATATTATAAAGGCTTTCACTCTAGAGGCTATTAAGGACAGTAACTAATAATAATAAAAAATTTATTTACAAAAAGCTTTTAGCTTTATATTAGTTTCTATTATAGTAAATTGCTAATATACTATTTTTAATTGGGTCGCTAATAGTATATACAGGTTATCTTAGTTAAGTAATTACTTAAAAAGCGGACACTCGAGGTTTTGGCGGCGAAAAGGTTTAGGTCAAATTTAAAGTTGTTTATAAACTTATCGAGCGACTTTACTATTATGCTCCTGAAATGTTTTACTACTTCCGTCAGGGTTTTCACTTATTATAGCTTTTTATTATCTATTCCAACTACTTAAGCAATCGATTTGAAATAAACCGCTTTTATTTCAGCAAGGTTTTTTAATTTTATTGCCTCTACTATATAATTATTTGACTTTTTTAGCTTAGATATTATATAAAGTTTATCCGATTCTAAATACTTAATTATTGCAGTAAAACTAATATAAAAACTATAAATAATCTATTTATTCTATTAATTATATTTAAAATAGAAAATATAAAATATATCTTAGTCCTTTCGGATAAATTACTCCTTTCGCGATTTTTAAACTTAATATTTATATAGTTTTAAACAATATACCTATTTTTCGATATAATTCTCAGTAAGTGCCAATAGAATATTTACTTAATTGTTTTTTGAAAAAATAGCTTGTTTCTAGCAGGACTTACTAGGTATATAGATTATTAATATTTGTTAGCAGCTATACTTTTATCGTTTTAATAGATATCCTAAGCTTTCTCCTTTTACATATTGCTTAGTAGTTAGAAAAGCCTAATAAACTTAGTTTTATAGATATATTTAAATAGTTTCTAATAGTATTTTATTCTATAGACTACTTACACTAAGTTATTAAGTCGAAGCATTGTTATTTAGTTATTAAACTCTATATTTATAAATATAATATAAATAGGAAAAATTATATTTGCAAGATTAAGATATACAATCGGGTTTTTAATATCTAAGTCTTGAAAGTAGCTCTAGAAATAACGGCTTTTCACTCTCTAGTATCTTTAATATCTAAAGAGGTTATCTATTTAGGCAATTTTAGTTAGCTTTGCCATTTTTTTTAAGTAGCAGCCGCTATAATATTTAGTAATACTACTTTTACTTACTCTTACTATTTCAACTCGATAATAGATACTGAAAAATCTTTCAATTTTTTTAAAATAGCCAAAGCCAATCTATTATTATTACTTAGGGCTAGAGGTAAATTTTTCTTACTATACTTATTATTCCTACTATTAACGTTCTCTCCGTGTTAATATATTCTTCTTTATAAAGTAGAAGAAGAAAGCAGTTTATTTAATAGTAAGATTATATATATAACTATTACGCTCCAGGCTGCACAGGGCTACTTAGCGATAAAGGACGGGTCTTAGATTAGTTTAGTTAGTGAACTAACTATAGCCCGCTCGCGAATTTCGCAATGCTTATTAAGTTACTATTTGTAAGCAGCGCAAGCGGCGCGAGTATCGCGAATATCTATTAGGTATATAGATATTGCTCTTTTTTACTTTAAATAAATCTGCTTTTTAGTAATTAATATATTTATTATTAAATACTTTTAATAAAGCTTTTTAAAATAAATTATATACTTTTTTTATAGCTAAACCGACGTATTACGCCCCGCTATAATTATATATAAAGCTCGTTACTACCTGCTAAGCGAATTTTACTATTTTATAACTATTATAAAACAAATAACCGTTATATTTTAATTACTCGTAATATTAGAAAAACAGATTTTTATATTGTTTAATATCAATAGAAATCCTACTAGAGCCTTGCTCAATTTAGGAGCTATTTTATATATAATATTCTAAAAGTATACTGAAAAGATAAATATATTTTTAATTAAAAAAATGAATCTTTCTAATATAAAATCAATTATATAAAAAGAAATACTAAGAGTTAAATAAAAAACAAAAGAGATATAGATAAAAAGCAATAAATATAAAAAGAGAATAAAATTTAATATCTATTTAAAGTTAAAAAATATCTATTTTAATATATTATAATTTATAAAATAGAATCTATATATTAACTAAAAATCAATATAAATATATATAAAAAGCCGATTATTTAAAACATTTAAGAATTCAATTAGAATAAAAAAAGCTAACAATAGTTCTACCCGAAAATTTTAGATTTATATTAAAAAAAATAATAGCTATAAAAACTATATTTAAAGAATATAGAAACTTCAAAAATATACTAAAGAAACCTGAAAAAAAATTGTTATTGCTGGATTATATTGAAAACAATTATAAGATTTTAATTAATAGCCTTAAAGAATTAAAGATAAATCTGATTTATAGTTTAATTAAAAAAGAATTAAAAGTATTAAAAGAATATTTAAATAAGAATTTAAAAAGAAAATATATTTCTAAATCTAAATTATTAATCAAATAACTAATTATTTTCGTTAAAAAAATATTTAGACTTTATATAGACTATAAGTAAATTAATAAGTTAATAAAGAAAAACAAATACCCTCTACCGCTACTATATAAGCTTAAAAATAAATTCAGAAAAACCAAGTTTTTTACGCATCTAGATTTAAAAAACGCCTTTAATTTAATTTAAATAAAAAAAGGTAATAAATAGAAAACAATATTCTAAACTAAATTCAGTTTATTTGAATATAATATAATATTTTTTGGACTTATTAATATACTTTCTATACTATAGCGAGTTGTAAACAAAGTATTATATTAGTTCCTAGACAAATTTGTAGTTGTATATATAGATAATATATTAATATACTCAGAAATATAAAAAGAATATAAGAAATATATTATAAAGATACTAGAAATATTCAGGGGAAAAAAACTTAAAATAAAGTATAAAAAATTAATATTTTATGCAATAAAAATCGACTTCCTAGGATTTATAATAAGCTTAAAAAGAATATTAATATAAATAAACAAATTAAATATAATATAATAGTATTTAATACCGAAAAATCTTAAAGACTTATAAGTTTTCTTGGGATTTACCGGATTTTATTAAAATATAATTAGAAACTATGCAAAGATAGTAATATTATTATCCGATATATTAAAGCAAAAACAATAGTTTCTCTAAACAAAAAAAAAGAAATTAGTTTTTAATAAACTAAAAAATATATTCGCTTTAGAAGAAGCTTTTAGAATATTCAATCTAGAAAAAGAATTTATAATTTATACTAATATATTAGATAGGGCAATAGACGCTTATATATTATAAGCTAAAAAGCTTATTATTTATTATTTAAAGAAGTTATTATTAGTAAAAATAAATTATACTATAATAAATAAAGAAATATTAGCTATTATAGTATTATTAAAATACTAGAAGATATATATAGAAAGAATATCCACTTTAATTAAAATACTTATAAACTATAAGAATTTAGTCTTATTATTTAATAGCAAAGAATTAAATTAGAAACAAAGCCAATAAATGTTGACTGTCTACCTAGCTTAGTAGTGCAAAACCGCTCTCATAGGGCCCTAACTAACGAAGACATTAAAAATAAAGAGAAAAGAAGGAAGAGAGCCTCCGGCCTATACTAAATACACTGCGCCAAGGCTTTAACACGTCGACTTCTAATACTACTTTATGTTAGGACTTGACTGAGTTAAAGGGACCCTTTATTGCCGAGGTTTTGCTGGCTATGCTGGTCAAAATTATAATAGTACCCTCCTCCCTAAATAAGTTATACCTTTATAATATTATATATATAGATCTAAGCTTTTTTTGCGGCATCCGCAGTATTGCAGGCCCCAGGAACAATCCTATTAGCGTTAGCTATAGCCTAGAATCACGGATTTCGCAGGCGGTATCAGCCAGGTTATAGGCTTTGCGCAGCATATAGTGCTTATAAAGTGGCGGAAAAAGTCTAGGTAATAGCGTAATAAACTATTTAGGAGTAGAATATCGCGGAGCAAGTCTATATAATATAAGAGTTGCGTTCGGAGAGGCTTAATTTAAATCGCGAAAACAGTTAAAACCACTTATTATATTATATTATTTGCTAAGAGACTAGTTTTTTGCTATAGCTTGTTACTAAGATACTAATTTGCTATTTATGCTGGTATAGAGATGCCTTTTGAAGCATATTATATAGTGTTATAGCCGTGCTTATTATCTATATAAGTCTTTTTATTGATATCCTTGTATTTTGCCGCTTTCCCGGCGGCGTAAAATAAAGAAGAGAAGAGGAAAAGGAGGAAGAGGAGGTATTTATACCCCTAGTATAAGCACGGAGCTAGTTCTAAATTCAGTAGCTTTTCTGGAGTATTCTATAGGCAGTAAGTAGTCTAAGAAGTTAGTCTGCTTATAAAAGTGTTTGCAACTATTACTTATTGCGTTATATGCTTGAAAAGAGATTAATTATTGTTGTAGCTTGCTATTAAGATACTAGTTTGCTCTTCCTATTGGCGTAAAGATACCCCTTAATATATACTATATAATATTATAGCCGCTAGTGTTATAGCTGTTGATAAAATTTCGTTATAAAAGCCTTTAGCTATCTTTGAGCAGGCTTCTTGCCTACCCCTAGCTAAAGTAAAGAAGAAAGAAGAAGAAGAAGAAAAGGAAGAGGTATTTATACTACTAAAATAAGCATAAAGCTAGTCCTAATATAGTAGTCCTCTGGAATATTCTTTTATTAGCATATATAGCCTTTGAGGCGGCTTTCTTAATAAGGATAGAGAGAGAGCAGCTATAGCAGAATCAGCGGAAACCGCGGCGGCGGCGATTGAGCTTATAGCGAGAGCAGAGATAATAGTATCCGCGGAAAGCTACGATAAAGATAACGGAGTTAGAAGCAAAGGCGATAGTAGTATTAACGATAATGTTATTAGTAGAATAGTAGTTATGGCGAAGACAGTAGTAGCAATAAAGAAGAGTAGAGCGGCGTTTGCGATAGTATTATATTAATAATAATACTAATAGCGAGATTTCTTTATACTATATAAATAATAATAGAAGATAAAGAGAGCGAAAGAGCTATTAATTAACGTGCTCTAAATTAGACCAATAACAACCTTATTAATTATTCAGAGTTTATTTTTAGAGGCACTAAGCAGGTCTAAGTTACCCAAGTAAGTATTCTGCGGATCTGCCTAAGTTTATATACTCCTAATTCTTTGTCTATAGCACTTGGTAGTAGCGATATAATAACCTAGATAAGGTAGTTATAAATATATAGTATCTATAAGTATATTGGTATATATATATTGCAAATAAGTTGAATTTGAAGCTATAAGAAAAATAGTATTATATTTAAAAGAGTACAATTTTAGTTATTTACTTAGAGGTTAATAATAGTGAGATATTTAAGCAATCTGTTTAAAACTTTTATTAAAGCGGACAATAAGTATATAGAAGGCCCCTATACAAGTAATAATGACTCAAGTAAAGATTGAATTTATAATAAAAGTAGATAAAAGTCAATAAAAAGCTGAATATACTAATTTTGACCTTGCTTATAGAACGCTTTTATAGCGGTATCCAGAGTCGCTCAAATCATTTAAAAATGCTATAAAACTAATTGATAAGCTTAAATATCGTAAGCTACAATATATCTGTCCACTCTTAGCTTGTTATAACTATTATAGTCGTTGTTACTCTTAAATAGCTAGTCGTTAAAGTTACCCTTTTTAAGTAACGTTGATTTCATTCCTTATTTATCAAATCTTCTAACGATTCCTGCTAAGGGAGCTATTAGGGTTAATTATAACAAAATTGGTTATACTGAAACAATAGAATAGTAATAAAGGATAAACAAAATATTACCGTAGCCATTATACTATCGACTATATATTATAATTAGTAAAGTAGCGACTTCACAACTAAGGATAATAGAGTCGCTATTGTGCTAGTCCCTTTTATAATAGACAACCGAGTTATTAATTCAGCTATTATATAGTTGCCTTAATAATAAAACTAAACTTCTTCGTTATTGTTTCCTTCTGAGTATAACGTTATAGTCGTTATCTATTTATTCTCTTGCTTTATAGCTATTCCTTTTTAAGTAAATAGACTCGCTATATCGGAATAAACTTGTTATCAAACTTTATATATAAGTTATTAACTATTAAGGGTATTATAACTTTTAATAATATAAATTATAGCTATTTAAGCTTTTAAGGAATTACAAAACAAGCATAGAGGTTAATAATAGTTATATATAATTTTGCAGATATCCTAGCTATTACTAAAAGAAGAGCAGGTAAAGGATCTAATAAAAATAATATAGCTGTAAGATTGCTTGAAGCTAAAGACCTTAAAAACTTTATATTTATAGTATTAACTTTTTAAGCTTTTATTAAGCTTGAGCAGGGTAAATATAGGGCAGCTAATAAAATAGATAGTTATTGAATAATAATATCTCTCTATTGCTTTTGCTCCTTTAATTTGGAAGATAGAATAAAAGATAAAATAAGAGGAGGACAAATAATGGTTAATTAAGCAGCTAGTATTAATAGTATAAGAGGAGGAGTAGCAGGTGCCTTTTACTGCTTAAGATTATATAGAAGCAGGATAACTGCTATTAATGCTATAGCTAAAAAAGCGAGCGGTTTTTAATAAGTTATAGTTTGCTTAATAGTCGTTATTACTAGTAAAAAAGATAGTACTTAAAGAACAACAGGCTATTCTTACTTAAAGCTATATAATATTAGGGTCGTCGGAGGAGTAGGGGGTTATTAAATAATATCTTATTAAGTGACCTCTACTAGTGATATAAAAAAAGCTAGCGCTTTGTTCTAATAGACAATAGATTGTCTCTCTTGTTGTAATTCGCATAATAATAGCATTATTAAAGGAATAAGAGGTTGTTAAGCTATAATATACTCGTATAGCTCTTGTTTCTCAAGAGAATCTTATTATTTATTTGTTGTATATAGCTGCTTTTAATATTCTTTAAGCTATTAATATATATAATTAAGCTCTTTAATATTATTAGAATAAGCTGCTTTAATATACTATACCAAAGTAATTTCTATTAGGCTTTTTAATACCTTAATATATTTTCTGCAAATCTGTAGCTATTGCAGAGTATAGTCCGAGTTGCCTAATTAGGTTACTATGTTATTATATTCGGTAATATTGACTTTATCTTTAGATAGCTTATTTCTTGTTAACATTAAGGAAAGAAGAGTTGGTGCTAATAATAAAGATAACAATAAAAAAGAAGCTATTATTATAAGCGATAAATAAGAGGCTATTATTAACTAAGCAGCTATTGCAGTAGATAGTGAAGCTAGTAGTATATAAGTTGCTTCGAACTTGAGCTATAGTTTAAAAAGTATCTCTTAATTTAGCTATACTAAAGTTTATAGCTTTTTATAATATACTACTTTTAGATTATTGTTATTTAGAATACGCTAGTAATCTAAGATAGAATTATGAAACTCTTATATTTAGTCTTTAGGCGATATTAATAGCATGACCGCAGTACTAAGAAAGTCCTTTTATTATATATTTTCTCTTTATTGCGGTAGCTAATGTTGTTGTAGCTGCTCTGTTAGTTGTTCTTCTTATTTATAAGCTAGTCACTTGCGTTTGCCCTTACTGAGTTTCACTTTTAAAGTATTTATATTGGAATAGAATAAAGGTATTAATTATAATATAAGAGTGTAAGGTAAAGTATTAATAACAGAGGGTAGAAGTCTTAGTCTAAAGCAAGCTAATGAAGGAGGTAAACATATTAAACGTGATATAAGATATAAGGATATAGGTGGTCATCTTCTTAATATAAGTAGAACAAGGGTGAAGAAGCTAGTATAAGTTAAGGTTGCTAAATAAGCATTTTATATACTTATAAGGTAGTTATAAATGTTATATTTATAGTGGTTTATAATGGGCGTAAAAATTCTTTGTCCTTGTAGTAGCGCTTCCTTATATTGATTACGCTGGTGTTCTTTTATACTGACGGCTAGTCCTTATTATTAATCACTAGGTTCTTTTCCGACGGCTAGCTCTTGTCGTTAATCACTTGTGATCCATTGGATTTCTTTTATATTGACGGCCAGCTTTTATTACTATTAGATTCCTTTTTTAATAGCTAGCTCTTGTCGACTTCTTAATTTAGTCTTATGTTCAGATCATATCAGGTGTAGAACGGACTGAGCTATCGACATTTTAAGAGAAGTTTTGATTTGCGATGTCGTCTCCTAGACATTGTAATAATTATAATTATTTTGTTGGCGGATACTAACTAAGCTATCAAGGTTCCTGGGTGCTTATATAGGTAAGTGCTGGACTTATAGTTGTATAGCGGCGGCAGTATAGTGCTATAAACGTCCCTGCTAGTGACATTGCTACTAATACCCGTTGGTTGGCTTAGTTAAGTATCCAAGGATCTTTAGTATAATATTAACTATCTATTTAGCTTAGTAGTGCAAAACCGCTCTTATAGAGCCTTAACTAATAAAGACACTAAAGATAAAGAGAAAAAAAGGAAAAGAGCCTCTAGCCTATATTAAATATACTGCGTTAAGGCTTCAATATATCGACTTTTAATACCACTTTATATTAGGACCTAACTGAGTCAAAGGGACCCCCTATTGCCGAGGTTTTGCCGGCTGTACTGGTCAGGATTACAACAATAAATAAATATAATATTAAGATTTAACTTTTTTATTTAATATATTGCCGGAATAGACAATATAATAATAAATGCCTTAAATAAGCGACTTAATTATAAACATGTAACGGTCGTTTGCCTTGCAATGGCCGTGGAACGGTGGGGTTCGCTTGGTAGGTAGTGACGAGCCTCGTGCGTGACTGTAGCGGGGCGCGGTACGTCGGCTTAGCTGTAAAGGAAGTATACGACTTATTTTGAGGAGCTCCGTTAGGGGTATTCAATAATGAATATATTAACCACTAAGGAGCGGATCTATCTAAGGTAGAAAAGAGCAATATCTATATATCTAATAGATGCTCGCGATGCTCGCGCCGCTCGCGCTACTCATAGGTAGTAACCTAGCGAGTACCGCGAAACCCGCGAGCGGGTTGTAATTAGTTCATTTACCGAACTAATCCAGGACCCGTTCTTTATCGCCGAGCAGCCCTGTGTAGCCTAGGGCGTAATAGCACTCCCTTTATATTGCTTTTTTAACTGAAATGTTATAGCGCTGAATTCAATTATAAAAACCCCGTATTCTTTTTATTTCTATTGTCAATTATGTTTTCTTCAAGTTACTAACGTCGTCTTCGAGCCTTTTAAATTATCTAATAGAAGGGCTAAAATATGCTTTTCTTTTGCTCCCGTTGCTCTTACGATCCTTCTAAAAGGTGCCGTATCGTTAAAGGCCAAGATATTTATAAAGAATGCGTTCGGTTTAGCTATCTTAAGCGATATAATATCTTTTTATCCGAATTCGTATATTCGTTTATTTAAATTTTTTATCTTCTTTTCTCTTCTTTGCTAACATTTGTTTTCAGGGGAAAAACTTCAAAACAAGAAAAAGGAAATTCGTTCCGAGATTAAAGCTACCGGCGTTCAATACAATCTCGAGTATAATAAAGTCGTAACCCGTTATTACTGTATGTTTTCCTTTTTTGCAAAACAGAAGCGTTTATCCGAGATATATCGCGGCCTGGACAAGCGCGAAAATGATTATATTAAGCAAGAGGTTGAGGTGATAAAGAAACTAGAAGAGTTCGAGTCTTCCGGTACCGATACTATTAATAGAACTACGGATTCCACAACACCGTCCAATAGTGATTTCCCGATAATATCGTTTAAGGAAATCAACCGGCTTACCGCCGAGATTGATTTCGACTTTAGTACTTTTTTTAATATCAATTTTTAAAACGCCTCTTCTACCTCCTAGAGTGCCTATTTAAAGGTTCTAGGGGGGGTAGCAATTCGGGTTTGGCTCTTGGTCCGAAATTGACTACTTTTAGGGTGAGAATTTATTCTTATCTATATCGTTGTTTTTATGATTGCCTTTGGTTTTTGCTCCGGACTCGTTCTTTTGTACCTTATTGTTAACTTCTTCATCCTACGACAGAGAGCTGGGCGTTAAAAGCCTATTATTATCCTAAAAACTATCGTTAAAATACGGCGTCAATAGCCGTTGAGCGCTTTGGGCTGGATCAGGAAGTAATCTCTAATCATCCGAGTTATCGACTAGATCTTCGTCGGAAAAGATTAAAAAGTCTTTTTTTGCTGAGCGTAAAATATAGGTCTTTCAGACTTTCTTAACTTCTTCAGGGTCCTTTATATATCCTTTGGCTAATCTGATTTAGCTTTTTTCAAAAAGCCTCTATAGTTTCGTATTCGTCGGATCTTCTAAAGATTTAAACTTCTCGTCGAGTTCAACAATATCTATCTATTTTACTTGGTTATTATCTTTTAGGTTACTTATAAAGTTTCTGTAAGCCAGGACATTGATAGTCTAAAACTCAAGATATATACGTTAAGCGTTTTTGTTTTTTGTCTCTAAAGCACTTGTATTATTTCTCTATTGTTTGCTAAGTACTATATATTTTTTAGTGCTTTATATGATTTTAAATAATATTGTACCAATTAGTCCGTGTTTGGTTTTAATGTCGATATTTTTTAATACGAGGTTGTCGTTATTATTTGTAACTAATATATTGTTATTTGTCAATTGCAGAAAACCTAGTATTTTCTCGACTAACTTTGTTGTTATCTTGTTTTTTTCCTCTCTTGTTACTAACGCCGTTATCTATCTTTCTCTAATTTTCAATTCTATTACTGCGGTTAATAGTTTCTCGGTTTTAAAAAGAAAGCATTGGATTCTTAGTTTCTTAATCAATTTTATTTCTTTTCGTAGTCCTTTTGGGTACTACCCCGATCCCTGTTTCTCCGAGATATATACTAGGCAATCGTTATTATAGTAAGTAGTTTATATTAATTTAGCGTAGTCGTTCGTATTGCTTATTTCTCGTTTTTCAAACACCTCGATCTACTGTTCCGACACTTTTATTGCCTTTTTAAAGCAATTTTTCTTAATGTGTCTTGGTTTACTATAGGAATAGCATACTCTAGTTCATAGTCCTTTCTCGGAAATATCAATTTCCATTGGATCTCCTATAAGTCGATTCCTTTGTATAGGTCTTTTGTTCCTAATTTGCTTGTCTAAGTATTTTTCTTATTGTCGATCGTTAATCTTGACTGCTGACTCGACTATATCTTCTAAAGTTATAAGTTTTTTAATAGCTATTATTGCGTCTTTTACTCTATTGTGCAATTTTTGATAAAATAGTACTGCAAGTGCAGAGTTATCCCATTTAATCTTATAAGCAAATGTCCTAAACGTCGCGGTATATACCGATACCGAGGACTTCTATTTTAGGTTCTACAACTTTCTTTTGTTCGCCTTTTCCTTATTAACTTCTCTAAATGCCGTCTTAATATATATAATAAAGTTATCGAGCGAATGGAACATTTGACTTGTTTTATCGTCCTATTGGGATTCTTTATTTCCTATGAAGTCTTCTAGACGGGGCACCACCCAATCAAAGGCTACTCTAGCCAAATAAAATACAATAAATATCACTTTAGCTAATTCGTTTAAGAATTGAACGGCGAGTATTTTAATATATAGTTTAATTTATACGATCCACCTGTTTAGGGTACCGCGTTCTCCCTTAAAATTATCCGGAATAGCTATCTTAACTGAGTCTATACTTTTTATAGGCTTGGGCGTTGACGAGGTCGCGCTTATATTTAGCGAGTAGTTAAAGTATAACGGTTGTTTGTTTTGTAATAGCCGTGGAACGATAGGGTTCGCTTAGTAGATAATAACGAGCTTCATACGTAACTATAGCGGGGCGCGGTACGTCGGCTTAGCTATAAAAAAAGTACACGATTTATTTTAAGGAGCTCCGTTAGGGGTATTCAATAATAAATATATTAACTACTAAGGAGCGGATCTATCTAAGGTAGAAAAAAGCGATATTTATATACCTAATAAATGCTCGCGATACTCGCGCCGTTCGCGCTGCTCGTAGGTGGCAACCTAGTGAGCACCGCGAAACCCGCGAGCGGGTTGTAGTTAGTTCATTTACCGAACTAATCCAGGACCTGTCCTTTGTCGCCGAGCAGCCCTGTGTAGCCTAGGGCGTAACATATAACTAAAATAGCAAATAACTAGTCCCTGCTTAGAAGCTATAGATTATTTATACTTTTATTTAAGCGATAGCTCTTACTAGAATAA
This sequence comes from Bacidia rubella, assembly GCA_032158265.1. Lineage (NCBI taxonomy): Eukaryota > Fungi > Ascomycota > Lecanoromycetes > Lecanorales > Ramalinaceae > Bacidia > Bacidia rubella. The sequence continues at coordinate 1,823,783 of JAVTIF010000002.1, forward strand.
TAACTCTTATTACTTAGCCTATAAAAGTAGTGAGTTTAAGTTTATTATATTACTAACCTCTTTTTAAGCGAGAGGACAAAGAAATAGCTATTGTATTAAGTGCTTATTTTAAATATAGCAAGACAAAACACTATACCTCTGAATATAAACCTAGAGGGTCACTTTATAACCCTGCAGATGTTAATAAGGTTAATATTAATAATAATAAGCAGGAAGAACAGGAATACGCTAATAATTCTAAGTTTGAATCTGAAGAAGACTTAAAAAACAAGTAACCTCTACTAATAATACGGCTAAAAATAATAAGGTTAAGATATTATTATTAAATAGCTATAAATACCCCTAGAATAATCCTTTTATACTGAAATTTTTTATAAAAACCTATATTATAAGCAGTTTGTATAAACAAATAAAAATAGAAAAACTTATTAATACTAGTACTACTAATTATATTTTTATTGATATTAATCTCGCGCATTTTTTTTTAGAAAAGTTTAATATTATATTTATACCTTTAAGTAAGCCTAAACTAATACAGGTATATAATAGAGTTAACTATCGATTTATTATTTATACTCTTTATATAACGCTAACTATCTAAGAGAAAACTATCTAGTTAGTATTATTCTTTATTACCTAATTAAGAATATATTTATTTATTATTAAATAACTCTAGATAAAAACTATTAAAACTTTTTTCGATTATAATACTTAGCAAGTACAATATCTACTAGAAAGTTTTAAATAAACTAATATCAAAACTATGCTTATAGGCCGCTTATTGCCATCTATTCTATTATAGCGGACTATAAAAGCGCCTATGCCTAAACCAAAAACGCCCCTAGCTTTAATAATAGTTAAAAAAGAGACCGTAGCTACGCTGGCGGCGCGACTAGTAGCAACGCTAATTTAGATTCTAAAGAGACCTATTTTATTAATAGAAAAAGACTAGAATCAACTATTAAATATTAAAGCTATTGCAGTAGTACTTTTTGCAAGCTATTTATTAATTAAGAAAAAGAACTAAGAAAACTCAGTTTTTTCAATATCGATAATAAAGCTTAATAGATACTTAGCTTGTTATAAATTATTTTAAGACTTAAAGGAATTAAATAAAGTCTTTATTATACTATTTATTTAAAAAGAGATTAAAGCGAAGCTTTTTAAATAGCTATATAATACCCTTAATATATTTAATAAGTAATAGTCCAAAGTTTTACCTAAATACTGAAGTTATAACTATAAGATCGACTTAACTAGTAAAATAGAAGACTTGCCAAAATCAAAGCTATATAATATAGGCTATTATTGTCTGTAAAAAGTAAAAGAATATTTGGATAATAACCTAGCTAAGGGTTTTATCACTTTATCCAAGGCATTATATACATTATTTATTCTATTTATATAAAAGAAGGATAGCAGTCTGCGCTTTTATATTAATTACCGGAAGCTTAATAATATTATAAAAAAAAACTATTACTTATCGCCACTAATCGAAGAAGCAATAGCTAGGGTAGTTAAATGCAAATACTTATCTAAGATCGATATTATATTAGCGTTCAACAGAATAAGGATAGATTTAAATAACAAGGAATATATTTCTTTTTTAATTTATTTCAGTATATATATATATAAAGTCTTGCTTTTTAGACTTTTAAACGGACTAGCGTTATAGCAAAACTATATCAATAACATGCTATTCAAATATATTAACAAGTTTTACCAAGCTTATATAGATAATATCCTTATCTATAGTAAAACCTTCAAAGAGCATAAGAAGTATATTCGCTAAGTTCTTCAAAGACTCTAAACAGCGAGTCTATAAACTAATATCAAAAAATGCGAGTTCAATATTATTAAGATTAAGTTCTTTAAAGTTATTATTAGTGGTAATAGTATTGAGATAAACCTAGAAAAGATTAAAGCTATTATATTATAATGAATACTAATAATAATAAAGCAAGTCTAAAGGTTTTTCGGCTTTTGTAACTTTTATTGCAGGTTTATAAAAAACTTTAGAAGGATAATAAGAGCGTTAATTAACTTTATATATAAGAATACAAAGTAAGTATAGAGTTACGAAGTAGAAAAGTTATTTAATATATTAAAAAAGATAGTAATAAAAGCTTTAATACTATGTCACTTTAATCTAAGCTTAGAATATATTCTAGAAATTGATTTTTCAGATAAAGTCAATAGTAATATACTATTATAAAGAGATAGTAAAGATAAGGTATATTTAGTTGCATTCTATAGTAAGAACTTAAACCCAGTAGAGCGGAATTATAATATATATAATAAAAAGCTTTTAGCTATTATTTGTATTCTTGAGTACTAGCAACCTAAGCTGGAAACTACTAAGATTTTAATACAAGTCTTAACCAACTATAAGAACCTTAAAACTTTTATAACAACTAAGAAGCTATTGTAACAGTCGTTTGCCTTGCAATGGCCGTGGAACGGTGGGGTTCGCTTGGTAGGTAGTGACGAGCCTCGTGCGTAACTGTAGCGGGGCGCGGTACGTCGGCTTAGCTGTAAAGGAAGTATACGACTTATTTTGAGGAGCTCCGTTAAGAATATTCAATAATAAATATATTAACTATTAAGGAGCGGATTTATCTAAAATAGAAAAAAGCGATATTTATATACCTAATAGATGCTTGCGATACTCGCGCCGCTCGCGCTGCTCGTAGGTGGCAACCTAGCGAGTATCGTAAAACCCGCGAGCGGGCTGTGGTTAGTTCACTTACCGAACCAATCCAAGACCCGTCCTTTATCGCCGAGCAGCCCTATATAGCCTAGGGCGTAACAGCACCCCCCCTATATTGCTCTTCTAAAAACCCTAAGTGCTCCTTAAGTATTCTTCAAATTCTTCCGAGGTTCCCAAGTGTTGTCTTCGTATAGAAAGTTCTTCTATTTGACTAAAAAAGAGCTTTGGTCTTCTTTTAATATCTTCTCTACTTCCTATTCGTCCTTTGTTGTATAAGTCCACTTGGTCGCTAAACTTGTCGTTAATACGACTTTCTTCAACATTGAAACGTAATATTTTGGAAATGTTCTTGTCCCTAGTAGGTCTAACGTCGCGACCACATCTTTGATATCTTTTACTAAGAAGGCTCTAATATAAAACTTTTCGAGTTTTCTGTCCGTCAAGTTCTTAGTACTCAGTAATATACGATCTCTTTTATGAATACTATAATCTTGTCTATTTTTGTCTTCCCGTTTTTTCATTCTATTTTGTGCTTGGATCAATCTATATTTCACTTTCGTCCAAGCTCGTTGTATATTCTGTGCAAAATCTTTGGCTGCTAGTATATTAATATCTTTTACTTCGAACTAGGCGGAAAACCCTGTTTCTACTTCTTGCGGGGTGGCCTTTATATCTTCGTTAAACGAGGAATTGATTGCTATTTGCGTCGTCGGTAGAAGCTCGATTTAGTTCTCTTGTTCGTCTGAGCAAAAGATCCTTAAATATTCTTCCAAAATTTAGTTCATCCGCTCGGTCTGTCTATCCGACTAAGGGTGGAAAGCTATTAACATTCCGCTCTGTATTCCTAAAACCTCTTTTAGTCCTTTTATGAAATAGGACGTAAAGAGTTTATCTTTATCGCTTATTATTTTTTCTGGGATATCTCTATCTGCGAATATTTCCTTTAGTAAAAGTCTTGCAAGCTATAGAGCGTCTATCGTAGTTCTATAGGGGATGAATTTTACTTACTTAGAAAATTTATTTACTACTATAGCTATTATATCGTATAAAACACCTGTATCCGGATCGTATAATTCTAGCAATCCTGTAATAAAATCTATTGCTATAGTAGTTCTCGGTCTTTTTGGTATTTCGACTGGTTTCAATAGTCCCTTAGGCTTTTGTTTATCTTTTTTAGTCCTCTAACAATCTTCGCATTTTGCAAGCGTTTCTTCTACGTCTTGCCTCAGGCCTTTCCAATTATCTATTTCTTATATTCTCTTACAAGTCTTTAAGATTCTTTGGTGTCCTACTGTTTTAATAACATGATTATTTCTTATAATATTTTTATACTCCTCCGTTATATTAATACTCTCGAATCCTTTTTCTATTCTTTATAGCATTAGTCGTATTTCTCGTTCTCTTTGCTCGTAGTCAGGTCGCCTGCTCAAGGCGTCTGCTATTATATTGTTTATTCCGGCGATATATTAAATAAAGAAATTGAATTTTAATATCGTCTCTATTTATCGGCTTTGTTTCTAATTCAATTCTTTGCTATCAAGCAATGAAACCAAATTCTTATAGTCTATAAGTACTTTAACTAGAGTAGATGTCCCTTCTATATATATTCTCTAGTGCTCTAATAATACTATAATAGCTAATATTTCCTTATCTATCGTAGTATAGTTTACTTCTACTAGTGACAACTTCCTCGAGTAATAGGCGATAGGCCTCCCAGCTTGCGATATACAAGCTTTTATTGCCCTATCTAATATATTGGTATAAATCGTAGATTCCCTCTCTAGATCGAACATTTCGAGAGCTTCTTCTAAAACGAATATATCTTTTAATTTGTTAAAAGCTATTTCCTTTTCTCTTGTCTAGAGAAACTATTGTCTTTGCTTTAATATATCGGATAGTAATATTACTGTCTTTGCGTAGTTTCCAACTATATTCTGATAAAACCCGGTAAATCCCAAGAAAGCTTGTAAGTCCTTGAGGTTTTTCGGAGCTAAATACTGCTGTATCGTATTTAACTTGTCTATTTATATTGATACTTTTCCTGGGCTTATTATAAACCCTAGGAAGTCGACTCTTGTTATATAAAATATTAACTTTTTATACTTCACTCTAAGTTTCTTTTCTCTGAATGTTTCCAGGATTTTTGTAACGTGCTTCTTATGTTCTTCTTATGTTTCTGAGTATATCAATATATTATCCATATAGGCAACCACGAATTTGTCCAGGAACTAGTATAGCGCTTTATTTACTACTCGCTATAGTATAGAAAGTGCGTTAGTAAGTCCAAAAGGTATTATATTGTACTTAAATAAACCGAACTTAGTTCGGAATGCCGTTTTCTATTTGTTACCTTCTTTTATTCGAATTAAATTAAAGGCGTCCCTCAAATCCAGATGCGTGAAAAACTTGGCCTTTCTGAACTTGTCCCTAAGCTTATGCAATAGCGGCAGGGGATACTTGTCTTTCCTCGTCAACTTATTAATTCGTCTATAATCCATACAAAGCCTAAATGTTCCGTCTTTTTTCTTAACGAAAATAATTAGTTGTCCGATTAATGATTTGGACTTAAAAATGTATTTTCTTTTCAAATTCTTATCTAGGTATTCTTTTAATACCTTTGATTCTTCTTCGGTCAGACCGTAGATCGGACCTGTTTTTAATTCTCCAGGGTTATCGATTAAAATCTTATAATCGTCTTCAGTATAATCCGGCAATAGCAACCCTCCTTTAAGTTCCTTTAGCATATCCTTGAAGTGTTTATATTCTATAGATATAGTTTCTGTAGCTGCTATCTCTTTTTTAATACGAATCCAAAATTTTCGGGTAGGACTATTATTAGTTCTTTTCACTCCGACCGAATTCTTAAACGTTTTAAGCAATCGGCTTTTTATACACATCTGTATCGATTTCTAGTCAATATGTGGATTCTATTTTATAAACTATAGTGCATTAAGGTAAATATCTTTTGACCCTAGATAGATATCAAATTTCATTCTTTCCTTGTACTTATTGCTTCTTATCTATATCTCCTTTGTTTCCTATTCGACTCTTAGTATTTCTCCTTATATAATTAATCCTATATCGTAAGAATTCGTCTTCCTAATTAAAAACACGTTTATCCTTTCGGTATACTTCTGTAACATTATATACGAGGTAGCTCCTAAGTCGAGCAAAACTCTAGCAGGATTTTTATTGATATTTAGTGATACGAAAATCCGTCTTTCCGGCATCGCGAGTGGTTAAAGTGTAACGGTCGTTTGCCTTGCAATGGCCGTAGAACGGTAAAGTTCGCTTAGCAGGTAGTAACGAGCCTCGTGCGTAACTGTAGCGGGGCGCGGTACGTCGGCTTAGCTGTAAAGGAAATATACGATTTATTTTAAAAAGCTCCGTTAAAAGTATTCAATAATAAATATATTAACTACTAAAAAGCGGATCTATCTAAGATAGAAAAGAGCGATATCTATATACCTAATAAGTACTCGCGATGCTCGCGTCGTTCGCGCTGCTCGTAGGTGGCAACCTAGCGAGTATCGCGAAACCCGCGAGCGGGCTGTAGTTGGTTCATTTACCGAACCAATCCAAGACCCGTCCTTTGTCGCCGAGCAGCCCTGCGTAGCCTGGGGCGTAACAGCTATCTAGAAAACAAGTATAATAAGTTGAGATTTTATTATATTATAACTTCAAAATCTATTATTATATTAGCAAAAGCAATACTAAGGCAAATACTTTAACTCGCCGAAAGTATAAAAACTAACAAGAACAAAAAAACTATTAAGTCTTATTATTACTAGATAAGTTTAACCTTTTATTATTATAGGAGGGAAAGCAGCTTCAAGGCTTATCAATATATAAGACTATTTAATAAACTAACAATATTAATAAAGACTATATTTGTTATTAAAAAGCTATTAAACAAAGAACAATTGATTATATTAATAATATTAGTTTTAAATATATAAAGAGCAAGCAACAAATGCTATACTAATAAAATAAGCTATAGGTGTTTTAATCTTAGATTATTTACTTTATTAAGGAGATCTATAATTAGAAGCTAGTCAGCTATTTAGGAATAAATAGAACCGCTAAAATAATTAAGTAATATTATTATTAGCTTAGAATAATAAAAACTATTAAGTAATATATTGCTAACTATTATATTTGCTAACAAGCAAAAGCATCTTATAATAGATTAAATAGTCTGCTATATCTCTTACTAGTATTTTAGTAATAATAGCGAGATTTCAAAATAGATTTTATTATTAATCTTCCGGAATATTAGAAAATAAATAATATTCTGACTATTATATGTTGTTTTAGCAAAAATAGGGACTATATACTAATATACTGCGATAAGCTAAGAATATTATTAAAAGAGATTGCTTATATTTTTATTCGCGAAGTTATTGCTTAGTATAGATTATTAGATAATATAGTATTAGACCGCGGACCTTAATTTATATTAATATTGTGGAAATTATTATATATTAGACTTGATATTGATAGCAATAAGTCAATAATCTATTACTCTAAGACTAATAAATAAATTAAACAAGCTAATTAAAATATTAATATATATTTAAGGATATTTATTAATTATTATTAAGATAATTAGGTAGATTTACTATTAATAGCAAAACTAGTCTATAACAACCTCGAATTAGCGGCTATTAGAATAATCCTATTCTTTGTTAATTATGGATATTATTCTAGAATAAACTTTAGACTAGATAATACCCTATATAAAATATAATATAATTAATAGCTAGCTATTTAAACCGCTAATATCTCTAGTAAAATGCAAGCTATCTTAGAAAAAATACAAATTAGTATAAAAAAGACTCAAGACCGGATAACCGAGTATATCAATTGTTATTGCAAAGATATTATATATAAAATCGGCGATTAAATGTAGCTTAATACAGAAAACATCTAAATTAGCCATTCTAGCAAGAAGTTGGATAATAAGCAGATTAAGCTATTTAAGATTATAAGGAAAATCGGTCACTTATATAAGTTAAACCTGCCTAAAACAATAAAATATTTTAAGGTCTTCTATATTAAACTGCTCTATAAGGACCTAAATAACCTGCTACTAAAACAAGATAATCTAAAGCCTAAATTGATTATTATTAATAGATAGAAAGAATATAAACTTAAGCAGATTTTGGCTTTTAAACGCTTTTACGGACAAGTGCTATTCAAAGTGAAATAAATAAACCAGGAATATAATAATAAGTAGTATAAAGCTGAGGGCTTTAATAACTTATAGAACACTATCGACAATTATTATAAACGATACTTATAATCGCTAGATAGTCCTGAAGACGATTATTGTCCTAAATAGCGTAGAAGGCTATCTCGAAGATAATATAGATATTTTACGCGGCTAATAACTTCGGACTAGCTTAAATTGTTTAAAAATATAGTTTTAATAATCGATAAAACTGCAACATAAGTATTTTAACTATATACTAATCTATATACTATATTTGCAAAGCTTACTATAGAACTATTATACTAATACCTATATTCTAACCTAATATAGACTAGCTCTATATTTATCCTAAAGGTATAAATATTTCCTTTTTTTCTCCTCCTCTTCTCTTCTTTATCTTATGTTGCCAGGAGGGCGGCGAGGATATTAGTAAAAGGACTTATATAAATAACAAGTATAGCTATAACGCTATATAGTATGCTTTAAAGGGTATCTCTGCGCTAGCATAATAACTAAACTGGTATTTTAGTAGTAAATTGCAATAATAAACTAGTTTCTTTTTAAGTATATAACGCAATAAATAATAGTTATAAATACTTTTATAAACAAGTTTATTATACTATTACTGCTATTTTTATTAGGATTAGCTCTAGGCTTTTCCTTGTAGTATAAATATCTCCTTTTTTTCTTTTTTTTTTTCTTTTTTTCTCCTTATTATCAACAGCCTATATTGGCCCTAAGGCGGCGCCGCCGTCCCTACTAAAAAAGGCTTAAGCAGAGGAAAAGTGTCTAAGCGGTTATAACGCTATATAATATGCTTTAAAAGGCATTTCTATATTAGTATAAATAATAAATTAGCATTTTAATAGTATACTATAGCAAAAATTAGTGTTTTTAATAAGGATATAACAATATAAATAATAGCTAAAAATAGTTATAATAGCAAATAGGACTATATAAGAGCTTAGAAGCTAGCTTATAAGGTACTATAATATATTATAAGGTTATAATAAACCTGAAAAAGGAAAATACTATTATAATCCGATCTAGTATATTCATTTTAATATTGCTCGGTTAAACTTTAATATAACTAGTAAAACTTCGGCTTAATAATTCTTATTATTGCAAACTGAAGCTTAATATAAAAATATATTAAAAGCCGATATATTAAAGCCTTAGCTTATAGTATTTAGTATAAAGTGCCTACTTTTCTCTTTCTTTTCTTCTTTATCTTTAATATCTTCGTTAGTTAGGGCTCTATAAGAGCGGTTTTGCACCACTAAGCTAGGTAGACAGCCAACACTCTTTTTTATTTTAAATAGATCTGCTTTTTAGTAGTTAATATATTTATTATTAAATACCTTTAATAAAGCTTTTTAAAATAAGTTATATACTTTTTTTATAGCTAAGCTAACATATTGCGCCCCGTTATAGTTATACACAAGGCTTGTCACTACCTACCAAGCGAACCCCACCGTTCTACGGCTATTGCAAAACAAACGACTATTACAATAACTTCTTTCGCTTCCTTCGTATTTAACTTATTAGTCCAACCCAACGCTCGCGAATATTATAAGACTTATAACAAGAACAAGGAAATAACTTTATTGCAATCTCCTTGAAATATAAAGTCCAAAGGGAGCTTTAACCCAGACGTAGGAATATTTTTGTAAATCTAAATAGTTATTTCTCTTCGAGCTTTAACTATTTAATAGAACTCTTTAGCTAACCTCTTCGTTCTAGGCATTTTCAGAGCTATTTTTACTATAAAAATAGCGTCTAACCTTATCCCTATATCTTATTCTATTAATTTTCCGACAATATAGCTATTAAAATTATATTCTCTATAAAGAACAATATTTAGACAAAATCTTCCGATACCGCGCTACCGTTTGCCCTTTTATTTTCAATTTAATATAATATCTTAGTATTGGGTATAATCTAGAAGATTAAATCTATAGAACTAACTAGGTAGAAATAATATACGCCTGCCGCATAACTAATATACTGTTTTATTAATTCGGCCGCGAAGCTATACTATCTTTTCCTTTAAACTAAAAAGTCAATACTTAATACAATTAATATTTTAAGTATAACATCGGATAAAACACCTGTTACTCGCGAGTTTATCTAAAAAACAACAAAAAGCAGTCGGCTTTACCTAGCTAGATAGCTTAAATAGATTGCAAACTATTATATAAAATCGGGCAGTATCCGTAGCAGAGTTATAAACAGATATATTAAAAGATAAGTTCTCTAATTTCCGCAAGGTTTAAAAGTCAGGGACTAAGAATGTTAGACTTGCAGGAAATAGAGCAGAGAAGATAACTTACTACCTGTATTCACGGAAATACTAGCGCTATTCATAACTGTAATGCGCTTTTTCTTTTATAAAAGGGACTTTAAAGCAGACACCGCCTTGGCTCCATCGCCGCACAATAAATGCCTAATTTCGACCCCCTTAAGGGCTTTCGAAGTGACAGACCGAGAAAACATTAACTTCGTGGCCTTAAAAGGTTTCTTCTGGGATCTGCGTTGTCGACTCGGTCGCTGGTTTCGGAGGGTGGTGCGTTGTAACATATTGGAGGATACAAAATTGGCAGTGCCTAAATGTGTGGAAGCAAGCCGTTTGAGGGGAGTGAAGGGAAACAGAAGGAAGAAGGGGGAAGATCTCCCTTTTGTACTCTACTAGGACGCTAGTTCTAATTAGGAGCATCAGGCTGTGCTATTGTAGAGCGGATCAGCTGCCAAAGACCAATTTCAACCTTTAAATTGTAGATTTGCATTTGCATCAAAGACGGGAGCGCTATGTTTTGAGCTGAAGTTCATGGAGCAAGCTGTTATAATCTGGAGAAAAGCGGTATTTCCTGGACGAATCGTTACCGCCTACCATTATTGTAGGGCATGAATATTCAATAAATAGAGTCCTACTGATGCCGACATGTCTTTTCACCACAAGTCTTGGTGGTGATCGAATCAAGCTTACTCGCAGACAAGTGAAATGTCAGCAAAACGCATTTCAGATGCGGTCAATATGTCTCAACCAAACCCCTCCCCTAAGGACACGCAAAATTCGTGTCCCCCTCCCTCTTTCCCCCATCATACCCCCCCATATCCGCCTCCCACTCCTTTCCCTTATACTTCACAAGTACCGGATCCTCATCCACCGCGCCTGTCTTAATCTCCACCGCCTCGGGCAACGGACCCTGCACTTTCAACGGCCCATCACCCATAGGCTTAGCCGGATACACCGAGTCAATATCATCCTGATTCGCATCCTTGAGCCACGCCTCAAGACTATACGGATCAACCTTCGGATCATCTTTCTGATGCTGCACAATATGGATCCCACAAGTGCCCGTCGCGTAGCCCTCAGGACCAGGCTCATAGTCGTTGCCGATGGGCACGTTACCTATGTTTGACGCCTTGCCGAGTTTCGGCATGCCGCACGTCCAGCGCTTGTCCGTGCCACGGCTCTCCTCCTTGCAGACGTCACCCGCATCATCGCAGCCGAGGTTGGGGTCACAGTTTTTCTGGCCGAGACTGTTGACGTCGACGGGCTGCCAGTCGTTGAAGCCTTTGAATCGAAGGATGGGAGCGTGCAGGCCGTCGATGTCGCTGTTGATGCCGCCCGCTTGGGAGTATTCGATGGAGAAGTCGCCGAGCTGGTCGTTGTGCCAGTATTGTTGTTTGCCGACTTCGCAGACTTGGAAGTCGTTGTAGGGGGTCGTACCCTCTGAGCACATGACACGCATCTCGCAGCCGCCCCCATTGTGAGTGGCGAATGTGAGGGCGCAGAGGTCGGGCACTTTGGTAATATCCTGTGACGGGAGTGTGTTAGGAGGTATATATTCAGGGATTTGGAGTGCCAGGGGGAAGGGGGATTGGGGGGTTGGGGACGCATCTACCCATGCTCTGATGTCTGGATCGACGCCGCCAGTCGCTTTTTGGATCGTTTCGCTAATGCTTTTTGCGATGCTTGATCTTGAATATTGGCGAGCGAACAAACTGGCTGGCCACGCGTGGATGCTACCTGCTAAAGACAAGAGAAGGGCAGCTCCGTGTGTTATCTTCATCATCAGTGAGTTTATTAATGCAGGTTGTAGGGTGGATGTTTGAGAGTCTTGCTGCTGTAGCAAACACAGAAGTATTGAAGGTATTGCTGTTCGAAGGAAGACAAAGTTTAGAAGATGGATGTTCCGAAAGTGAAGAGAATATGGTAAGGATTGTATCTTATATATTGTTCACAAGACCGCCGTCCACTTTCATGAGACATAGCTAGATGCATTCTATTGCGCGGCATCACTGCGCCGATATGCCAACCACTGTCGCGAGATTGCGCAGCACCAAGTCTGAAGATAGAAATTTGATATACGCAACATAGCTGTTTCGCCAACAACCATGCTTGTCTTCAGTCAAGTATCTAGTAAACGGCACAAGCAAAGCGCAAGCGGCAGTGATATAGCCAAGGCGCGTAGCGACGTCGAGGTCGAGCGACAGGTGTGGTCATAGCAACGGTTGTAGGCAAATGCTTGGGCCACATATGAGCAGCGGGTGTCGGTGCTACTCTTGACGGCTGAACGAACATTGACATCTTATTCCTGTCAAATGTTGTGCGGCAAAGGGCGTGATGTTCCTGAAGAAAAGGGTCCAAGTGCTTACCTAAGACGCAACTTCCTCGTGCCGTCCCGCTAAGCTTCCATCGCGCCTCCATCGTGGCGTTTCTCAAACATTGACAGATTGGAAAACACTGCCCTGAAACAAAGCGAGATTACGCGCCAAGTAAATACCAACCCTGGTCACATTCGAGCATGCCTTCTCACTGATGTGTGGAGGCTGTAAAAAGAAGTGCCAGTTTAGCTTCGCTCAGGGACTCCTCGAATGAGTCGAGTCGATGTCGCAAGATCTCGTTTCCGTCCTTGAGGTATCATTTCAACATTGAAGGATGCCGAGTTTGGCAGGGTGCACAATCCCACCTGCTTGCAAGTAACAACATCATCAACCTAGTGCAGAAATTATGCTCGGAGTCTTTCTATCTCTATGGTGGCCCGGCAATTGCCAAAAGCACAGCAGCTACCAGAGCAGGACCAGCCCTCCCCCAATTTCGAAGCTGCCACTTTCTGAGCAATGAGATAAGCTCCTTATCAATCACGTCCTCGTCTTCAGAAATAGTCTCCTGCTCTAACAGTTCGCCTGACTCTGCCACTCTATCATTACTGGGGAAGATGAAGTATATCTCGTATGGCGCGAGAGGCAGCAAGACAATGAACACTGTCACCATGTAAAGCACGAATTTCTGGTCCCAAATTGTTGTTGATGGTCTTGTGTATTCGAAGAAAAGAAGGATTGCTAATATGACGGTTGTGCTTCTGCTGGTTGTCTGGAGATAGCGACCGCCCTTCTCGATGGTAAGATTGAACTGCTGCACTTTTGTACGCGGTGGAGCCATTGTGATAAGAGGCATAATCCAAACGGACATGCATGTTGATACACCTATTTGGCATCAGCGGAAATCCACAAAAGTCTTCTACCTATAGAGTGTTATAGGAGTATGACACCATGAATGGAGCAACACTTGAGATGGCTGGAGCTTGTTGACAGAAAAGCCTTGGAAACTTACCTGATGTGACAGCCAACGCAAATACTACGGCCAGGTGCAGTATCTGAAGCAGTCCTTGCAACATAATGTTTTGTCTATTCTCAATGATGGATATTAAGATTGACGAATTCTGTTACATGACATGAGGGCATGCTTGCTTCTTGTATGCTGAATTATGCGGCAGCGCACTCTTTTCGGTCTTTGGCGAATGCCAAACTATTGTGGTTCCATTCACTATCAAGCCGCTTGTTTGTGATCCCCCTGTTGATTCTGCACCGTTGCGTCATTATCAGAATTCCCAAACTCCCCAAAACCCGGAATCGCATTCATTTGCCCCACCCGACGTGTCCGTCCCGATGCCCAGTCAAATGTCTATTAAGCCAATGTTTACTATATAATAGAAAGGAACAAGATGTGCAACATTCCACTTACAGGTTCTTATAACTCACACTCACTCCTCAAGCCCATCCAATCCTTCTCCCCTTTGCACAATGCCTACATACGTTGTTCTAGGGGCCACAGGCAACATTGGGCTCAACGTCCTACGCGAACTCGGACGCCAACAATCCACAAACAGTGGCGGCGACATCCACATCAATGCCTACGCGCGCTCAAAGCCCAAGTTACTCTCATCCTATCCAGAAGCAGCTTCCAACAAACAACTCTCAATCCATGCCGGCTCGCTCTCGGACCTCGATCTTCTCACAACTTGCATAAAGGACGCCGACGTCATCTTCCAGACCGTTGCAACATCCTACAACATCCCTGACTGCCAAATCGCCCAGAACACCGCCCGACTCCTCGTGGAAGCTCTAGAGAGACGGCGCTCCAACAACAAGAATGATTATCGTCCACCACTCCTCATAATCCTCAGCTCGGCAAGCGTGTCAGAAAAGCTCTTGGGCGAGCCGCCCTTCTGGCATTCCACCCTGCTGAAAGCGGCCTCTTACGTCTACTCCGACCTTGTCATCGCGGAAAACTTCCTGCGAACGTACGATGGCAACGCAAATCGCGGTTTATATGACGTGACATTCGTCAAGCCTGCGGGAATGATCCATGATGCGTCCAAAGGACACGTCCTCAGCACAGAGGAATCAAAGACATTCACCAGCTTCGCCGACTGCGGCGCAGGGATGGTGGAGATTGGAAGGAGCCGGGACGAGCGAGAGTGGGATGGCGTCGAGGTCAGCGTGAACAGTGCTGCCCCTGGAGGCGCAGATGTCAGTTTGGCGCAAAAATTGGAGTTGGCGAAATTTGTGCTGTGGGGGCTGCTGTGTCATTTCTTGCCGTGGATTTATCGTTGGGTCTGAAGCTGGATTCCTTCTGACCTGACCACCTTCAGACAGTATCTCCTATCTGGTCGATGCTTCTTGAAGAAAACGGGGGAACAAGCAAAGGTTCAAGAGTCATTTGAATCACTTAGGCTTTTGAGAAGGGTCAGTCTCACACATGTTTTGATCTATAAATGATTGGAGCTTAATGTGAACTGGAATGTTCAAAGTTAAGTATCAAAAAAAAGCTTTCTTTGAGTTGCGCAGTCGAACACAAGGCTGGGGAGTACAACGTTTTGCTGTTTACCCCAATCTCTATCAGCGATGCTCGAGTTGCAATTTTGGCTTGCAGCATAGTATTGACCAGGTTCTTGTGATACAAACCATTCAAGGGTTCTGGCAAATAGTTGATTGAAAGGCTTCGTACCCTGCAGACACGAACAAGTTAATATACAATACTATTCTGCAACATGTACTCACTAGACTGAATACCTTCAGCCCGTTTGGTTTGATGTCAAAAACATGTCTTGTTATATCGTGCCGGTCAACCACAGAACTGTGAGGGCCTACTCAGTCAAGTCAGTATATGCAAGCATTATGACCAATCAATCAGCTCACATTTGGTCATTCTTTTGCTGTACGGCAGCTAAGATCAGCCAAGCCGTCAACAAGTTATTTCATGCAGCGGTAAATGGTGAGACCTTACCATATCTAGTGGGCCCTCACTCCTGGCCGGCACGATGTAGACTTGCCCCTCTTGCGTCCTAACCTGAGCTGTTTCGGGTTTAAGGGCGGGATTTACTCTAGACTCTTGGCAAATACATATCATCTCACAGCAGAGCCTGGTAAGCTGCAGGAGCGTGGCTCCCACCAGTGGGGAGCACATAATGGCCGATCCATTACACGAGCTACTCGCGCCATATCTGAATACTTCAAAGACAGAGGTGCACATACCGCGAGCTAAAGACAGCATCACACCTAAGTATCTGAACCGTCTTTCGACGCTTTCGTTGAGCTCCCTTACCTCCTCGGAGCCTGAGTCAATTGCACAGTCCTCTCATACCAATCTCTTGTCACTCCAGGCGTTATCAGCGCGGTCCAATGCCTCCATCGTCCTTTCATCAAGCCATCTTTCGAACCTTAGCGAGAATTTACCCAAAGTGGTTGAGCAGTCCGAGTCTCTACGAAATGACGTGCCAATATTGGATAAAGAAGCCGTTAATTTCTCGGAAAAGTACAGCCGAACTGCAGAAAATGAAATCCTCGATAGGAGAAAAATGGCGCTGCTGATGGCCAGGAACGTTGATAGGCTTTCTGACATCCTAGATCTGCCAACGCTGCTATCCTCTACCATTGCGTCTTCTACTACACAGGGACCATCCAACGCAAACAACTTCGCTTCTGCACTAGACTTACATTCCCATATCAAGAGGTTACATCTTTTTCACCAAGACTCGCATCTTGTCGACTCAGTCTACAAGCAAACAGAGGCAGCCATGCAAGAAATGACTTCTAGTCTTATCGTGAGTCTCAAGGCACAGAACATCAAGCTTGCAGCAGGAATGCGGACAATTGGCTGGCTCAGAAGGATTGCGCCGGAATTAGATGGATCTGCAAACAACAAGGAGGGCAGCCTGGGAGTCCTATTCTTAGTCTGTCGCCTTTCGACATTGACGTCTATGTTGTCGGCCCTTGAACCCTTGAGCGATTTGGCAGATCAAGAGACAGTCCTCCGAGAGCGCGATAGCAAAAGTGGGAAACTCAACAATACAAAAGATTCCTGGTCACACGGTCAGCAGACCGAGAAGTACCTCAAGCGCTACATCGAAATTTTTCGCGAGCAATCATTTGCAATTGTCTCAATGTACAGGAGCATCTTTCCTTCTGCGCCCGACTCAGCGAGTAATGAGGATTTGACACTGAAATTCAAGTCCATGGGACTGAAATCCGCTCCAACACCACAGACGAACGGCGCTGTGGAAAAGTCCAATCCGTTGAATAGCTTACCTTCAGCTCTCGCGTCATTTCCGATGCATCTGGTAGACCTACTGTCTTCAACCTTAAAGAAGTATCTTCCGAACGTCCGTGATAAGTCTTCCCGAGAGAGCCTTCTTACTCAGGTGCTTTACTGTGCAGGAAGCTTGGGGAGGTTGGGCGGAGACTTCAGCATGCAAATAGCCATGTTGGGGGATGAGAACGAAGAAGACCTGGAGACAGAATGGGTCACAGTCATGAAGAAACATCGCGTTCTGGCAAGAAAGTTGGAGAAAATGGCTAGCGGAGCGACTTGAGTTTCAAAAGAACTTTCTTCGGACCTGTTACTCTTCTTCGCTTTCACTGGAGCTTTCAGCCGCTATATGTGGTTGTGGAACGTCCTGAACTTCATCTTGGCCTTGCTCTGCCTCTTGCTGCTCCTCCAATGCTTGCTCGAGCTCAGCTTCCAACAAGTCATCGTCTTCCTCGTCCCAACCATTGTCGTTGGTCGAAGCCTCCTTGGGTTCCACATTATTGCTGGCTGGCTCTCCTAGATCTATCTCTTCAACATCTTGGTTGCGCTTGGCATCCTCCTCATCATCACTGACGCCCCGTATAGAAGGGCTCATCGAGCTGGCGGCCGATCTGAAACTGATAGGGCCACTGCCTCGACCGCCTTCGTTAAGGACTCCCAATGCGGACCGCCAATGCTTGTTGCTGCGCGGTGCAGAGTCGCCCATGTCTATGACTAGCTCGTTTGAATCACTATCCTCATTGTCTGCGTCAGCATCTTCGCGCGGATGAGGTGAAAGATACCGCTGACGCGGTCTTGAAGTCTTTTTCGGCTCGGTCACGGAGCGAGGTCGTTGGATTGGGGAGGAGGCTTTGAGGAGTGGGGAGGAGGCGAAGGTATGACTTGGCATCGGAGAGGAGATGCGCGATGTTTGTGGGGACGGATCAGCTTCCTGATGGAGAAAATGTCTATAGTCGAACGGATTGTTTGGATCTGGCGGAAGCTCATCTGGCTCTTGGTCACTCTCCCCACCCGCAGAGAGGCCATCGGCAGCTTCTGAAGGGTGTCCTGTTTCTAGCTGTGAGTATTGGCTAGCTAGGCTAGAGATATCCTTATTGGAGGGAGTGCTGCGCAAATTGAAGCGAAACTCTGCATTCAGCCTTTCAAGGGCAAATGACTGCTTAGTAGAGTTGTATACCAAAGCAAGTGATTCTAATGGCTTTTGACTGCCATGATATATATATTTACCAGCCTCCTCATCGCTCTGGATCGATAAATCAAAGCTATTATCCTTCTGTCCAGAGGTAGAAGGCTTGATTGTTGCCGTTCGCCCCTTGATTGTTGCCGGTTTGTGGTTGTACTGCACGCTGAATCTCTGCCGTTTTCGAGGTTGTTCCAGCAAGTCCTCTCCAATAGTAACAGGAAATTTTCCGGACTTGGTAGGGTCTATCAAGACTGGCAGTGTTGCGGCGGCCATGTTGTAGGAATAGCGTGAAATACAGTCAATAGTATGTGTATAGGAGAACTGATGAATAATAATTGACGATAAGTGAAGTTAAACACCAATCGCCCCGCCCTCTCGTCTCGCCCTGAAAGCGCCAAGTTTCAGGGTCCCGCTCCTTCCAAAGTAGCATGACAAATTGACATCCTCAACCACCGAACCTGCATTCGTTACAATTACTTTTACGACGATATGAATTAGCACCACCTGCACCGGGGATGAGACCAAAATCCACGCGTCCAACAAAAGCCCGAGCACAGCCCAACCGGGAGCCCCCCAAGCGCCCCGCTGACATGCATGTGCTAACGAATGACGCTGTCGGGACCAGTGCCCCGCAAGACCACTGGTCCTGGAAAGGCTAATCAGACTCGATGACTTTCCTCTTAGGGGGGTTCTCACTAAGCCCTGGGTGGAAGGCCAGTGGCAACCAAGAGGCTGAAGAGAACCTCGAAGATGGGGAGGCGCAAGGCTGAATCTCCAGTCAATAAGCTCTTACATGACTCTTCCCCTCGCATGTCATTCTATTGCATCTGCTTCATTCCCTTGGGCGTTCATTCTCCACTTTCGTTGCTTTCAATGTAGCCAATTGGCCTCTACTTTTGCCAAAATAATACTTGTGCAGTAATGGGCCAGCGGATATGTCATTCGTCTATTCCTCGAGTCCACCCCACCCTTCGAAGGTCAAGATCGAGTAAGATGTACATGACTTGATTTTTGTACAAGCGTATTGATTGAATTTCTAGTATTGTATTCATTCCCGCAGTGTTCGCAGATGCGCGCAAAACATGGAAACGCGAACCTGATCAAGAACGTACGCAACGTCTGGACTTTTGCTTGAGCGATAGATTAGATTCGACAGCGCAAGTCCATTTATACGATCATCTGACGAAAATCGAACGAGAGGCTGAAGCACCCAAACGGGGAGATCCTCCCACGACACCGCAGAAAGCTGCTTATGACGAATATATCAAAATACCATGGCTCCTCTCCAAGTATGGTGTCAGTGACTTTGCGGAGAGGTTTCTCAGCTGTTGGAGAGAACTCAGACAGTCGCGGGGCACTACTGATCGACCCATAATCTTCATCTGCCACAGCACTGGGGGCAATGTCTTGAAAGCTGCGCTCACAACGAAATCTGGAACTGAGTTGAACGAGATCGCAAGTAATACTATCGCTGTTACCTTCTTTGGAGTGCCGCACCATGGATCTAGTGTGCTCTCGCGCGATCAATATGAACGTGAAGTTCAAACTCAATTAGGGCTGAAGTGGAAGATGCACCCAAAATTGCGCCGTGACTTCGGGATTCATGACAACAAAGACTTGGAGCTTCTCAATCACAGGTTCGCCGTCGACATAGTAGGAGTCAAGATACACAGCTATGCGGAGACGGCAGATACTAATTTGGAAGTACTAACATCTACCCGCACTGGTGGAGAGCAACCCACAACGTTCCGTCTTTGTGTAGTGGACAGCCGGTCTGGCAAATTAGGTACGCCCCAAGTACCAGTAGAGGATGAAGAGTCTATGCAGCTCGATCTGACACACACCGGTCTTCCCCGCTTTTGCTTTGTAGATCAAGACAACAAGCTTCAAAAACAGGATGACCAGCTTGAGTCCTATTTAGAGGCAATCGAGGAGCTTGTGAGAGGGTATGATGCGAAAGATCAAAAGGAATATCAGCGCTTGAAAAACGCAATCATGACGGAAACCAAGGTCCATGTTCATCAATTCTACGGGGATACCAATTCTATGAAGATCATACTGGCAAAGCCAACGCTTGAGACTTTCTTAAAAGATGGACCGGACAAAGCAATGAGTAAACGTCTTGAGAACCAGGACACAGATTTGCCAATTGCGACCGACCGGCGTCCAACTATCGACTTTCATCCTGCGTCTGAGCCAACTGTGCCGCTTGTTCATGTCAATGGTCTCGTCAGTGGCGACGACTCATCTAGCGATACCAGCTCACCCTCAAGGCTTGCACCTCCAACCCTCCCTCACCCCAAAAGCATACATACGCAGCGGCCTCCAAGACCTGCAATATCGCCTTCCAACAATCTCGACCCCACTAAAAGCGTATCCGCTCAGGCAAAAGCAGTCAGATTTGTTTCAGAAGACAAATTAGGCGGCGCCACAGCTCCCATTCAACTTCCAGCCAAAGGCTCAGAACGCTTTAGATGGATCCATGTGCCATTTACATACCCGGGATGGGTCCATCAATGTCTTGGAACAATATCTGAAGACAAAGGGAATCTTCAGCTTCACAAACACCTTCTACTCGACAAATTATGGTTTAGCCAGCATAATCAGTCAAGGCACGCGTCACCGCATGCGCGATTTGTGAGGCCTGCTGTGAAGCTGTTGTTTCCAGAAGGTGAAAAAGAAGCTGAGGCTCTTGGGATGCCACCAAGCTCTGGCGACTCTATACAGCTTGTCACATACATGCCTTACCTCCATTGGGATAGCTTCAAAAGCATGAAGGAGCGCGCTAATGTGATCAAACGCCGGCTTGAGCAGCCACAAGCTCGACCTATTCCCAGAGACATCAGCATGGGGGAAAGCCTGGAACATAAGTAAGTCAAACATCGACTGGTGTGCGTGCCAATGTGCTGAAATCTAAGCAGACTTATCTGGCAATACTTAACACTAGACAGACCCCTCCACTGCAGACGGACGCTAGACCAGTACGGATATCCGTCTCTTCGCAACACTGATGTTCGAGATCATGATCAAATACTGTGGAAGAGAACAAGGCTCGAACTGCAAAGATCGTCCAGTGGACTCAGTGCTCCAGCTCCCAAAATGACACAGTCGCTCAATAGGTCTTCAGGACGTCGGTCTACCCTGAATAATCCTGATAGCCATATCCCCAAAGTTCTTATGGTCGACCAATTGTGGATGTGGATCATTGATGAGAACACAGTAGTCACGTACTTTCCAGGCCGCGAGAACGACGACCATACTGGGTGCTCGCGTGAGGGCGACGTGAGAAGCCTGATCTATCAAGACATCAATGGGGACTTTGCCAATCAATGCGATGACCCATACGACTTTGCAGCCTTGGCAGTCCGGCACGCCATTCGAGCGCTGCTTGCGAAGACCAACGACCGCAATCTCCAAGCCTTTCGCATCTTCGAAGAGTACATCAGCATCCTGACTGAGAAGCAAAACAAGTCATGGAAAGACTTCAGGAACAATCAAAATCTGAAAGTCGAAGACATGGAGACCGAGAAGCATGTCAATAACAGGGAGGATTTGAACTCGCTGCTAGAGCTGCGCGACATTGAGGACGGTAAGTGCTCGAATAGCCACTCAAGGGCCTGAAGCTGACGACTGCTGTAGAACTGAACACCATCGATAAGCTTATAAAGGAACAGCAATCGGTGATTGGGGACATGACCAGTCGATATCAGGAGCTTAACAAGAAGGGCAAAGGTCTGAAAGGCTTAGAATTTCTCGCAGACATCAGCCAATTCTTGAGCGAGCACAAAGTGCAAATCGATAGCATGCGCGACAGCACGCAAGCTGCGAAGCGGGCATATACCGAACTGGTTGACATGAAACAGAAGCAAGCCAATGTCATGGAGGCTCGTCTGGCGGGGAAGCAGAGCAATGTTGCAGCCAAACAGTCCCGGTCTGTCTTGATCTTTACCTTTATAACGATAATTTTCCTACCGCTTAGTTTTTTTGCGTCTGTTTTCGGTATCAACGCAAAAGAGTGGAGTGGAGATGACACGAATTACATGCGACTGCACGACATCTTCCTCTACATGATCACACTTTCATTGGCCGTGATTACGATTGCGCTTCTGGCGGCGTTCAGCAAACCGGCGAGGAAGCTGGCAATGAAATCATGGCATTGGCTGGGCGTACGACTTGTATACGTGTTCCCTAGGAACGGATCAGGAGACAGCGATGATGGCAGTGAGGACGATGACTTTGGACCTGACATGGAAAAGTTGGCTGCTGACAAGAATGCGCGATTCAGCGACAAACGTCTATCGGCGGTGTCAAGGACGCAGACGAATAATCACCTGGATTGGAAGTACGAGAACGACATGGAAACGAAGCGGAATGGGTCGGTGAAGTGGCATCTTAATGGCTCTGCGTAATGATTTTGTGGTAATGTACAGGACCGAGACGCTGAGAGACGACAAACTACAGCTTCTTGACGCTGTATGAAGTTGGAAATGCGTGATGGATAGATAGATGATTATTTAGAGATACCCCTAAGTCAATAGTAGCATTATTGGAGGCAGATTTGTGCAGTGGCGTTGCAGGAGAGAGCTGAGCGACTGCAGACGTCATTTTGCGCGTACCACCGCTCAGTAAATAAAGGAGCCGTCTCGCCTGCATCTTTTTCTCTCTTGCAATATTTTATTGCAGCCGGTACAAAATAAACGGATTTGCGTAGTGTTTGCGCTGCCTACGCCTACAAAAGCTCTGGGTCGATACCCAATGGCGAGACATTTGACGCGCCTGCCTGCCCATGCCACTGGGAACAAGGCCTGCAGGCACAGAAAATAAAGCAAAGACGAGATGAGTAGATGCAGATGCGGCGCTTCAAACAGTCCGAAGCCATCAGCAGACCCCCAGCCAGGTGGAGGATGAAAGGCAGCAGCAAGAAAACGCCTCTCAGAGTCTGCTGTGGTCCAGGCCAGCTGGTGTCAGCAGGCGTTTGCATGGGGGGATCCACCGAGCAGTCAGCAGGCAAGCACAACTCTCTCTCCGATCTCTCATTGATTCGAATTAAGTTGGAGCGCCTTTTAGCCTTCATGCAAGAGCGTTGAGCCTTGATCAGTGTTCAATGTACGATGTACGGTTTTATACCAGTTCGCGTTGTGAAAGAGCTCTAACATCTTGGTTGAAGTACTGTTTATTACCGTTGCTCGTTTCGGCATCTTCCCCTTCCGTTCGGGCAGTCCCCAAGTTTCCATTGGTCAAAGCACAGTTCATGCGCTTCCTAAAGCGTCTATGCGAGTCATGCAATGCGCCTGCAGGCAACACTGGCGATCGAAGGAGATATGGTGATTTATGCATTCGAAACCTTGCTGCTCCCGAACAAGCCAAGAGAAGTTGGCTTGAGTCTTATTGCATGGAGATTATCATACGTGTTGGGTGGTGAAACGGTTATCGAGTTCCAGCCTGCGAATCCCATCCCTTAGCGTCGTTTTTTATGGATGCCTTTCCGAAGGGAGCGGGTCTATGGCGGTCTAGGCCCTCCACCGTTCTCCCCTTCAACATCGCCCACTGCCCAGCGCTCTTTCCACTATTATTCTTTTTCTTAGCTGCAAGTCGCTCTGCTACTCTACCATTCTCTTCTCAAACTACTGCATTGCCCCTATGGCCTCACCCCTCCACTCCTTTCCATCAATTCCACTCATTTGTCTCAAATTCAGCTCTGCTCATTGCAAGCCTTGACCCATTAAGGAATAAGCAATTTACGGCACGAACCCACATCCGACCACCACAACCCTCGAGTGAGTTGCGATCTTGGGCGATTGCGATCGTACATTATCTGTCGTCTGACAACACAGGCTGGCACACCTTGACATGACGTGTCATACTCATTCTAAGCATCTTTCACAGCCTGCTCAAGATGAGGGTGCTCCTAAAATATCAGATACCACACCTCCGCATCTGACTGAAAGAGGTCATTCAGACTCAGCGGTACCTAGCTGTCGACTATCTCCCGACAAACAACAGCAGATTCTGAGCCATGCCTCTACTTCCTTAGTATCACCAGCTCAAAACGGCCGCGAAGCAGCGGAAGGCTTCAAACCTTCGAAATTGTCAATCCGCCTCAAGAGCAAAGTGGACTTTCAGCTTCCTTCGTTTCAAGACCTGGGCATCACTTCTCCCACTTCTCGCCCGGCTGCTCTGCTGACTCCACCGGAAGAGGCCTCGACTCTTGTCAACCCATTGTCGGCAAGCCATACTACCGCTCGACCACAAAGTCAGTCGATTCCTCAAATTGAGATGCCCAACACTCCAGCCGAAGGGTTTGATCCAAGACTTGCATCTGCACAGTCCACCCAAGCTTTTACCTCGCAGCAGCAAGCCATCACAATCACTACTCCACACGGGCACCAGACAGTTGTACCAGCCGAGACCACTCCAGCTCCCACCGCGCAAGAAGAAATACCGGTTCAACCAAATTCCATATCGGAGGCTATTGAATCAGTCGGTAAGATTGGAAGTTATGCCCGAGTATCAGCGACACGCTAACGAGTCAAGTGTCTACTGCTTTAGAGAACACACCTCGCGATGTCTATAATGTATTATGCCATTCGCAGCCATGTCCACTTGGCAGCGGGACATCTTCTCCTACGACAGCTTTTAATGATTTGATGATCGAACTACAAACGCGAACCCCTACTAGAGCTTATATTGAGGTAACACACGCAGTGCCCCCAACTTTCAACATGGATCAAGTGCCAACAAGCCCCGCTGTGACTCCGAACATCCCATCCGATGCTCAAACAGACTACTTCAGCTTACAGACCACCTATTCCAAAGCAGTCATAGCAACATCTTACGACAGGGCCTTCGAGTTTCCCGTCCCATCCTCCCCACATCCGGTTGTCGCTCCCACTACTATACAGATCTCCCTCCTCGAACGGTATATTCCACCGCCCTCGCAAGGTGAATACTTCGATCTTTTCTCCAACGAAGCTCCATCTGCTCTGGTCAATCGTCTCACGGAACTCACACCAAACAAGGGCAATTTGATTTTCATCTACCCCACCAAAACTGGTGCTCACACGTTCGATTCCGAATATCTCGCTCCACTTCTGCATCCTCTGCTCCGCAATTTGGCCGGTATTCATGGTTTGATGTCAGACCTAGGTGCCAATATCGCAAAACTAGCAGCCACCGACAAAATGCATGATTTTCAAGCTATGAATAAAAAGCTTGAAACGCTGTTGCAGAGACTGAGCCGAACACGGAGCTCTCATCCGGCCCATCCACCACCAAGATACGAGATTGTCTCTCGAACCACTAAGGAGGTGGAGTTGGACAGGAAATCGTGGATGACCTGGTACGTCAACCAGGAACAGCAGCGAATTAGGGAGATAGTCAAGAACTATTTCAGGCGAGGGCGGAGGCTACCTACCACAGAGGGCATGACGGAGAGGAGCATCTGCCGAGAAATATTTGAAGGCCTAGAGACGCGAGAATATTCACCCGGGGCACCCAGCAGGAAAGGGGTCGAAGTTGGCGTGTGGGTCATGAGGAGGACTGCCTGATCAGTCGGAGGATGGGGATGCAGGAAGAACTGGAAAGGAAGCCATAATGATACCCGCAATCGAGAAGTACTACACACAAACACACACAATCCATCTACTGCATTATCGACACCATCATCGATACGCGGCCCCATCAGCGCGCTGAGGGCATTGTTGCTTGGTATAGAACACAGAATCGCGATATACGCACGTACGATAGCGAGGCGTTGGTGAGGCATTGATCTTTGTTCTGTCATACGAAATGTTTTGTTGACTACTAATTGTTTCTTACCTTGCACTTTTTGTCTCACAGAGCACGCAAGCATAGCGAAGCAGTGGCAGGATCAATGAAAGGCGAGGCAAGGGGGCTTAATGCATAATGTTATAGACTAATGCCAGAGAATTTGAAGATCTTTATTGACATATATTGACGTGCTACTCGATAGTCCTTGCTTGATTGGAAGTAACCTCCCCCTCCCCTCTACACCACTTCCTGCACCCTTCCCCTTTGCCACAATGACACTCACTGATATCGCCCACCTTCGCACGTCACCTGTGGGTAAACACTTAACTGCCTTCACCCTTTTCTGTCTCCTTTGTGTGACGACTCTCCTGCTCACATGTTTCACAGCTTTGCATCTTGGCAGGCCTCTACAAGAGGGCATAAGGTAATGCTCACACCATCCATCACCCGCTGACTGGTTGGAAACGAACCTCCCTTCGCTGGCTGGCTACTTAAAGTAAACTTTTCGCGAATTCTAGTCGATTCTTTCTCAGCGCTGGCTATGCGTGCAGACAAGCCTCCACGCATAGGTACATACATACATACGTACGTACATAGTCTACCCCACTTTCACCTTGCCGCTTCTTTTGTGTTTTCATTATTCTCGCGTTTTTTCTTCCCTTCCTCCCCCCTCTTTGCCCCCCTTTCTGTTTTTTTGGACCTCTCACTTCTCGATACCTGTATGATAGGTGGAGGCGGAGTGCGAGTAAGAGACTTATTCCTTAGCCCACGGGAGGGGGAAATGGTGCAGAAGGTGTTGGTTTAGGGAGGTGAAAGTGGCCAGTGGTTATGGGGTCTGGGAAGGAACGGGGCGGAGATAGGGGGCGGCGATGGGGAAAGGGGAGGGGAAGATGAGGGGTTGTAGGGATTGCATAGTCCGAGGAAGAGGAGGTGAGAGGGTCGGAGTGGTAGAGGGAAGAGTAGTTGGAGGAAAGGTGTACTGGCCACATAAGTAGTGTAGCTCCTGAGATGATTGGAAAAAGGCAACATCTAAAGGTGGACAAATAAATCGAGATGCTCTTCATTCTTGTACGAACACGCTATGCCAAAATACAACCGGAACAATCCTCAAATACCCATCACTCATCCAAAGACCAGCGCCCTAACCTCAATGCTTTCCCTCGGCTTACTGCTTTCCGTGCTCCTCGGGTCCACGAACGCCGTATGCGGCACCCTAGCATGCGTGCCATGGCTATCGTAGCACTGCAACAGAATCCTCTCGTCATCGTCGATGCCGCTCCAATAATGCCACCTCTGCCCTTCCGTCGGCTTCACAGCCGCAGTCTCCCCAGTCCGATCCGGGTACCTGTGCTCCACTCCCACGAGCGCATCATCCGGGATACTAGTGGAGTCTGCGAAGGCAAGAGGCGAAGACTCCACGGCGCCGTTGATGGGCCGCCATACGTTGATGAGTCGGACACGATCCTTAAGTAGCTCGTCGGCTTCGTGCGGTGAGTGGTGGCGAACTCGCGCTTCGGCGGATGCGGTGGTCTGGTCGATATGGACTCTGTTCACAGGGTTGCGATTTGCGGTTGGGTCGGCGCGGCGGACTGTGTGGTCGAAAAGCAGGATGCGCTTGGAGCCGGGCACGTTGTCTAGTAAGAGCTTCTCGACTTCGGGGTAATAGTTCTGTTTGATGGAGGCGTCGTCTTTGAAGTCGTGTTCGGCGCTTGGTGGAATGTTTTGGAGAGTGGCGAAGGCGTTGGTGTTGATGTCGAAGTTGGACTCACGGCCTCGGACGTCGTGGATGGTGACATCGACGGATGTGTCACCGAAGTTACGCTGGGGTTGGCCTTCTGGTCGCGCTTCGACGTAGTTGTGCGGTCTTGAGCCATCGGCAGGCGGTTGATAGAAGTTAAGAGTGGCTGTTACGGGGCCTCGAGGTATTGAAGATGTAGCAGTAAACTTGGTTGAGTGTGGAGTAGTCTGCGTCTCCGTCCGAGTAGTCATTGTCGCGTTATTTGATATTATCCGTAGGTATGAGTAGCGAATCGATGCACAGGACTCGTTTGATGTGAGTAGTTATGTTGTCTCTTGGATGGTTCTGAACAGAGGATGCGAAAGCCGTTTTATATCGTTAACTAGTTATCAGACGTATTAGTGACCAACCCGAGGTATTACTTGGTAATCTGAAGACGGGTTTGTCATCCCTGAGCACGTCAAATGACGTTGATTGCGGAGGGCCGGGAATAAAGGTGCGGCAATTTTGGAACCATTATTATTGCGGGGGCGGTACGTACCTTGATTTCTCAATAGAAATGCTAGGTAGCAATTGTCCAATCGTTCCCAGAAACTTAGAGCCTCAATAAAGCATAGTATCACGTTGTGTGTCTTGTATTTGTTCTCTACTTCGAACGTCCGGCAGAATTCTTCAGAATGTCACATGCTTACGCCAGCACTTGGTTAAGCAATGAAGCGTACTGTCTATCAAAACATTTCCATATGCAAAAATAGCCGAAAAACTTCTGGACCGTACGAAGACCAGCCAGTCTCAGTCGTTCTGAAAAAGTACGCTAATACTTTCGCCATGATGCACACGACGAATCGCCTTGATTTTTCTTAGTTCGATGATCTGAGTTAATGGAAGGACCACGACCTACCTCAGCAAATACATGACCGACGTCAAGCGCCTCAAGCTTTGGACAAGCTCGCTCATGCTCTTCCTGAGGCACGCTGTTCGTGACAATCAGCTTGTCCAGAGCGCTTGCGTTGATCCTGTCTATAGCGTCCCCACTTAAGACGCCATGAGTGATAAGAGCGTACACTTTGTTGGCACCCTCCTTTTTCAACAACTTCGCTGCACGAGTGATGGTGTTGGATGTGTCTGCGAGATCGTCGATAAGGATGACTGTACGGTTGGCAACGTCGCCTACGAGAAGCATTGTCGCATTTTGGCGATCTGTAATCTTGGTCGGCCTTCGTTCCTGGGTAACTCCATTAGTGTGCTTCTTTTGCTTGTGCTATGGAATGTAATTACCCTGTGTATCAGCGCGAATGGCATGCCCAACCCATCAGCTATTGCGGTAGCCCGTTTCGCTCCGCCCGCATCTGGGCTGACAACCACAGCTTGCTGATAATTTGGTATATTTTGCTGAATGTACCTTTTCAGGATGGGTCGACTGTGGAGATTGTCGACTGGAATATCGAAGAAGCCTTGGTATTGAGGATCATGTAGATCCATTGTGATTACATGGTCGGCTCCAGCGCAGGTCAGGAGATTCGCAACAAGGGTGCCAGACTGTGCAACCCACTGCTTGTAGCCCGGCCGTGGCTGAAAGGGTGTGTCTTTCGACGCGGAGGACGAATCAGATTTTGCGGATTCTCCCGTGTCACTTCTCTTCGGCTCCTTTAAAACAGCGGCGCTCTTGGGATGCTCAGGACTGGCTTGTGTTGCCGGCGAATCGTCCAGCTGGACTTTGGAAAGTGTCTTTTGTGGTCCATCAACGCCATTCGGCATGTTGTTTTTAGTATTGCATTCGAACGGAGGCTTGTTATATGCATTCGATGTTTTGGAAAGAGGGGCGCCGGCCTTCTTGTAGGGTATGTCGCTTTGTCTTGAGTATGGAAACAAGGGCAGAACGGCTGTCTAGCATGGCATGAGCTGAGGCTCACGCTGATAAACGTTTTATGCACATACAACTTTCCTTGCGCTTGCAGTCTTGCACGCAGAAATTGTGACGAGGAGCTCCATCAGATTGTCATTGACTGAGCCTGAGCCGGTTTGAAGTACGTAAACATCTTTATTCCTGACACTCTCTTTGATCTCTACTCGGGTCTCTGCCTACGATCAGCTATGACCTTAGACCATAGACCTTAGAAGACCAACCTCCGACTGAGAATTTCGAGAGAAGGCAGCTTCCAGAGGGTATTCCCAGGTGACTGCACACCAATTGGGCGAATGAGGGATGGCTTGAGCCGCCGAAGACGACCATATGTCGTACCATCTTGCTAAAACAGACTCCGAGCTTGGTGTCTGTGTGCGAGGATATGTCACAGTTGGACGGTTGTTTGGATATTATTGGGGTCTGTAGAGTAAAATGTCATTTGCTGGGCAATATAAGCAATGCCAGGTTGCCAATAAGATCAGTACTCCTGCAGCGTGAGTGTGAGTCAGGCATGTTATTCGCTTCTATTTTCGAGCCTTTAGTCAAAGAAAGTTTTCACAACGCCAATCTTGAAAAGACAAAAGTTTTCATCCCACCACCCGCGTCACTACGCCAAGACTCTGCCACACACTACTTAAATCTCCACAATCTCTTATTTCCCAGAAACGAATTTTCAGCAATCGGTACTCTAGATCACCAGCCTGAAGCGGTTCAACAGTGTTTTAAACTCATCTTACTTATGCTCACGCTATATATGCCGCTCAATTCTTTGTCTGCTGACCCGAAGGTTATTAAAATTCCATTCATTCGTTCTCATATAAGCTTATGACTTAAATTGGGTTGAAACGCCCAAATCTGGCAGCATTTATGAAGGCCAATCTGCCTTTGGCTTGCGGCTTTCAGGCCACTTAACTCGACTCTCATCATCTTTGCTCCACCATCCTCTGCAACCTTCCATGAAGAGCTCTGTCCGCCGCGACCTCGACTGCTGGACTTCTAGCCGATCAAAACATGGTTTTTCAAAGGCATGATCTACATCGGCAGGTACGAGGTATCTTGGTGAGTTGAAGAGGCCCAAGTCGATCAGCCTGCCCTCGTCCCACATTACGATCGCCCTCTGACGGTAGTACCAATTATTGCGCAAGAAATAACAGTCTGCCAAGCAGTCAATATATGCCCATCTCCAAGCAAGGTAAGGTCCATGATCTTTCTCCTCGTGGAACGGCTGCTTTACTGTCGCTAAATCCTCCTCCGCGGACATAGTCTCAAGTGAATCCTCCACTTCAGTATCTACCCAGGACGCATCTTCAGGCTGCAGGCCGTCATAAAGGAACTTGTTCAGCATAAAAGGCTGGCCAGTCTCCTCTAGATGCTCATATTGTTCCTCGTAGGTGTTGCAACTTAGAAATTTGCGGACTTTGTCAAGTCCTCTAGAAAGAACAGCTTCCTTGCAATCGGGCTCATCGTAATCATTGTCATATTTTACACCAATTTCCCCATACCCAATATCATGTCTTGCGAAATCGTTGAAAGGCACAGAAATCTTAGCGATCAGATAGTCGCGTACACAACCAAGTTGCTCATTCTCGTGCGGAGCGAATCTGTCGAAGAATATGCTTTTCTGTTCTCGGACACAAAAACGTTCTGGAGATTCATCGCGCTGCCTCCCCCAAAGCCGAAAAAGATTGCTATACAACTCGAAGCGCCAGAACGTACGTTCAAACCTGATTAACTCCTGGAAGCTTGGAGTTCTAGGTGAAGGGTCTGCTTCGAATCTCGCCGGATTTTCAGACAATGCGTGCCCCGCAAATTCTGCAGTGAAGTGTTTCACATGCTTCTGCAACCCGCATAACGAGAGGCAATCCGAGAGCTTCCATCGTCTTGAGTCTATCGGTGAGCAAATATCGAAGTAAGTGTGCAAGATGTCTTGGACGGTTGCTCTGCTCCACTCTTGTATCTTCATTGAGAGAGCAACCGCTATGACTTCGCGAAGCACATCTGGTATGAATTGATTTTGAAGGGTGTCTTTAATGATGTGGCTTTCTGAGCCAGTGAAAGCTAGGTAAATCTCACGGTGAGTCAGAGCAAGCGACCTTACGTCAAGAGCGTCTTGAAGGAAGCTGAAGACATGGCATTTGATGTCTAGAGGTAAAGTGTGCAGCTTGGTATTCTCTGCTGACATTGTGTGTTACGGAAGATCGATGTAAGGTAAAAGATATCAAGTTCAAGCAAGACGGGCAAACCATTGTTTCTTGGCGAGGATACAAGTCTTGGCATAGTTCATTTGAGCACAAACACAGTCTCCTTAAATGACACCAACTTTCTGCTTCTTTGTCATGTTGTGAGGCTATTTATTCACTTAGTGATGTCATTGTACGGCTGCTCCGGTTCTGGGGGTGGTGCCAATGTCAGTATCACTTCACCAGGGAGGCACATTAGGGTCTTCGCCATGACTCTCATGTCGTATTTGCCTGTTCGCTCCTACTGTACATTGGGGAGCATGAGCACCATGAGTACTTCAGTCATCGACCGGAGATGTAGCTTGAAGGATGTAGAGATGGTCGCTTTTACGGTATGGCGGCATACAGCTGGTCATCCAGGAGGACGAAAGGATGGCATGGGTCAAATGCAGCAAGTTAGGCGAGCGCTACTGGATGATTTGAGCGTTGTGGAGCATGCAAGTGTCAGCTAAAAGAGATCCGGCAAGCGCATCAGGCAAGAACGTTCGGAACAGACCATCGAGATTGGAGGGGCTCAAGATATGGTATTACACTATTGCCAGCCAGGGAATGTTTGTTCGCATGATCAGGCAAGTAACCGGTGGAGAATTCCGTTTATAGGTAGTAAGAGAAGATATATAGCCGTAACGAATACACAAGATTTCACCGAAAAGCTCTTTAATGGCGGCAGCAATACAGGTCTGGCTGCGACGACCGCCTAGTTTCCACGCGTGCATGTGCAGGGGCTACGATATAGGTTTCATATTAAGGTTTAGCCAACGTTTCTGTCAGATCTTTCCTTGACGATGGGAATGTTTATCGGTATGGCAGTTGACCCTCAGATCTTCTCGCTTGTATATGATGTCTCGGAGATCCTGGGCGCAGCACACATCGGATTGCCATGTTCGGCACATGCAAATTCCACAACCTCATGCTCGTTCCGCCCGACATATCGGACCTTAAAATTAGTGGTAACGTTCGGGCCATCGTGGCCGCTATGGTCACCAACGGTCAGGTACACCATGCACAACGACGCTCAGATGCTGAGTCAAAGCGAGAGAACCAGCTGCAAGTATAAAGAACAAGCTCTCCGCTATCACTCTCGCGAACCTCGCTTTGCCAATCGTTCAGCACTGAGGGATTCTCAACCTTCGTCCGTCCCGTGTCCTAGATTCGAGTGGGTCATGCCCTGCTTCTCCAGCTGCCAGGTCCTTCCTGCGCAACATTAAGACCCTGCCTCAAACTTAGTGTGAAGATAGCGACTATGAACTTTCTGCAAGAATGAGAGATTTATTCTGTTGATGGATCCACCGTTTCTTTGAGGCTAAATGAGAGACGAGAGACAAAGCAGCACGGACTATACCATGAGATATGGAATCAAGGAAGAGACAAAGTGATATAAAATGGCGGAGCTCGCGAGAAGTCCGACAAGCAACTAAACAGAGCTCGATCAAAGAAAAGTCACTAAATCAAGGCCACCAACATGCACATCTCCAACATCTTTCTCTCCATCGTCACTTTGAGCACGACATACTGCTTTGCTCTACCTTATCCCGAGCCCTCCGATGATCCGGTGATTGGCAGTTTCACAGAAGATAAAACAGCTGCAGCCAAAACCAACACGACCGACGCCCGGGTCAAAAGTCTGTCCTCAGTACCGGTATGCGGGAGGATAGCCTGCCCGAGTTCTAATTTGGCAGGACATGATTACTGCAGACGGCTCGGATGCGACTTCTGCATGGTTTCTTTGGTTCATGGACCTGCTCAGTACGAATGTGATGGACGTGGTCCAGTTCAACAAGTGGAAAACCCGGCTCATGAGGAGAAGGCAATAGTAAATTAGATATAGCGAGAGGTGATATGGGTTTGTAGTGGGTAGCTTGTTGAGGAGAGAGCCTCCGTCTTCAAGATAAGTGGTGCCTGTTCGCAATGCAAAGGCTTTTTGGATCCAAACAGGGATGTATCACATGGTCTTGAGATAGAAGGGATAGCTGCGGGATCACATCGTAACATTCTGCAAATAGTTCATAGCTGAGCATAGACACATTTTGGACAATGAAAGGGTCTCGCTCATTTTATATTTGTTCAAGTTAGGTTGATAGAAAGATGTTGAGCGGTTTTCGAAATTTGCGGCGCCGGTGCGGTTCAGCTGGTCTTGGCAGCAAATCTCCAACGTTCTCGATACCGTTTCACCTGCCAAAGTCAAAGTCTGCAACAACAACCGACTGGTAACTACTGCGGGCGAAGTGCACATCTGGCTTGTGCAGTGCCACATCGTACACTTTGCTATTTGCCCGAATGCTGAATCGTATTTCCTCACCTTAGCGTTCGCCACGTACACCTGCCACCACGTTTCGTGCAACGAGCGTTCCTCAATCGAGGCCTTTCGAGCTCCAACATTTCTTCGAGTCGCAAATCTCAAAAAGCAAGATGGCCGAGTCGGAGAAGAAGGAGCGCCTTTCGGCGGAATATGAGAGATCAGGGCCATCATCGCCTACGATCCCCGTGCTACCTACAGTCAACCCTCAGGTGGAGAAGAAAATACAGGAGTCTCCAGCCAACAAGATACATCCAGCCTTTTACGTGATGTAAGCCGCAACTTACGGGGGGCGCAACGAGCTTGGAGGCAGTGGTGAAGAGGCATATACTGACCAATTGCCCGTGACAGATTATGGATAACGCTGAGTTCGAGCGTCATTATATTCAACAAATGGATTCTCGATACAGCCAAATTCCGTAAGTGATGGTTGCTCGTAATTGATACCTCTTTGCTAACACCTTTGTCTATAGATTACCGTTAGTGACCCTCCTACCTGCCTCTCCTCACCACTTTCTAACATGTCTCTCAGCCATCACACTCACATGCTGGCATCTTGTCTTTGCTACGTTCATGACGCAGATCATGGCCCGAACAACAAAGTTGCTGGACGGCCGAAAAACAGTCAAGATGACCGGACGTGTCTACGTGCGAGCAATAGTTCCCATTGGCGCTGCGTTCAGCTTGTCACTTATTTGTGGTAACCTGACATACCTTTATCTGAGTGTGGCCTTTATCCAGATGTTAAAGGTATGTGCCAGTTCTTCCTCCTTAGGGGAGCTATGCAGCTGAGAACGCCTAGGCAACCACACCCGTCGCTGTCCTGCTCGCTGGATGGGGAATTGGCATACAAAGGCCGGATATGAGGGTCCTTCTCAACGTGTCCGTCATTGTGCTTGGCGTTGTCATTGCCTCATTCGGTGAAATACAATTCGTCCTGATAGGATTCATGTTCCAACTTGGCGGCATAGTCTTCGAGGCCATACGCTTAGTGATGGTGGACCGCTTGCTCAACGGCGCCGAGTACAAAATGGACCCCCTAGTGTCGCTATACTACTATGCGCCCGTCTGCGCCCTCATGAACTTCGTCGTCGCTCTATTTTTTGAGCTGCCTCGGATCCAGCTTGCTGAGGTGTATCATGTCGGCGTGTGGGTTCTTGTGGCTAATGCTGTAGTGGCGTTCGCTCTGAATGTATCCGTCGTCTTCTTGGTAAGCATGGTCCTCCTCCTGGCCCCAAGACTTGAGAAACTAACAGAAACTAGATTGGCAGAACATCTGGCCTGGTCATGACCCTCTGCGGTGTCCTTAAAGATATCCTGCTTGTTGGTGCCTCGGTCGCCATCTGGGGCACTCCCATCTCCCTCCTTCAAGGTTTCGGCTACAGCGTCGCACTCTGCGGTCTCGTCTTCTACAAGCTCGGCGCAGCAACTCTCAAAGCACAGTTCTCGGAAGGCCAGCGTTGGTGGGCAGAATACGGCCAAAGACACCCCATCAAGAAGAAACTGATCATCTTCGGCTCCGTACTCTGTGTTATGTTTATAATGGTGGCCAGCATAGCCCCTACGGTTGGATATGACCCTACAATGATTACGAGCGTGGTGAAAGAGCACACGAAAGGCAAGGGCAAGGACAACTGAGTGGACTAGGAAGAGACTGGATGAATATATGCTGTATTACTACGATGATTGAGCGAGAGCATGGGGATCTGTTCGCAATGATAGACTGGTCGCTGTCATGCTTGTAATCCGCGGAAGAGATAGATAGGTGGGAGATGAAGCATGAGTCCGGCGTTGACATGCTATTGGATCATTTGCTTACTTCGTGTATGTCATTATTAAGCAAAGGCTGCTAATAGACTGAGAATAGAGGTGGCATTATCTGAAACCCCATCTTCAATCTCTACATTTCCGTGGGACCTTTGACATCCCAACCACAGGGGTTTGTCTATCTAACTGACTTATCACCACGCTTCCCGCCTCAATCCTGCCCAAAACATATACACAAAACATACAACGAAGTGAATTTCACCCAGCTTCTCCTAACCTCTTCCCATCACAATCCCTCCTCACCCCTACCCATCTTAATCACTGTCTCATCCCCTTCCCCTGTCCCCCTTCCCCTCCGTACAATCTTACAGCAACCCCACCAACCCCCCAGCAACAGCCACACCGCCCACAACCAACCCCTTCAACATCGGCGCCCCCGTCTGCCTCGCCGCACTTCCTTCCTGCGCCGTCGCGCTCGCCAGAATACTAGCTTCCGCCCCGCCAATACTCGAGAAATATTGCTGATATGAGGTTGGCAGGGCGGTGAACCAAGGCGGTGGAGCAGTTGCTGTTTCTTTTGTCAGAAAAGGGGGAGACTGAAGAGTTGGGGTGGGGATATGGGGAGGGTGAAAGGGACGAGTTAATGGGGGGTTTTGGGAGGGGGAGGGGGTGCTTACCAGTCGCCAAACTCATGAAATACTCAGTCGGACTGGCGATTACTTGTTCGATCTCGCTCTCCGGGATCGCGGTCACGACCGCGCTGGCGGCGGAGGTGTATAGTGGGTCGGCCATTAGGCTGGAGTAGTAGGATATCAAGGCTGAGGAGGCGGAGGAGCCGAGGGTCGGTGCGGCGTCTTGGGGCGCGGGAACTGGAGCCGGGGCGGGTGTTGGGGCCGGGGCGGGGTTGGCGAGGGTGAGGGTGAAGGGGAGGGTAGCGAGGAGGAGGGGGAGTAAAGAGGTGGAGGGGCGCATTGTGGTGGTGGTGGTGGTGGTGGTGGTGTAGTGTGGTGGGTTGGGTAAGGCTTGGAGTTGGGCTCTTCTGGTAGAGAGTGTGGATGAATGAGCGTGTGTGTGGTAGAGATGTCTCAGTTGAGGGAATTTTGGTGTGGGGAGTCAAGCGATAGATATATCACAACGCAGGTGTGCTCTGGATTTCCTCCGCAGCTGCCATCTTTCAGATCGACCAAACCTTGTGGCCTAAAGCGGTAAGAGTGAAGATTTCAATATGCACTATGCAACTTCAGGCGTCTAATCATCTCCCATGTGGGTTGCGTCGCATTTGCGATGCTTGTTCATCAGGCCCAGGGTGGCCGGTCGACCACCTGGAGGCCTGATATAGAACAGCAAAGCCAATCATTTGAGGATATTTGTCTCAGATGTGTAAAGAAGGTCTGGCTGGGCGCTTACATGCAGCTAGTGAACGGTTCGCCCCTGAGTCAAACATTGAGCTAAGTCTCTCCATGGGTCTTGGCTGCGTTCACAAGCGTCCCTGGCTGCAGACTGGCCTGAGCAAGGCCACCCATGGTCCTGATTGCCGATTGGATGTAAACGGTGTCCTGAATTTCGATTCCAATAGGAGTTGGAAGATAAAGAGCCTGAGGCCCCAGGCAACGGGAAGATAGCGATATGTAAGGCTTACAAAGCCCACGTCGCCCGTCCCGGCCAACGAAACAAGCCCTGAGGACATGCAAGGCAAGCAGCCAAGAGTATCGCTGGAGAGCTTGTTGCATTTCAAAGAAGTCTTCAATAACATGAAACAGATCGTTTCTCTGAAAATTGGAATTGCTAGATTGCAGGAATCCAACACAACGCCCTAGACCTACACTATTCTGGTGGAGACTCGGATGCAGTAACACTTTTCACCATCGCCACCGTCTTTTCAGCAAGAATTTTGGCATCTGGTGGGAATCGTCCGCTAATGTAATTGTAATTCTCATCTTCTCGAATGAAGCTAGGCCCATCAGCACGCCTTAAGCACTGGACATCTAGCGGAAACTTACGGCTTCATGCCTAGGCTGTTGTAAAATTGCTTTGGATCATCAAGTCGCTTTTTGACCTGCCAGGAGCATTAACTAAAATCTGAGGCTTAGAGGGCAAGGTTGACATACACTGGTCTCAACGCTCTCCGAACCGGCGCCATACGTTTTGTAGTAATCTCCAAGGAAGAGCCGCGTTCCCCAAAATGCTGACTGCTCCAACGTCCCTGGCAGTGCTGTCGTCGTAACGTCGTGTATGACACTTTTGCCACTTGGCAAAGACGACTCTGACAGAACCATGACACCGTGACATATTGCAGCGCAGCATTTGTTCGATGGCTTCTTGGTTTGCGGGAAGTAATCCGCAATCAGCTTATGGACGACAGGAGAGTTGATGACTTGGATAACGCTCTTTTCATGTCCGCCAGGCAGAAATACGAGATCGTACGGTATCAGGGAAAAGTCCTCGTCAGACCACGAAAGAATTATCCCAGACTTCATCTCTTCCACCATCTTCGCATAGAGGTCACATGCTGCTCGATCTGCACCCTGCCGTCATAGCGAGCATGAGAAAGGGTGATCATCAACACAAGAGATTGAAAAGTATTCATTGATATGCGTACAAGTAATCTTTGTGTTATGCCAGTCAACATTTTGGAGTCGCATTCAGGACTGTTGCCCCTCTCGGTGACGAAGTCGATTTCAAACCCAGCATTCTTGAATTCATGATAAGGAACAGCAGTCTCTTGGGAAACGAAAAATGAGCAGCGAGCATACGTGTTAGTGCGCAGTGAGTGGCTCACCAGTCGGGTCGTGCCCATAATTTGCCATAAGAAGAGCTACTCGCGGCATAATGAGTCTTGGTTAGATTTTAATTGACCGTAAAAGAGATTGTTGAACTGAGGACGATATATGATGGCAGTGCAGAGGTTTTCGCTGAACACTCGCAAACAAACGCGTTAATTCAACAATACATGTCCATGCAGAAGAGCTTGAGGGTTATGACGAAATCGGCTGCAGTACATGAGCCGCGGCTAGCCCAACTTCGACAAGTGGAATCGGTCAGTACTAGGCGACATCTAAGGGCCTTGCACCAGACTATGAAGATTCTAGGTGTCCTTGGTGGATGTCGTGAAGCTTTACAACGACGCAGATGCTCTGCTCTTCTCGAGGTATTTTGAGCAAATATAGCGAACGCAATGGTGTCACGATGCAAATGGAAAGAGAGATGGAAAAGAAAATACGATCTCTGAAATAAGGGGCTTAGCTCCCGTGCCGCAGTGCGCTAAAAATCGTAAATATCTGAAATTTAGGGAGCTTCATGCCACAGTTGCCCCCAATAACGGCTACATATCCCATAGAATTTATATTAAGGGAGTTGTGATACTGTACATAGTCGCAAGCTTGTGTTTGCCTATAGCTGTACCTCAATTGACATCAGGAAGCGAAGACACTACCAGCAACATGCCTGCGCAGCCTGATATGTCAGTGCCACCTTCAGATCCGATTGAATTGCTGGGCAGATGCTGACGCTTCGTAGCCATATTGATGTGTTAGTGATTGGCGCAGGTCCCACAGGCTTAGGCGCTGCAAAAAGACTCAATCAGATCGTACGCCACCTCTATCCCAAAAGCCCTTACAGCGATCTCTTCTCCTACGGTTACAACGGCGCAGAGAACGCTGGCTAAGACACTGTCGCAGGATGGGCCATCATGGATGATAGTAGACTCAAACGAGACCCCAGGAGGCTTGGCGTCTACAGATACAACACCCGAAGGCTTCGTAAGTGACCGATGCAAATGCGCCAACCACGGAGCTGATCGTCATATAGCTGTATGATGTGGGCGGTCATGTCATTTTCTCCCATTACAAGTACTTCGACGACTGCATAGATGAGGCACTACCCAAGAAAGATGATTGGTATACACATCAGCGCATTTCATATGTCCGATTCAAAGGCCTCTGGGTTCCGTACCCTTTCCAGAACAACATCTCCATGTTACCAAAGGATGAACAAGTCGCGTGCATGGATGGGATGATTGATGCAGCTTTGGAAGCCCGCACTGCGAGCACAAAGCCGAAGAATTTTGATGAGTGGATCATGCGGATGATGGGTGCGGGCATCGCAGACCGCTTCATGCGACCTTACAATTTCAAGGTGTGGGCTGTACCGCCGATAAAGGTAAGCGAAACCAGGAAGCGCTGAGTATACAGCTTGCTTACGTTCATCAGATGCAATGCCAATGGTTAGGAGAGCGAGTGGCCGCTCCAGACTTGAAGAACGTCACAAAGAATGTTATTTTACAGAAAACCGCAGGCAATTGGGGTCCAAATGCAACCTTCCGTTTTCCAGCTCACGGTGGAACCGGAGGCATCTGGATCGCGGTCGCGAAGACCTTGCCCAAAGAAAAGACAATGTTCGGCAAGCACGGCAGTGTCAAATCTATCAACGCAGACGATAAGATTGCGACGTTTGAAAACGGCAAGACGATCAAATACGACAAGCTCGTCAACACCATGGCTGTGGACTCTCTCGTCGAGAAGATCGGCGACAAAACCCTCATAGACCTCTCCAAAGACCTCTACTACAGCTCAACCCACGTCATTGGCGTCGGCGTGCGTGGTGCCCGCCCCGAGCGCATCGGTGACAAATGCTGGCTCTACTTCCCTGAAGACGACTGCCCCTTCTACCGCGCCACAATCTTCTCCAACTACTCTCCCAACAACCAGCCCGCCGACTCCGTCAAGCTCTCGACACAACAACTCGCCAACGGCGACAAACCCTCGGACGCTTCCACCCGAGAAGGCCCATACTGGAGCATCATGCTCGAAGTGTCTGAATCCTCCATGAAACCCGTCGACTACTCCACTCTCCTCAAAGAAAGCATCCAAGGCCTGATAAATACCTCCATGCTGCAACCCACCGACGAAATCGTCTCGACCTACCACCGCCGCTTCGACCACGGCTACCCAACCCCATCTCTCGAGCGTGAAGGCGTACTAAAACAACTCCTCCCCAAGCTCCAAGAGAAAGGCATCTATTCCCGCGGCCGCTTCGGATCCTGGCGCTATGAGGTCGGCAACCAAGACCACAGCTTCATGCTGGGTGTCGAGGCTGCGGATAGTATCGTGAACGGCGCGGCGGAGTTGACGCTAAATTATCCGGATTTTGTCAATGGGAGGGTTAACCATGAGAGGAGACTCGTGGATGGGGCGCAGTATTTCAAGAGTAAGCAGGGGATCAGGACGAGTGAGGTGCCGTTCAAGGCCGAGGGGCCGACTATGAATGGGCATGCTTAAAGCGTATTCACGATATGTGGGGTGCTGATGTTAGTATGATCTGGATGTGTGAGGGATTGATTGCAATGATAGATGGAAGCTGCTAGAATGGTCGCATTGTCAGTCTGTACACTATCGCTGTACCCATATAGAGGAAGTCGTGCAAGTAATAGACTGTTGCATCAATTATCCCTATCGCTACTTCCACGATGACGCTAATAACACAACTTTTATACCGCACCCGTCCTACCTGTTGCTAACAATACAACCCAAACCTGCATTTTCTCTACCTCTCTTCAACACCCTCCCCCACATCACCGCACCTCACAGCCCCCGTCCCACCCTCTCCAGTTCCTCAACCCCAATTCCAACCCCGGCATCCCTCCGTCTCCTCCACGCACGTTCCTCCTCAGTAACCCGTCCTGCATTCTCGATCTCTGAGTTCGTTCCCCTGATTCCCCCTGCACCATCTACCCTGCCTTCTCTACCCCTACCCACCTCACCAATCCCAACATC
The DNA here is from genome assembly GCA_032158265.1 of Bacidia rubella. Classification (NCBI taxonomy): domain Eukaryota; kingdom Fungi; phylum Ascomycota; class Lecanoromycetes; order Lecanorales; family Ramalinaceae; genus Bacidia; species Bacidia rubella. The sequence continues at coordinate 1,865,257 of JAVTIF010000002.1, forward strand.
CCCCTCCCTCCCCCTTGGCCCTCCATCTGCCGCATCCCCTCCCCCCATGCCACTCCTCCGCCGTCCCCAACTCCCCTGCCCCGTCCTTCTGAAACTCGGCAACGGCCTCCTCGTCGGCGTCCCCCACGCACTCCCATGCCCATGCCGGTATCTTGCCGGCGCAGTACCGAACGGATTCCTCCCACTCAATCTCAGCGGAGACTCGAGGTCCGCTGGTGTTTGCGGCTGCGAAAGCGCGGGTAGGCTGTCGTTGTATATGTTGATTGTGCTCGTGGACGGTGGGGTGTGTGGTTGGCGGGGTTGGTGGATCGGCAGGCTGTGCGTGGATGAATGGTGGGAGGAGGTGGGTGTGCTGGGATGGAAGGGGAGGGCGTTGGGTGAGAGCGTTCTGGTGGGATTGAGGGAGAGGGAGGTGGAGCGGGGTGTGCTTGAGAAGGGTGCGGGGATGGGGAGCCGTGGGTGATTGGCGTGGGTGTGAGTGGGTGTCGGTGGGGGGGCGGAGATGGTGTTGTAGGGCGAGGTGCGCTGGGTTGGTGATAAGAAGGGTGGGGTACGGTGGGATTGGAAACTGATTTGGCTGCCGAGACTTCCTGTGGACCGGAGGGAGTGGTAGCTTGACATTCGGTGGCTTCGGAGGGAGTGGTAACTTGAGATGCGGACGGCTTGGTGAGCGTTGCTGATAGACTGGTTGGATGGCGTTCGCATGCTGGGCATGCCGTGACGTGCTTGTTGGGGCGGCGAAGAGCGGATCTGGGTTGCGTTGTCATCTTCGTCGAGTGGTGCTCTGTCTTCCATGTCCGCTGGACTAGCTGCTGGGCCATCGTATTGATCTAGAGCAAGGCCTTGTGATTCCGCCGAGTCGACATATGAGTAACTTTGGCTGCGGGGTCTATATCTCATGTTTCTTCGTCGAGGCGGCTGGGAGAGAAGCCCTGAGCTCGTGAGAGATGGAAGACTAGGTTGGTGATCTGGAGCGGGTGTCGTTGGTGACCGCTCATGTGCACTCGCATCGGCTTGCTCACTTGCAAAAGCTTGCCAGCTGCCTGAGATCGTCCTTCGATCGTTCCGGTCGCCATACAGTCCATCTTCAAATGGGTCATCCGGTGTGTTTCGCGCGGGCTCCGGAGAACCTGGATCTATATCGGATGGACCATCGAAGTTCCATGGCTTGCGATTGCGAAAAGGTGGAAAGAGGCTTTTCTTGGTTAGCTTATTTGGTGGCCTCTTTGTTTTGACTCTTTCGCTCTCTTGACGAGCTCCCCTTGAGTCGAACGAAGCTGAGGAAAGTGAAAGCCTCTCATCAGAAGTCTCTTGTACATTGTCTTCGGTCGCACTGCAAGTATGTTAATCGACCGGCTACTTGAATGGGGCTCGTGTTACCTACAAATCACTTAAAGTGTAACTGTCGCTCTCTGTATCCATTGATGAAGTCCTCGTAGGGCGAGATTTTTGTTTCATTATAGTACCACCTTCAAGCGTGTCTTTACTGGTCATAGGAGCATCTTTGGTTGATTTGGGCGTTATTGCTCTGTTGAGCATCTCTTCCCAGAATCGGTCTGACCCTTGAGGAACAGGCTTTGGAGACACAATGCTCTCATCGTCATCTATGTTTGGAACACCCGTATGTGTGGATGTGTTTCTTGGAGACTTAATAGGTGGATTCACACGTTGAGCTTCCGATTCACCTGCCTCCGCCCCGAGTCTTGCTTCTTTGGCACGTTTGATTTGGCGTCGGTCGAAGCGTCCCTTGTGCCATTTCAGGTCGCGTGCTTCAATTGCAATTTTGGTCGGGCGTAGTCGCAGCATGTTCATAACGCGAGCGACGCATGAGAACTTTGGTCAGGAAAGAAGTCATGGTGGTCATTCATGACTCCCTTTTTAGGGCCACTTCACGAAAAAGAAGGCGCGATCAACACCCAGCAACGGCGAATGACAGAGCAAACAGAAGAACATTACACGATCTCATTCAAATACAGCTTTCTGTCTTGAAACTCACAGTCCAAGAAGACACAAGTAAGACAGCGGACAAGGATGCATCACTGTAACAAGAGAAGCTACCCTTGGCTCATGGCAGAAAAAGCTGACGCTGAGACGACTCTTAGAGGTGACGCCAATGAATGAGCTTCAAGCATACGTTCATGGTTAGCCTTCTGGCCGCAGTGACTATGGCGTATCCGTTGAATCAGTCACCTCATAGAATATAAGCCGAGCGTCAAAGCTCATTGAAAGATAGACTGTAGAGGGAGAACCTCTTTGTACATTCTTCTAAGCTGGCCAGGGTCACTGCAGGCGACCAGATCCCGCACCATGCCAGGTTTCCAAGCGCAGCATTGAGTGGAGAGCCCGAAGAAGACCCTTCAATGCATACCAGTGATGCACGTAGGATCATAATGATCTAGGTTTCTAGCGATCAAAACGGTGTCTCTAAATAGCATCTGCATCAATCGTAGACTGAAACATAGTTGCACATCAGACAGCGTTGATGCCAAGCGTGAACACGACGGGAGGATGGAATTTGATGAGCCACGATGCCACGAGTGCCCTCTCTGTAGCAGGCGAGCCGTTCACATGATAATCTGTTGTGACATGTAGTTATTCAGAAGCCACTGACAGAGTCGCGGTGAGTAGAAGGATACCGTCGCGATCTGCATGAAAAACAAGGCTGCCTCGGAGATCAGTTGCGAGTGCCGAGATCTGCTTTGGTCCAACAAAGGCCTTGCCTAATAACTTAATAAGTGCCCGTTACAATGAACTGACATCGGCCCAGTAGCTCCAGGTACATCAACGTTACTCAGGTACAGTTTCACCTCCTTGGAAAGTACCCATCACGCTCCACACTCCATTGCGCTGCTTCTACATCATTCCGACATGTCCGCTCGGGAATAGACCAACCACTGGAAGTCATAATGGAAGCGGACCTCAACCTCTCCCAGTCACTTGGCGGTCTACGAATAGCAAACCCAGATGACAACCTCTCGCCTGTCTCATCAAGAGGAGAGTCAATCAATCGTGGCGCCTCCGTGTCTCCGCTTTCCAAGCCACCCGGCAGCTTCAGCAATGGACCAGAACGAGCTCGCTCACCGCTTGCCCCCAGTTTGCCCTCAGCTGATCTCCTTCGAACACCATCACCTCTCGACTTCAATCCGAAAGCATTCACAATTGATGCGGTATCTGCCGAGCGTCGACAAAGCCCAATTGAAAAGCCAGCTTCTCCCAAGCCACACTCACCCAAGACCAAGGAGTTGAGTTCCTACGCACAACGTCACGCCAACCGCCAATCGATTCCGCTCACCTACCAGGACCAGCAGCAAGCTCAATTCCCTCAATACCCCACAATGATGCCGTTGACCCAGCGGAGCTCGAGCTCTTCTGCCCGACCCGTATCAGCCATGTACACCAAGCCACCAGTCGCAAATGGGGAGCAACCTAAAACTTACGAACCCCATCGCTTACACAAAGAATCGTCAAGATCATCTATGTATGGTATCTCCGGCTTGCAAAGAAGCACTTCACGGGGGGCGGCCGCGGCAATGCAGGCTGGGGTACCGATAAGCGAAGGAAACCACACAGAAAGAGCATACAAGCAAAGTCCTATGTACACACCGAATAGTACGCTACCACCACGCAAAAGTTCGAGAGGTATGGGAACTCCCCAATCGCATCAGCCTGCTCCTTCGAGGGGCGTGTCGCAATCAGGCAATCCGTACGGTCTGGAAGGGGGTCCATTGAAAAGCAGTGAGGAGTGGCAAGAGAAGGGTGCAGCAGTAGGCATGCGGAAAGAGGTGGACGCCAACGGTAATCAGGTCCTCAAGCATGTCAAAAAGGGCGTCAAAGATTTCAAATTTGGGCGAACGTTAGGCGAAGGGTCGTATAGTACAGTCATGGCAGCCACAGATAGGCAGACAGGCAAGGAATATGCGATCAAAGTCCTTGACAAGCGCCACATCATTAAAGAAAAGAAGGTGAAATACGTCAACATTGAAAAGGACACCCTCAATCGCTTGACAGATCATCCTGGCGTGGTCCGGCTCTACTATACATTTCAGGATGAGCAGTCATTGTACTTTGTTCTGGACCTGGCGAGCAGTGGAGAGCTTCTTGGCGTTCTCAAGCGAACGACAACGTTTGACGAAGAGTGTACAAGGTTCTACAGCGCGGAAATACTAGATACAATTGACTACATGCATGCAAGAGGCGTCATCCATCGAGATTTGAAGCCGGAAAATGTCCTCTTAGACGACAATATGCATGTCAAGATTACCGATTTTGGAACTGCTAAGATCCTAGAGCTACCCAAGCGGCCACCAAAAGACAGCCATGGCAACGTGCAACCACCCACTGGAGATCCGATGGATGGCTCAGAAGATAATCGAGCAAATTCTTTTGTCGGCACTGCGGAATATGTAAGTCCAGAGCTTCTGACGGACAAAAAGGCTTGCAAAGCTAGCGATCTTTGGGCATTTGGTTGTATTGTCTATCAGCTTTTGGCCGGAAGACCTCCGTTCAAAGCTGGAAATGAGTACTTGACATTCCAAAAGATTGTGGCATTAGACTATCAGTTTCCGAAAGGCTTTCCGGAAGCTGCAAAGGATTTAGTAGAGAGACTGCTTGTACTAGACCCAGCCAGTCGATTATCCATAGAACACGTGAAGAATCACGAATTCTTTGACGGCATTGCGTGGGGTAAGGCACTCTGGAGACAAAAGACACCACAGCTGAAACCCTTCATACCTCCACCAGTGGAGCCATTGAAGCTGAATGGCTATACCAACGGCAACAGCTATCCACCAAACATCGGCCCATCTCACAGCACATGCGAAAAGCGGGTCGAACCACCGAGTAGTAGCGTACCACGACCGTCGCCTCGTGTGATTACCGAGCTGCCACCACCGAGTCAGCTCGATATCGAGTGGTCGCCAGTGCTGACAAATATCAATGAACGGATTTTGAAACTCGGTAACCTGCTTGTGAATACCACACCAGGTCCACACAGCCCCAATAGCAAGAATGGTCTGCAAAATGGCGATACCGAAACACCAAAGAAGCTTTCTCGGTTCTTTGGAGGGGGCAATACTGCCAAGAAGCGTCAGAAGCTCGTCATGGTCACAACTAGTGCGCGGATTATCATCGTCGCAGCAGGTGGCGAAGACAAGAAGTCTAAGGTCGAGATCGATGTCAAAAGCGCAGGATGCTCGTGGAACAAGCTGCAGGATTCGAAGGGATTGACGTATTGGTGCTGCGATACGGTAGATGCTGCTCCTTTCTCCTTTCTCCTATTCTCTTACACTCCTGATCCTTGCTTGAATCGCTGTACTGACTCGAGGTTAGCCCGACAAGCATTACACCTTCGAATCTCCCAATGCAGCATCCTCAGATGGGTCCGCGACTTCTGCTCAAGCGCAGGAATGGCTCGACATCATTGACCGCTCTCGCGACATCGCCTTCGCACAGTCTGTCAGCACGCAGCAATCCTACACCGGCGAAGACCAACTCAAGGATCTGCAACCAGGCAGTACGCGGGCACTGGACCTTGACTCTCCTGGTGGTACGCTTGGCAACGGTGTTGGAAGTATTGGTGGGATCATGGGAGATGGTGGTGCAGGTAGCAGAAACATGCTGCAGAAGCCGCAGCATAGTCCTGATGAGGGCTTCATAGGGCGGAAGAGATTCAGTAAGAGGGCCAGTAAGAGCGGGCTGGCTGCTGTGTTCTAGAGGATTCTGTATTAAGTGTGAGTACATAGTAGATGGAGAGAAGTGGCAGGAATTGTTGCGGGTCTCTAGCATGGCATGGCATGGCATGGCAAGCTGATATTAAGGCAAGCTATTCAAAATATTCGAACATTTTATTACACTTCTCAACTTTCACTTCCGCATGACTTTCTGTGATTCACATCGCTAGCAAAGCTAGAGTACTTCGTTTAGTACTGTTCACTGATTCGTGTGTGACTGGTACCATCGCGGTTACGTTTTCCACAGAACAAATACTGCGGCTTAGGCCTTTGTACGTACCTTCTTCAAATGCTATTGCATTATGATTATGTACCTTCTTTCACGTCAGACCCTACATACACCCATCCTTCGTCCGTCAGAAAGTTACCGAAAACTAGTGAAGCGTGTCAGCATTTCTATCAGGTCGACACCACGGCTTGCCAGCCGTTGACCTACCTCGCTCAGGCACTACCAATTCGTTTTCATTTACTTCCTTCCCACTGTACAACGCGTCAAACTCATCTTTCGAGGCCTCCCTAGCTGCAGAACCACCACCCTTGGCATGATCACAGAGTGCTCCCTTGTCATTTACGCCTTCCTCGAACGTAGGAATCGCATCATAGCTTCACCCACAGCATTAGCATCTCGCATTCTCAAATGCCACAACATAGCATCGCCTACTCAATCTCACAAACCCCAAACCCTATCAACTTCTTCAAATACATCCTCAAATCACTCCGATACTGCACGATCTTCCTCGGCCTCTGCGCCACGCAAACCGCCGAGAAATACCGGAACTTGCTCTGCGCCTCCAACATCTCGAGCTCATACACGAATAACTTTGGCGGAGTTGCCTGGCGGTCTACGTGCGGGAAGGGCAGCTGGTCTAAGATGCTTTGTAGGAAGGTCTGGCAATCCTTGAGGATCTCAATCATTGCTTGCTCTGTGGCGTTGTTGAAATTGGGGTTAGGTGGTTGAGGCGGGATGATGGCCATGGCTATGTAGGTTGGCTATGTAGGCGAAGTCGTGGCATTCTTTGGCGAAGCGTGCTACTTGATCTTCGGTCTTTCCGGGAAAATGCAGGATTTTATGGATGGTGTAGACGTTGTGGGAGAGGGCATAGGTCAGACCATGTCCAGCTGATTGACCTTGTGGCGGATGACTTTTGTCCACAACATATGTAGGAGAGGCAAATATGTTGGAGTAGGGTATCTTGGTAGTCCTTAACCATCGACCGGCCTCATCCTTCATGCTCCGAGCGAATGAGAAATGCAGTTGAGAACCTCTAAGGGCAGCGCTACTTCCTTTGGCAATGCATGAAATGAAGCTGTTGCTTTGCGTCCACCAATTTTACCTCACTGAGAATTATCTGGAGTGAAGCCGAAAAATTCATGTATATCAAAACGCCATCAACAAAATGCAACGTGCCAATCCTTGGCTGGAGGAAGGAAATGCGCACGCTGAGATGTCAGAGGTGACCTCTATGATTGGTTCTTAGATATGAACATCTGAGTGATCCAGCGTTTGCAACCCGAATTTCAAGTCGGACTCATAATGTAGAGGGTTGCGAGTCTGTCCGAGGGGTCATTAGGAAATTGTCTTGAATTGACGACTTCAAGAAAATTTCACGCAAGAGACCATGAATGGACGCAGGTCCAGCGCAAATTGCGAGACTTTCATAGAACAAAACACAGAGAACGTTGACATCCCGCTCGTACTTGACAAATTTCAGGGCTCCAAAACAATCTGTATCAAGTTCCCTCCCCTAGTCAACCTGACGAGACTTTCTAGGTTACTCCCTTAATTAGGCAGATGATTTTACCCCTGAACCACGATCACCCTTGCTAGCTTGAAAGATTGCACCGACATGCCTTCTCCTTTACAACCCTCTCAGCAACTTGACATCGTGGTATTCTGTTAGTCATACGCTCTTGTGCGGCGTCGAATGCTGAGCGAAGGGACGAAGTACAGTTAATCTGGATTCTTTTATCTCTGACCATCAACAGTGTCTACCCAGCAATGGCTGCGGCTGAGGCAAACTGTGCAGGGCTAGACGAAGACAGCGCTGAGAACCTACGACAGCAAGGTAACATAGCCTACAAGGCTGGCCAGGTAATCGAAGGTAAAGAAAGCCATTTAGTCAGGCTTTCAGGCTGACGGTTCCTGTCAACCTATAGCGATCGAATACTACAAGAAGTCTGCAGCGACTCAGTCTGAAGATCATGCTCCATACTCCAGCTGATCCGCAGCGAGTCATGAGATTGGAGATTACTCGCAATCAATTTAAGATACTTAGGAAACCTTGCATGTTACGGCAATTCAGTCAGTGTCTTCCAATCCCAAGCTTGCCATTCGCCTCGCCAAGTGCTATCTCCAATCGAAGAAATACGGAGAAGCTCGCGGCGGAACACAAATTGGTGCTGCAACTCGCGTTCAATCCCTGTGATATCCAGAAGCTTGGTCATAAAAGGCAACCGGTGGTTTTACCAGAACAGGAGCGGTTTCTCCGTGCTTTTGACCACAACATCATTTACATAATGATGGTCCCAAACTCCCGCAGGCTATCCGTCCACGCACAAAGCTGCACTCTGAACCCTTGCCACTCATTCAGATGTCTCGCCCGGACAAAATGCCGCATACTCACATTCTGCAAAGACAACAGCTGGGCTTGGTACGATAAAACAGCGCCGCTACTGAGGCTGGTCTCGTAATCCCAGTCGGCGGTGGGCAGATCTTCAAGCATGCTGTAAAGAAAGACGTTGACATCAACGACAATCTGTGCGAGTTCACCGAATTCTACTGCTTTCAAACCTGGGCAAGTCCCCGGAAGATGTGAATGTCGCTGATAATGGTAATGAGATATTGGACGCGCGGCGAGTGCGCGGGCGACCTGCAAAGCTTCATGCGAGAGATGGCGAGTATCGCGAGCCAAGTCGTCGTTGGTGGCGATGAGGATCTTGTGGATGTCTCGCGCCATACGGGCGCAGAGGTGGAGGCTTGTGAGAATGGTTGAGAGAGAAGCCATTTTTGGGCTTTCTGGGATGCAGTGAGTGCCGCTTCCCCCTTTGAATCACTTCTTCTGCTTTTTCACCGTTCTTCATTCCTTAGTAGGAGAGATGCATGAATTCTTTTGAATTTTAGACTTTGTAGCTCAGATGATGAAGCCTGCATTAGTGCTTGCATCGCCGCCTTTTAGGCTCACCTCTCATTCGCTGATCTCTTCAACGACCAGGCAGGGCAAGGCTGACGTCACTTGTGTATTCCTGTTGGGCATGTTTGCCATCTCTGCGTACCTCGGAGCGGAATCAAGGACGGGTTGCAGATATCGTCACCAAGGGCAAATCTGCGTTCTTCACCCTATTTCCATCTTCGCCTGAAGTAATTCACTCAACTGTCACCGACGTCGACCATGAGCTTCGGCTTTAGCGTCACAGACTTCTTGACCTGTTCTCGTCTCGCATATGATATCTACATACTCTTCGCTGACTGCTCGGTTCAATGTGCTACCTTCGCTAAAGATTTGCGATACTTCTCTAGCATAGTAGACCAAACGTCTGAAAACTTGGAGCGAAGCAAGTCGAAGGCCTACTCAGAAAGTCAAATACAAATTTTCATCAAAGACTGCACAGAATTCCTCTGGTGTCGAGTGCTTGAGTTACCGCTACCGGTGGCAAACCTTTCCGACAGTGCTTCGGCACAGCGCTTAACGGAAAGACTTGCAGCATTAACCAAACAAAAATTTAAGCAAGCAAAGTATGCCTCAAAGATTCCAAAATATAGACAAGAGTTGCAGTGGTATATCTCAAAATTAGTAGCATTTAATACTACCAGTCTTCAGTGAGCAGGAAGTCCTATTTGGCGCTAAAGCCTGCTTACACTTCACCCAGTATAGACATTGAGGCGACGCAAAGATCTCAAGAGGCCATTATCGAGAAGGATTCGGAGATTTTGGAGACAGTCAGCCTGACACAAGATTCGATTCACGCCAACCACGAGCAATGGCAGGAGTCATCATCTCGCTTTGAACAATCTCAGCTGCGGATAGAGCAGCAGCTACAACAAATTCTAGCTTGTCAGAAACAAAGTCAGACACCGCTATTGTCACAAAGTCTGGATGCATCCTCACCTGAAGGCCGTAACACCTGGATGATGCTCGGTAGGCTGCTGAAAGAAGAGGGCATCTCCCCATCGGTCGTGAAAAAGCACCGTAGCGAGCTAGTCAAAGCAATGAAAACAACCCTCAACGAACTTTCGCAGAGCAACGCAAGTCTGGCTTCGTATCAGACTGCTCCCAAGTACGCACATAGCAGCAGTCTTAGCCGGTCTTCATTGAGCGGCTGCTCTGCACAGGACAGCCCGATAGCGCTGCTCAGCTCAGCACCTAGAAGCGGCGCGCTGTTCCCGAAATCATTCACTGCAGAAGCTCAGGAAGCCGATATTTGGGTCAGCGCCTCAAATGTACAGTCTGGCGTTGAGTCTCTTATAGAAGGCATGCAGACCGAAACTCTGCCAAACAGTCCTGCTAACGAAACATTACCATCGGGTATTGCTGATGCTGCAGACCCAATGCCAATTCCAGCCAAACCCGAAAAATACATCAATTCTGACGTACCACCGGAGCGGCACAAGGTTAGACTAGAAGCCAATATACTCCTTGCTGAACGGCAATGACGGGTAAGTGCCCCCCCCCGGGGCCCAACCCCCCAACTCCCTCCGTCTATTTCCAGAGACTATTGTCCATCGACTAATCTTTTGAAGCTTTCTAAAGACCATAGCAGAGACCAGTGGATTGAAGATGAGAGCACATTCCTCCGAAACGCGCTCGCAAATATACAAGAAGATGTAGACTCAACTAAAGAGCGAATCTCGAATCGTGGGAACTACCAAGTATATCCGGACCTTACCATAGCCATGCAGGTTGATCCGCAAGCCTGGTCACCCACAGCGCGCTCATACATGAAAGCACCGTACCTACCACCAAATGATTTTTCAAGTCGAAAAGCGAGTCGGTCTCCAGGTGTCTCCGAGGACAGTGACAGCGGCATTGAGACCGTGACACTTCTTTGAGGTCCTTCCTTCTGTCAGTGAACACTTTATCTTGTGCATCTTGTCGTATGGAACAACGCAGCTTAAGCGAGACAAGCGTATCCACCCAAGGGAGGCATTAGTAGACATTTCTCTTTCGACGCACCTAAACGGGACGAACATCAGTATTCACACTCTGCGGATTCGACACATAAGTGCGGCTAATTAGATCGATATCGGGCTTTCAATTTCAAAGAGACGGCAACTAGGACCCCAGTTGCAGCGATGAAAGTTCCTCATGCCGGTCGCAAGATAGCAACTCAAATTTGAACATTCCCTAATCTTTCTAACGTTCGTCCTAGCGACGACTGTTCTTCCTTCATCATACTGTTAAGAGCCTATAGTAAGAAGAGGACAAGAGACTAACCAGCGCCACGATAGCAGAGATCAGCTGGTGAGATTCTCTCTCATCGAGAGTAGCAGCTGCTTTTTAGAGTCCCATAGCGGAGATTGTTAGGAACATTGAGTTCTCCCGGTCCGCGGCAAAAACTCACAGATGACGCTTGACAGCTTCAGTCGTTCTGAATCCCCGAGTCAGGATTGGCAGAGTCGTACACAACATAGATTTCTACATGATTGGATACCTATTGGGTAGGAAAATGGTACGATTCTCTTACAACCTTTATAACCCGCAATCATTAGCATTGAATCTCTACATGTAGCCAAACACTATATGTGAAATACGTCATCAGCTCAATGATTGTAGTTCTGGTAATCCATCCATCTCAGCTGAACCAGGAATTCGGTGCCTATTGCGTCTCTTTCCCAATTGCAATATGTCTTTGCTCACTCGCCCTCTTCGTCAGCTTTGACATGTAAAAATCTTCAAGCCAATTTGTTTCACTATCTGACTATACATCTAAAACACATCTGGACTGCGAGTGACGCAGGCTTAGTACTCGTGGCTATTCGGGGCAATATGGGGCAAAGAATAATGGTACGCGCTCAATCCGACCTGGGAGAGCATAGTGAGCACTCGTCGACACCGCACTCTTCCACCTCATCTTGCATAGTCGATGGGCTATCAGTCTCGCCATTTCCCATCATAGAGTCTATATAATTGTCAGTCGATGGAACGATACTACAACAAGATCCCTCACATCAAAAGTATTCCGAGAGACCTATTCTTACTCACCCTTTAGAAACGTCATCACCTGCCCATTCTCAAATACCCGTCTCCTGACTTCAAACCCCCTAAATCTCTCATCAGAACCCTTTACAATCTTCCGATAGAGCCACACCCGACTATGCTCGCTATTATGAAACCTTATAAAAAACATCTTCATTTTACTCTGCGCCAGCAGTCGCTCCATCTGGAACGAATCCAGATCTGGGCAGTCTTTCTCACTTTTGATGAGCGGGGACGGCAGGTCTTCTAGCCGGTTCTGCAAAAATTCGTGGCAGTCGCGGGCGAGGGAGTGGAGTGCTTCTTTCTGCGTCTCAGATCTTGAGACATTTCCTATGATGCGAGCTAAGTTGTTAGTACATCGAGACAGCTCGTGACACTCTTCCGAGAAAGCGGCGAGTTCCTCGTCCCTTATGTCTTGGAGGACGGTGTGGATGTCCCAGGCGTGGCGGGCGCATTGAGCGAGGCTTCCCCATAAATCGAGAGACTGCGGCGGGTTTGCAATCAGAATCTCGGAAGGACGAGAGGCATGCGTTGCCTTGTCTTGCTGCAATTGAAGTGCATTGTGCCTCTCAAGGACACCAAAGGACGCAAATCTCTCGTTGAAACGTTGGGTGGTTTTTCGGTAGAGCGAGATGCGATTGTTGTCGCCTTGATAGAATTTTACTTGGAACAGTTTCAATCTGCTCATTGCTTCTAGTTGCTGGAGCGCAAGAATCCCTTCCTGTGCATGTCGCCAACTCATGTGTGGTGCTGGCATGTCTTTCAAGCGATCCTGGAAAAACTCGGCGCATCCTTTGAGCAGTGAATTAAGTACGGTTTTGTCCGATTCATCCATTGGTATGTCTTCAGCACAACGGGCCATTCGATCAGTGATCTGACTGCATGCATAGCAATCCTCTGCAAATTCGCCGAGCTCGTTCTTGACGCCATGAAGAATCGTGTAGATGTCGTAGGCTAGACGAGAGCAATGGGATAAAGAAAAGAATAGGGATGTAGGACCCATTGCTGCGGCTGCTTCTCACGAGTTCATATCATATGATTTAGTATCTTGTAGCGGATGCCTAGAAGGTGGGGACGATTAGCGTGATCCTGAAGGATCGATCCCGCTGAGCCAATAAGAGGTGAAGTAGGAAAATCGCTAGCAGTAGAAACGGCTGGTCATCTCAGCCAAAGACTACATACTTCTTACAGTGCTTCGAAATGGTATCTCTGGCCACCAGGAGATGAGCATATACCAAGAAGCCGCTGGGGATGCTGTCGAAGAAGTACTGAGGTCCCACCTCCAAGCGCTCGGTTTCAGACCGTTAAAACCCTAAATTGGCAAGGCTGTCAAGGATTGTCTCCGATTGGCAGCGTCCTACCTCAGACTTCATCGCTACCCCTGAAAAGCTTGTCAGTATATCCTCCCCGAGCCTCCGCAGGCCTTTCCATATCGCACTCTCACGAATCATATATAGACTGGTGCTGAAAGGTTAGAAGTTGGTCATTTTACGCTAAAGGCAAGTCATGACGTGCCTCACTTCCCTCAATCTTCAACGTTCCTACAATCCTCCCACCATCCCATCTCACAAAAACCCCCACCATGGCGCAAGCAACGCCCTCCCCCTCCTTCCCCTCCTTCCCCTCTCTATACACCCACCTCCTAACCCTCCCCCCTCCTCTCTTGCCTCCTGCAAAACCCACATCACCCTCACTAACACCCAAAATCGCCGCCCTATCATTACATCCAACGCTGGAAGCGGCATTCCACATTCTGAACAACAATCTGCCGTCGGCGCATTTTCTGGTGAGACACATGCAAGCAGCGCCGAAGTTCGAGGGCATGTTTTTGCATGGGATTTTGCATCGTGTTGAGGGCGACTATGATAATGCTAGGGCTTGGTATGGGAGTGTTGGGGGAGGGGATGGTGGGGAGGGGAGTGAGGTGTTTAGGACGGTGTGGGGGGATGTTGAAGGTGGTGATGGTGGTGAGGGTGGTGAGGGTGTTAGGGAGGGCAGTGATGGAGTGGAAGGAGGAAATGCTGAGTTGAGAAGGGCGAGGGAATTTATTGATCAGGTCGAGGCTTTTGTGAAGTCAAGGAAGGGAGACAGGGAGACGCTTGAGAGGGATAGTTTGAGGGAGATTAAGGCGGTTGTTGAGTTCTGTAGACGAAAGTTTGGGGAGGGGGAGTATAGAGATGCGAGCGAGGCGTGGGTGAAGACTGATGAGAGGATCAATAAGATTAAAGAGGATATGTTGGTTGGTGGTGAAGGCTTTAGGCAATTCTAGGCGTGATTGTTTAACAAGAGCAAAACGTTGCTTAAGATTTGACTCTCCGTCATCTCAGCAAAACCCGCTATCTTCGATCAGCCATTTCCGCATTTTGACGTTCAGTTAATACCCTATGCTATGCTCAGGCAAACAGCATCAATCAAGATTTTTAGTGTCAGTGACACCATTTTGAGCTCCAGTCACGGTGAAGAACACTTCGGTCAGCCCCGTGAAACTTTTTGGAAGATTCAGAGTCCCAAAGTCAGCCAGGGGCGTTCCAGGAAATGGGTTCGGTTCTGTGTTCTGGTTTGAGAACTGGTATTGATACACGACGCCGTCAGCGCCGAAGCGTTTGTTGCCAACAGATAAGACGGTGTAGCCAATAGGTTTGCTCGAAAGTGTTCCGTCACGTACAAGTCCGGCTAGACGGATAGGCTTCAGTGTGAAAGAAAACTTGGCTGAGTTACTGATGTCCATACCAGCGGCTCCACCAACAAGATTCCGGCCACTTGTACTAGGAAGAAGGATGTTGGGTTTTGATGGTATGTTGAAAATGTTCTTAGGCTTATATCGGTTGTTCTTCCTTGTGGCGACGGCGAATCCTTTGTAAAAGACGCCTACAGAGTGGAGGTCAGCATCGTAACACGCTTGGTAAGGTGGACCGAGTGTTAGTACGTCCATATTCACCTAAAAGATTTTGCGAGTCATTAAAGCCACCTAGACTCTGTGGGAGTTGATCGAACTTCTGTAACTGTTGGCTAATATGAGCTGATGCTACTTCGAGACATGTCATTTGTGCTCACAGTTGCATCGGCACAGTAGCTACTACTTGAGATGGTAGCCGTACTGAGTTCTTGGGCTAAAGCATGAATGTCGATGACCCGTCCGATGACGAGGAGTATTGCCAAGAGTGCAGTCAATGATTTGATACGAGACCCCATACCGAACTTGTTATCAATGGATTTATCACAGCCATAGTGCCGGAGACAGGAGGGCAAAGTGAATTGGGAAAAGACGTTAGACTGGCATACTGATTTTAATCATCATTCGAGGTTTCGCCAGTCACATAGTGCCTAAGTAAGCATATCAGAGCAAAAGCAGACTTGGTCTAGTTGAAAAGGCGATACTCGTCACATCGGCCGTGCATATCGGTTGTCTGGACCATTTCGTCACCGAATTGGAGGGTCAAGCGAATGATGACTGTCACTTTCTGGCTAGCCATTTCCCTCTATTCGATGACAGCGGCAAGCTAAGCGAGGAAGCTCCACACCTTCCTCGCCTATGTTTTGTCGGCTGGAGTCACGACTCCTTTGGCCACGTGCTAGAGTTGGGTCATTTTAACGTCGATAAGCAGTCGTAGCGCATTGTTGCTTCGAGCTGCGGCTTACGTCTCGCTTATCAAAAGTGTATGCTTAACAGCAGGCTGAGGAGGTCGTTATTGTACCATGAACGCCGGAAATATTGCGTAGAATCAAGTTGGGAAATTCCGTAATAAAATAGGGCGAGTCTCTGAGTCGGTGTGCTCACGGATATATGTGGGGCGCGGAGTCAGTCCTGGAACTCTGTGCGAACTTGCGATAGCATTTCTGTCCGAGATCTGCTGATGTCTCCGTTCCGACAGCCTGTCATTCGGAGTATCATCACCAAATATGTACTCATTTTGAGCATGGCTTGCCTCACTGTCTGGCAGGGCATCTCTCACAGCAATCCTCACCCTCAGAGATCTCTTGAGCTCGCCAGATAGGGAAGCTCCTCTTAGCAATTTCAGTGTCTCAACACGTACGCCTGCTAGGAGGGCGATCATCCCGAAACCTCGATCTAAAGGAGTGGTATACATGCTAAGACTGGCTATGAGGAAAAGGATGGTCAGGGCCGGTTGGACTGTGAGTACCAAATACAGCATTGGCGAAGCATTCATTGTTGCTCGAACGGAGACAGCTTCGTCCTCAACAAGGTAGTAAAGGTTAGTGCTTGGCTGTGCGTTCGGGTCTGGGTCGTCGTAGACAGTCTTACTAGGCTTCCATGCGTAATACCCACCTAGTAGTAGTTTTAAGTCAGCATTGTGCTCCTATATAACAGTTATGATTGTACAACAAACAAGAGGACAATGAAGGATGTGAGAATTATCATTTGCGGTATTCTTCCAATGCTGGAGAGGGACCAAAAAGAATTCGCAACCTTGCAAGGTCCACTCACTCAGAAGTAACACTCGTGACCAGTACATGCCACCTAATACCGTAGAAAAGGTTGGTAGAAGCCATGGGCTTCCACGGCGCTTATCAGAGAATGGCCCGAGGTATTCGACGAGTGAAGGCATGAAGAATGTGGGCATAGCGAGTGTGGAATTCGTAAACATTGTTTGAGTGTTGTCAGGTAAAGGCGGTCGGTCACAGGTACCATTGAGTAGCTGAATGGAGTTGTACGTAACACTCCAAGTACCCCTACAACGCTCCCGTCTAGTATGAAAAAGGAGGGCGTTCTGCTTAAACTTCCGTGTCAGGTCCAGCTCTGCCTCCGAGTCTTTATGACCCTCACCCGACGCCGAAGTGAACGCTATAAAACACCAGGAAGAATTACGAACATCCAGATTGTTCATTAATAGATGCAATTTTTGCCCAGAATACATGTCCATCGCACTTAACTTTGAGGCAAAATGGTGGTCGTCATTGATATCCTCGTCAGCATCGTCCCAGTGCACTCTCATTTGTTCTAAGTAGGCATTCCAAAAATCATCATCGTTTCGATGAGACTCAATTGAACTGTTGTAGGACGTGACCGTACCATTGACGTCAGAAGTAAGTAAAAAACTTTCCAGCGCATTAAGCTTGCCCTGTATAGATCGGACATATTCTGGAAATGGCCCATCAAGTTTGGCCGAGGAAGTATTTGATAGCAGCAACGTGTTGAATCCATAGGCCTGAGGGAATGTTGGCATGACTGCATCGTCAAGCGTAGCGCTATAGTATGCAATGGTAGCGTTGGCCATGTATGAAAGCCCTATACCATCTGTGTTGCTCTCTTGGAGCCCAGCAGGCGCAGTCATTCCGTAGTAGCTACCGGTTTGATTCCTGACGCTGTAACTACCCGTGCCATGGTCATATTCTTTGTATGCTAGACTGAGGCCTATCGGCAAGATAACGAGAATACCCAGGACTAAGCGCCAAAGGAAGTTTGTAGTCGAAAGCGTGACCGATTTTCGAAGGATAGCATCATAATTTTGAAGATACGAGGGCCCAAAGCGGGCCTCGACAAGGACAAGAAATTGAGGAGCAATGCTTAAGAAGCATTGATTCATTACACTCAAAAGGAATCCTATGACTTGGAACTGACGGGTCACGCCAAATCTCCATGGGACCGACGTGGCAGGCGATACGGTCACAGAAGCGGCTCCGAGACAGATTAGAGACGCTATTACAGCGAGAAAATCATACTTGTCGAGGACTTTTTTGGTCCGCGGCTTACCCAAGCTTGGGAGGCTTGCGCCATGTCTGTCATTCATGTTGTTGGGCAGTGCTCCAAATAAACGTTTTCTATTGGGGCGAGATGGCCTTTCATAAGACATGTTGAGGGTACAACACCTTCGCCTTCTGTCGTTGCACAACAATGGTGCTATGGAGGATGCTGATATATGCTAATGTGCCTTCGCGCAAGGAGTAAGTCCAATTCGTTGGCAAAATTCAAGGTCACAGTCAAGAGCGATTGCGGCAACAAGGCAATGACTTGGAAGTGAGAACATTGATGAATGGTACGTTTTGAAAAAGAGAAACAAGATGCAGCGACTTTCTACAACTTCTTCAGCACGCAAAGCATTGACAAGGCTGCGAGGCTACGGATGTGCTACAAACATACAGAGCCAAGCCTTCATCTGCCGCAATTGGGCTATCGATGAGATCCCGCATTATTAGTTGCAGTCTAGTAATAGTCTCGGCGTCAAGACCAGGTGTATCGGTCGTCCGACGTCGAATCGGTCTTATTTGAGCATTCCTACCTTTGCTCACTTTGACGCCTTCACTCGGAATACGTGTTTCAGATTGCTGACGATTGGGGATGCAGGCGTCAAAATCCTTGCAAGTCTATGTCCCTGGCAGCACAAGACAATTCTATCCGGAGTTCCAACTATAGACGGATTTGAATGTTTATGTTGGGGCGAAGTAGGACTGGGGTTGCGATGCATATTTGCCTAGAGCAAGCTGTCCATGTCTGTGTAACAAATTCAGTGATTAGCGGTTATCCGTTGTAGTAATGTAATTTTTTCATTCCCAAGCAGTCTTACCAAAGGATGGCCTTATGCCTCTTTCTAAGCGTAAAGCTTCCGCTGGCAAGGTGTTAAGATCGGCTCTCCTTGTCGCAATTTTCCATACATGCATTCTGGAGACCCCGCTGTCATCCCTAGTTTATTCTCAGCCGTCGCGTGGAACGCATGCCAGGCTGTTAATTTCTCGTTTCAGCCTTCATGCATCACCTCCTCACTCCCCTCTTAATTCTCAACCCCATTGGCCTCATCCACTCCCTTATCTCCCCCAAGCACATCCCCTACGATGCTTAGGATCTCACTCTGCTCCTCTGTTGTAAATCTCTCATCGCACTCCTCAACGATCGTATCCAGCAACTCTGCATTCCTCGGCCTCAAGTTCAGTATCATCAACATCTCATTCTTATACAATCCCTTATCATTCTCTGAAAACACCGTGTAGGGTTTCAGTCTTTGTATGAGCTCTGCAACTTTCTCGTGAGAATAGTCTGGAGAGATGTAATTGGGAAGGCTACGTGAGGTGGGGCCGATGGTTATGGATGTGGGGGCTGTAGGGTCGGGGGGTGATGGGGAGAGGTAGTCGGAGGCCTAGGTGGGGTGTTAGCGGGTATGAGATAGTAGAAAGACAGAAGGCGGGATAGCTGGTAGACAAGTCAAGAAGGGAAGTTGGGAAAAGGGTACTTCTTTCAAGATCGTTTCGACATTTCCGTGGGTAGTGGAGCGGGGTTTTGCTCTGAGGGCGGAGATGTGGGCGGCGACTTCGAAGTTTGAGAGAACGGCAGATTGAGGCTCTAGGATCTAGATGAGAGGACGGTATGAGCTATAGATTCGTATAGGGGTCACGGGGGCTTTTCACCTTCATCAAGAGAGGAAAAAGGAGATGCTCGAAGAGAATGGTCGTTAGCTCCTTGAGAAGTCAGCACTCAGACGTTCTCCTGGGAGGGCGCCTTAGAAAGCGCCCTAAATCCGCCCCCTCTGGCGACCTCCGAGTTTTGCCTCCGCCGCGCCTCGACCCATGGTCACGAAGCTCCTTGAGACAATATTTGCAAAGACCATTTAATTGAGTACTTCGAGAAGTCAAATCACGAGATGTTGACGGTGTAGTGAAATGTTAGATGTCCTCATTACAGCTCTCGTCCCCATGGACAAACATTATGGAACATACCCAAGCACTTGGCACAACTTCCCACGACGTGCAAGGCCAGCGAGATCGCTGATGCTATGTACAAAACTCTCAATGCCACTTCATATCAATGGACGTATAGATATAACAGATGCAGGTCATGCTTGCACCGCCTCCGCCGCTTTTGCAGCCTTTTTGGCTTCTTTCCTCCGTTTCTTCTCCGCTTTCGCCAGAAGCTCCGCATCATCTTCTCCATTTCTCTTCCTCTTCTTGCCATCTGATTGCCCGTTAGTCACAACATCTGCTTTCCCCTCATGCTTCTTCGCTTTTTTGATCTCTTTCTTTGAGATCGCATATGGCTTGCCGTCAGCGGTAAATTTGATCTCACCCCTTTCAAGCTTCCTTCGATAGCGAGTGATTGGCAGCCCAGCTTGTTCAGCCAAGGTCTTCAGCTTCTCATTTTCGCGATCCTTCCTTCGTTCGGCTTGGTCAGCCTTCCTCTCTCGCCTCTCTTTTCGGGCGAGTTTGCGCGCAAGCTTGTCTCTCTGCTTCTGTCGTCTCGCTATACGCTCGTCTCCTTGAATTACGGATCGAGCTCGTCGTTCTTCTTTACGCGCTCGCTTCGCTATTTTCGTATTACCTTCAATCTTGGACTGCCAATTCCGCTCCTGCTGTGTTGGTGAGGGTGGTGAATCCGGTGTATCGGCTGAGACTGTCGACAATGTCTCAGACTTGTCGTCCCCGTCAGCTTTCCTCTCGGAGACACCATTTGTTGCGTTTGTGCCATTCGTAGGAGCCTCTGTATCGCTCTTGACCTCAGGCTCCGAGTCAGTGTCCGTGCTGACGTCTGGACCTTTATCACCATTTTCAACAGGCGTCTTTGATATTTTTCCATCACCTGTGTCTCTCATAGCACTCTTTACAAGTTGTTCAACAGGCTTCTCCCCGATGGACTTGTCAGCTTTCACCTTCTTCTTCGGAGGCTCTTCGGGTAGCTCTTCAATCAGTCTCTTTTTTTCTGGCTTCTTCTGTGCGGCTGGCTCATCACCAAGTAAACCATCTGCATCAGGATTGTACTTTCGGGCTTCCTTGACCTCCCATTTGCCCGGCCCATGAGCTACTCCATTGGGAGCAATCGCCACCCCTTTCCCTCGGATTGGCTTATTCTCAAGAGCAGCCAGCCTTCTTTCTACGATTTGACGACTGTTCGATCCCATTGCAGCTCGGTCTTCGTCAGGAATCAGATCACCTTTGCCACCGCCATGTTGACTCCAGTCCGCCAATGCGTCCACACGAAGACCTAGTGCCGCTTTGGCAGCTAAGACTCGAGCAATCTTGCCCTTATTCTTACCAGTAGCCTGACCAATCAAAGATGAGTGGTAGATCAACCCGTACTTCGGCGTGTCGTGCTTCGTTTTCAGTGCGCGGAACAGCGCTTTCTCAGCACCAAGTATTTGAACTGTACTTGCAGGGCTCTTGGCCAGATTCATCAAACTTCCAGAATGTGCAATCAGGCGTGCGCCAACCAGGTCACCGACTAGCGCTGTTAAGTTCGGCGCGACTGCCGCCATTCGCGCTGCGAGATAGCTCGAAAGCTGTGACCGATACTCTGTGAAGCTGACCACTTGTTCTGCCAGCGCCTTGATGTTTTCGAGATCTTCCTCAGTGATCTCTGTGCCCATCGAAATTTCTGCAGCGGCTTTGACTGCTCCCTCAATCTCCTCTGGTAATATCTCTGCGAGATCGGCGTTTGCTGCGTTTGACCTCATGCCCATCGTGAAGATAATCCTCGCATATGCTAGATTGTCGTTCACGATTTTTGCCATCTCAGGAAAATGCCATCCATACCATTCACGCACTCTCATCGCATATGTATTTAGCTCTTTATCGAGGTCATCCAGGAGCGAGATGGCCTGTACAATCATAGTATCTACCTTATCCGTGGAGAACTTAAGCTTATGTCTTGACAGAGAATGCGATAGACCTAGAGACATGGTCGAGATGTTTTCAGAAGTGATCCCAGGTATGAGAGAGGGTAGATGCTGGCGAATAGCTCGATAGATATCATTTGTAGAGGAGTCTGATAGCAATTTCAGGTCGAGGTCTGGAAGCTTGTTGATTGCACTGGCTAGCTTAGGGTCGGCAACGGCCAAGGAGGCTTTTGCGTCATCTTTAATGGTATCGAGAAGCGAGGACAACCGTGGTGTGACCTTTCCCTCGACCAGTGCGGCCGACTGTTCTAATGCGGTCACTGCGCTATCGAATTTGTGAAATTCTTTCAATTTGAGCCTGTCATCACGGACGCTTTAGCATGCATTGCGCTGAGAGGATCAATAACAGCATACTTGCTACAGACATCTTCAACCGAGTCGTTTTCCGCAATGAAGCCATCCTTAAGCTTCTTGCTCTTAGCTTTGAAAAGAGCATACCCCACGGGGGTTTCCCTGCACGGCAAATTAGCGAGCCACATGGACGTCAATAGGACAGCTACTTACTGTAGCACAAAGACACCCATACTAAGAATAGAGTATAATGTCAGGGTCGTGCCTTCCTAATAGGTGAAGCTGATGCTTGGAAAAATCGATGGCTGTGGAGTGGAAATCTTCGCTAAGGCCTGATTGGCTCTAGCGTAGCAGCTCCCTCAGCCCTACTAGTATCAAGGCGTCGACGATTCGCTTGCGTCTCAAAACTTTGAATTGGTAGACAGTCACTCTAATCAAAAGCTATGGAAGGTCTCTTCTTTAATGTCAACGGCGGGTGGGTAGTCGAACTCCTTGAGAACCTATTCATCATGCTAAGCTCAACAGTTACGTCGAGGGCATTGTTCGAGGCTACCGTAATACTCTTCTAACAGGACAGAGCTATGGCAACCTGACGCAATGCGAATCGATAGATGGTAGAGTGGAATGCTTTCCATCTCGTAAGGTCATACTGAAAAGTTCTCAGATGTCAAATTGCAGCTCTCACCTGCGTATGGCGACTTCCTTGCCTCTCTCCCACCTAACCCTTCTACATCCTCGCTCGCCAACAAGACAACCGACAAGCTCGTCGCAGAATTCAGATATTTACAAGGCCAAGCTACTGGCACGCTGTCTAAATTCATGGAATACTTGACCTACGGATACATGATCGACAACGTTGCGTTGTTGATCACAGGGACCTTACACGAGCGAGATACCAAGGATTTGCTTGAAAGATGTCACCCGCTGGGATGGTTCGAGGCTATGCCAGTGCTTTGTGTTGCAACAAATATCGAAGAACTGTACAACTCTGTTCTGATAGAGACGCCATTAGCGCCGTACTTCAAGGGATCATTAAGCCACCAGGATCTTGATGAACTGAATATTGAGATCGTGCGAAATACATTATATAAGAACTATCTTGAAGACTTTTACAAATTTGCGACGGAGCACCCAGAGCTTAGCGGAACACCGACGTCAGAAGTCATGGCAGAGATACTCGAATTCGAGGCTGACCGAAGAGCTATCAACATCACGATCAATTCGTTTGGCACCGAGCTTTCGAAGCAAGATCGCCGAAAGCTTTATCCTGAGTTTGGCAAACTGTATCCAGAAGGCACGCTCATGCTATCAAGAGCAGACGATATTGAAGGTGTCTCACTCGCCGTGAGCGGAGTCCATGATTACAAATCTTTCTTCGATGCGGTGGGAATGAATGGTGGAATGAGCGCCTCTGGACCTGGCAACATGGCTGGTGGCAGCGGAGGTGAAAGCAAGAGTCTTGAGGACATGTTCTACCAGAAGGAGATGGAGATCTCGAAGTTGGCGTTCACAAGGCAATTCACGCACGCGGTGATCTATGCTTGGGTAAAGCTGAGAGAGCAGGTAAGTCTTAGTCTACGACCATTGGTCTGGCCTTCATTGATTATGACTTAAGGAGATAAGAAACATTACTTGGATCGCAGAATGCATTGCGCAGAACCAGAAAGACCGGATAGGTAACTACATCAGCGTGTTTTGATCAAACAAAACGCATTCTAGAGACTCTGCTGCACTGGAGTTGGAGGGGTTTTCAATGGAATTCGTCGGCCAAGGTGCTTTTGGCTGCTGGTTGTGATCGGACTGAATGGGCGCTTTGATTGGATGGCTGTCTCCGCCTCGAGCTTCCCCGCAGATCATCCTGGACCTGAACCCGACCCGTCTCCTTTGCCCTTTCAGGAAGGTAGTTCAGCCATTCTCTTGCTCCACATCCAAAATCCATGTGCTCGGGTTCACAGTTGCATCACGTCCCGGTCCCGAGAGTACCATCTTCATGTACCCCGCAGACATTATGAGAGGCTCCTCGTGGCGGTAGTCAGGATGACACGCCGCGAATAAGTTAAGGCCAGGCTCGCAATTGCTTTTATGACTTTCTGATTACACGTGCAGAGCAATTTACCTATCAGGATTTAAAGAACGATCATGCTGTCCTTGTTGAGTTTTGCTATTCTGCTATTTACGCTTCAAGGCTCTGCACAAGAAACAGATCCGTTGCAGAAGTATACTATTACTGCGCCTGGTATCAATGCTAGCTTTATCGCTTATGGCGCGCGTTTGACAAACTTGTTCGTCAATGACCGCAATGGCAACCCTCAAGATGTTGCCCTTGGCTACGACGATATGAGTCAATACGTGACTGACACCGAGACTAACCACACATATTACGGACCAATCGTTGGTCGCTATGCGAACCGCATCAAGAACGGAACCTTCACAATTGAGGGAGTTTCTTCACAGATCCCAACCAACGAGCATGATGGCGCCAACACTCTCCACGGTGGAATGGTCGGCTATGATCAAAGAAATTGGACAGTCGTCTCAGCAAACGATACAAGCATTACTTTCTTCCTTCTCGATCAAGCTTTCGAAGGCTTCCCCGGTTCAGTCGCCACTTACGCCACATACACCGTCTCCGAAGGGCCGCGGTGGACGTCACGCCTTGTGTCTGTGGCCCTCGACGAGCCAACCCCAATCATGCTAGCGAACCACGTCTACTGGAATCTCGATGCATTCTCCAACCCATCCGACGTCACAGTTTTGAGCCACACACTGCAGATGCCTTACTCTCAGCGCTTCATCGACATCGACAGTATCGAAGTCCCCACGGGTGGGCTCAGTGCTGTAGATAACACTCCTTTGGACTTCACCTCTCCCAAACAAATCGGCCGCGACATCGACGAAGCCGTTAACGCTTGCGGCTTTGATTGCACCGGCTACGACAATGCCTTCATAATTGACCGACCGCGCTGCTCTGGCGGCGAATCCACGGATATCAGCCTGTTGACGCTCTCATCCAATGTCACAGGCATCCTAATGGATGTTCGAACGAATCAGCAGAACTTGCAGATCTACACTTGCAACAACCAGAACGGAACGATTGCCGTGAAGGAGAGTCAGCAGCATGGTGAGGGTGATGAGACGACATATGTAGAGAAATATGGATGTATTGTCATTGAGACGCAACAGTGGATCGATGGAGTTAATCATCCTGAGTGGGGGCAACAGGAGTATCAGGTCTATAGTCCGGAGACTGGACCGGCGGTTGTGTGGGCGGAATATGCGTTTAGTACTCAGCCGTAACGGCACGGTGCGATGGTCGGGCAATGTTCTGGTAGACAAAAGCCGAGTTGAACCCAGTTTCATAACCATGTTCCATAACGGCAGCAGTATTGTCGTTATCTTAGTTATTGTTAAATCGATGAGTTAACGACGTCAACTGTCTCAGGAAGGCCATAGCAGATAGCAAAGATCGAACTGTATCTTTGCGATAATGCGGATCTTTGCCAGGGAAAGAGCATCTAGCTAGGGATGAGAGAACCACCGAATGGACACGTGACGTCGCGTTTTGGGACTAGTGCAACAGCTGCCGCCGATTGTTTATTACTCTATTTTGACATGGCGAAGCCCTCCACAACCCACAGTGCGGAAGCGTAGCTTTCGAGAGCATCATGGACGACTCACACGCATCTTCAGTTGATCCGCTGGCCTTGTCACATGAAAATGTTCCAATCACTTCACCGTCAAAGCCCAAACGACCCAGCATATCTCCCCGCAAACCATTGACGAGCAGCTCTGGCAATGCGCGCATACAGGAGTTTTACGTATCCACCCCTCCGACTAAATCCAGAGGCACTTCTCCAGTCAAAGGACAAATTACTAACGACGAACTCGAAAGCCCATGGCGCATTCGGGTAACAGTCCAAGCAGAGCGGGCAGAAGAGTGCGGAGTTGATGTGTCGTCTGAAAAGCCAAGGGAGCGGACGACAACGACTATAATTCCTCTCAAGGGCGGTGAAGATGAGTCAATAATCACCAAAAGAGGAAGAGGGCGGCCTAGGAAATCGTCAGACACACAGAGTAAACGTAAAGGAACGCCGAAGCCAAAGGCCGTACCAAGGCGCTGGACAGCGCCTGAGCTAGAGGAGTCTTCGTTTGACGACATCTGGGCACCAACACCGCTGAAAAAGAACAAAGTCATTGGCAAAAATGTTTTGACACAGGACAAGCAAAGTCACATGAGCGAGCATGTAGCAAGCCCAACACGCTCGCCCAACCGTAGCACGCCCACCCGCACTGTCAAAGCAAGACCATTCTCGCGATCTCGAAGCAGGAGTAGAAGGAAGGAAATCACCCCTAAAAAACGAGGAAAGACATTGGACGTTGAAAGCGAAGCGAGCTTGGCTGAAACTCCAAGTAGAGTGATTGAGCCCCGAGAAGTCATAGGACCCAGTGAAGCTTCGGCAAAGGACTCTACTGCGACTCGGATCTCTGAGGTAGATTTCGTCCCAGCACATATGCAGCTTCCAGACCCGGATCTACCCTGCAATGGGACTCAGTCATCGGTGTTGGAGCGCTCCACACAGGATTTTGAGGATGAAAATATGTGGAGGCGAATGATTCGCCATGATAGTATCTCACCTGATCCAGAAAGCGATCATTGTGAAGATGGTGAAGATGTAGACGCCTCACCTGACCCGACTGAGGATCATCATGAATACGACACAATTCTTGAAAGCGAGGGCTTTAGCATGGTATCGGTGGAGTCTTTGAAGTCGACTGGCAGTAGACAAGCCTCGCAATCTCCATCCATCTCACAAGCAACTCCTGTTAGGGGCATTGCAGGCCACCCACGCCCCTCATCCTCGGGCTATCATGACGAGCCTGAGGTAATATTGCAGAAAGAATTGGAGGGTTACGCGCCTGTGGAGTCGGACAACTCGTTGGAAAAGACCCCGCTGGAGCCAGATAATAAAGTAGCTGAGGCTCAAACCCCGCAAGCAGTACATATCACGCCTGCACAGCCCGCACCGCCACAGCAGCCTGCTCCAGAGTCAACAGATCGAATCGTCAATGACCCATCCGATGGGACACCCAAGTTTGATAGAGTAGTGCGAGCAGGGACGGTCCTCCAGTCAGTCCCATCTCCTGACCAAGTCCCGAACGAGCAACGCAAATCCAGACTTGCATCACCATTTGATGCAACCGCTGAGTCTCCTGTGCAACATAGAGACGGTGGAAGTCCTTCGAGACAAATCGCTTCTACTTCGAACGGTGAGAAGCCTAGCATCTTCGGTGGTTTCTCAGCTGCAACGCAGCGAGAGCTGAAAGCCGGCTTGAGGCTTGGAGAAGAGCTGGGGAAAAGGCAACCCGCAAACTTGTCGATATTTAATGTGAATACTAAGCACACCATACCCGAGCCGCAGTCCAGTCCACCGCATCCGTCTATCGCAGCAAGTGATCATGAACAGACGTCCACTCCAGAGCGAGCAGACGTCTCGTATCCTGATCTATCCAATACTCAGCTCCCAAGCCCAGCAAGGACGGACTATGATGACGAGGACCGAATGAGTTGGAAGGCAGATACCTCACTAAGCCACACCGGCAGAATTCCAATGCAGGAAACACCCGTCCAGAGAGTAGAACACACGAGCGCCCATTACTCTTACATGGACCAGACTATGTTCCTGAGAGAAGCCCAATGGCAGCGTGAGCGGGAAGCCGTTAGCAAGCAGATTCGCGAAGCGAATGCAAGCCAAGTCATCGTCATTGACAGCGACGGCGAGGATTCTCCCAGCTCAAATGTCGGTCAGAGCTTATCTGAAAGCGAAGGATCCATCTCAGATGATGCTTTTAACGTTACAGAGGGCACACTACTCCCGGATGTGCTGAAGGCTGAAACAGTGAAGCTTGAGCCAGCGAGACACCGACGTAGCAAGTTGCCGAGCCCGTGGAGACGCGAAGCTTCACAAGTATCTACACAAGTATCCAGTCATAATGAATCTGATCTTTTCTGGCAACCTGACAGCGTTCAGACTGAGGCTGAAAAGCGGCGCGAGGAACGCAAGAAGCAGAAAGAACTTTCTGAGAGTCTGTCGGAGCAGAGTGCATTTAGTTCGAATATCGGCATTCGCCGTTCAGCAAAACCGATTCGAGTGACAGATCATGATATATCTCAAATCACGTCTCGGATCGAGGACGGCTCATTCAGTCTCGACTCCAATATAACCAACGAGAGCCCTGAAGCTGCTACAGATGAGACGACCATCTCCCTGCCACTCGACGAAGAGCCTGCTGCTTCCATTCCACTACCTCAATCACCTTCGATCGGTCGCATAGATCCAGCTCTCCTGACTTTTGACCCTGAATTGGAAGCTGCAGTTGACTCGAAACTAACACAGCGGATCGAAGAACCACCCCTGCCACCATCCTGGCTTTCGACATTCACCGCACCACTCAAATACATCTTCGCCGCCAAACCCACTCTACCACCAGCGACAGTTGAAGAGATCCTCACCTCATCAATGCCCGAACCCCTCTCGATGCTGCTACCTATGACCGAAGCCCATCACAAAGCTCTCGAACCCCTTTGTAGCGTCTCCTGGCATTACAACTCCAACCTGCTGCCTTACAACCCGAATTCAGTGTCGGTATCGCTGCTCGGCGGTACAATGACAACGGCCAGAGGCTGGTCGCGCACGATCACCCAAGCAGATTGCGGTATCATTGACGGCTTTCTCATCCTTCTACGCGAGCGTGGCATCAAACCCCCACACGGCCAGGACCACTGCCCCTACCAGAGGATCAAGTGCATTGAGATAGCTTGTAGCATTGTGCAAATCTGGAGCCAGCATGTGATGCGTGGAGATATCAAGCTCAAGGCATTCAAAGGGGCGAGAGCCGGCCTGAGGAGACAAGGAGATAAGACTTGGACGGAGCGGGATATCGATCCGAAGAAGAGTCTGAAGGGTTATCTGGAAGAGAAAAGGCGTCAGATTGAGGTCGACGGCATGCCGAGTTGGAAGGAGGCGGGGATGAAGGGGCCGTTTGATCTGAGATGCGTAAGAGGCCAGAGAAAGGACGACCGCTTTTACGAACAAAAGTTCGTAGCAAAGCCGACGATCACCTGGTTTGCATGAACCATGCATAGTCGAAGACCCACCTTCTTGTCAATGATTCTCACGAATCCAAATATATCTCATCCCTCAGCCGCTTCAAGAACCCACCCCCTCCTATCCCCGTAGCAGGCGTCCCACTCCTGCTCTCCGGCGGCGCTCTGCTCCCCTCCCTCCTCTCCTCCTTCCTCCCCTCCACACTCTTCCCCTCGCCCTCACCTTCCCCCTTTAACCCCACAAGCGCCTCTAGCCCTTCCACCCACCCCAGCCTAGCCTTATACTCCCCCGTCCCCTTCCACAACTCGCACACCTCCCTCAACTCCCTGACCCTATCCTTCGCCTTTTCCCTCACCTTCTCCCTCTCCACCCCCCTTACTCGCTCAGCACCCCTCATCAACTCCACAACCTCCCCTTTAATCTTCCCCAACGCCTCCTGCGCTTTACGTTCCTCATCGGGGTCTGTATTTGGCGCTTGGACCGATACGAGACTGGATGTCGTGGAGGCTGTCATGCTGGGCGGTATTGGAAACGATAACGCTAGGTTGAATAGCTTGATGACTCTTTGCAGCTGCGCGCGCACATGTTGCAGCGTCCGCAATCGAGATAGGGCGGCTGGCTCGTTTGGGCCCTCGCCTTCTCTTTCTGGCGCTTGTGTTCCCTCGTCTGTAGAGTCGATTGCCTCAATTCTCTGTGGAGTAGACCCATTGGGCAAAAGCTTTCTAAGGGATTCTTGCAACGGGCTCTGTGCAACTAGTGTTTCGGCTAGGGATACGGCTTCACCGCGGAGGAGCTCGACTTCGTACGCTAAACGGGAGCTGGTGCGAAGAATGTCGTCTGTGAGGTCTGTGAAGGTGTTTGAGAGGCGTGTCTGTAGGGCGGAAAGGGTGGAGATGTGGGATTGGGTTTGGGATGTTAGGGTTGTGAGGGAGGGTTTGGAGGTGGGGGAGGGGAGGGTGGTGTTGAGGTAGTCGATTGGGGAGAAGGTGGGAGCGAGGAAAGGGCGGAGGGTTGAGTCGCTGAGGTGGGGGTTTGTGGAGGTGGTCATGGTTGCGATTGGACTGTCTGGTCGTAGCATTTGTGTTTGAGAGGGGTGTACTCTTCATAATTGTGATGGATTATAGATGCCACTCTTGCCCACTCCAGGGGCCGAAGTACGGAGCACGCACCTAAACTCCGGGCCGAAAGATGCGCCCGTAAAGGATGAGTCGCCCTAATCACGTCCTTGATTTCTTCAACATGCCTTGTGGACATCATGCCTAGGTGAACAAGCTGAACATATATTGTACGCGCGTGTGGCTATCCTATGATGCTTAACACGTGGATCTAGGTCTCTTTACAAAGTCTGGTGGCTCTGCAGAAAGGGCAATGGCTCGATCGACAAAGTCCCCACAACAACCTCCTGCTCATGAGGAGCAAAAGGTAGGAAAGTGTATTATCGATGCTCATATTGTATTTGATCTTTGCGTTGCTATTCTAAAAATCATTAACGTTAAATGCTTCAGTACATTTTTCACACTTACGCAATGATTGCAAAACAGTATTGGTCGTGACAGTATCAGGCTATCTTTTTCATGTGTGATCATCCAAAACTGTCCCTCACCCTGAGTGAGACTTTGCTTGGCAGAACATAATAAAGATAGAGTGGTTCTGGATTGCTTCATTCGGAGAGTTTCAGCTAGCTTCTCTGTTTCCGACTGTCATGCCGTGTCTCTGACAAGATTGGCTTTTGTGGTGCACACCAGCGCATATTATCTGGAACCTCCGTAATCACTGGCTCGAGCCAATCGAGCTGGGCTGCTTCAGCATGAGCTCTCACTAGGTCAAGGTATTCTCTTGTAAGGGCCTTTTCGAAAATCATGACCGTCTTTCTTCATCTTCCTCGGTGGAAATGGCGTTCCATTGTTTGCTACCGATCGCTCTTTTACTCATAGTGACGTTGCTTCCAACAAGTTCATTGGCAGCTCTACGAGCATTTGACAGTACCAAATCACGAAATGCAGAAGATGACCCTTTGCCTCTCAGCTTCCATTGCAAAAGTCAATACGGTTCTGAGCTCTTACCTGAAATTGGCTGTTATTCGGACGCTCTTGTCGTCATGTCATCCATTGCTTTAGCAAGCTACAACCAAAAGGTGCCTGCGGATGCAATCACCTACAATAATGTGGAGCTCGCCTACGGCGGTATACCAGTGGGAGCAGAGATATCAAGAAAGGTTCTATTGCTTGGTTTATACCGCTCAGTCGAACAATTTGCAAGAGAGCGTCGATTCTTGACAGTCAAGTTCTCCTGCTTCAACGGAATCGAACCTGTTGGCTTGATCACATACGAAGAGCCAAAGGCTCTGGGAGCCAACAACCAGACCCAGCAAAACAGTGAATCCTTGGGATTCTTAGCAGCGCTCCGAATTGATGGATCCAGCGCTTCCGATGAAGCTTGTGCTCGTGATAACGCACCCTCAAACAGACCGATTTGTTTCAAGTACGAATTTCTTGGAACGCCAGTGACTCATGGAGATTACTACCAAAGCATCGCAGGACTTCTCCTCACCGCGGCTGACCAAGACAAAGCGAAAGGGGTGCAAAGACCTGCCACAAATCGAGTTGATGGACTCACGACATTGATCACAAGGAACAGGGCAAGACCATATCTACCTGCCACGTTGACGTGGGAGGATGCTATCTCAATGCTATACCGTGCTGTCGATGTTGCCACCAACAAGCCATTACCAACATTTCGAGCAGGATACTTTGAAGAAATCCTGGTGTCAGCTTACTATCAGACGGGCGGGCAGGAACTATGGCTTGGAGACTTGAGGATGCGGAGGCTTGGAGAGCCTGAGGTTTCTGGGAATTCTTCAGCTCTTGCAGCTGAGGACACGACTATCCAACCTGTGCACGTCAGTTGAAGAGTTATCAGTACTGCTGGAGGAGAGACTAGAGCATCCTCGTGTCAAAGTATGGGCAGCTACCTTATGTACTATCCGTTGTGTGGGGTTAGCTAGTAGTGTCCCCTGGGACGAGTATTGGATGCGTGAAAATGAAGAAACTTGGAACACGTTAAGACACAGGCACTATGTATTGATATGTCTGACTTTCCTGTTCAGGACCTTAGATCGTTAATGTGCTCCGTAAATACCCATGAACACAATACCTGGTAGCCCCTTGCTTCGTCAGCAAAGCTTCTTTGTACCAACCGTAACGCCTTTCCCACGAACACTAAACTCAATATGAGAAAACATTTGCTGCTTTTCACATCGACGACACTTCGCAAACCTAGGGCATTTCCAACACCCAGTCCCCAACATGATACAACCTCGTTTCCCATAAAGCTCACCCAACCCACCTCACCGACCAGCCACATCCACCATCAATCAACTCCCACAATGCCACCAACAACTACAATGCCATCACCCTCCACCTCCACTCCCTCCTCCGCCAGCACAGCACCAACACCCTTCATCGTAAACTTCTACGACCCGACCTCACCCACCAAACCCTCCACCAAATCCCCGTTTTCCCGCACCCCAACCCACACCCTCCTCTCTATCCTCTCTTACACAGACTCAGAACTCGAACACCACCACGACTACATCCAGCTCCTATTCCCCCTCCCTGAGCGCTCGCTCTTCAACCCCTCCGCCCCCATCGTCACCGAAGAGGTCTTCCAGACCTTCCGCTCACGGCCTGATCTTCGCGCCCAACTAGAGAGAGCATTCACAAGAATGGCGGCATTCTATGGCTTCGACTACACCCCCACCCCCAAAGAAGGTACGATCGTGCCGATCGCAAACCCACGGGTCTTCGAAAACAATGCGAGAAAAACCTGGCTTCGAAGGTTCGGCCATAACCACCTCCGTATTACAAGGATTTTGCGCAGTCTACGCGTCTTGGGGTGCGAAGAGCTGGCGAGGACGTTTTTGAGCGCGTTGAGGGAGGCGGGGGAGAGGTATCCGGGCGTTGTGGGGGAACGGAGTTGGGGGTTTTGGGAACGGGCAGTTGAGAGGGAACTTTGGATGGCGCCGGAGGATGAGGAGGGGGTGGGGGTTAAGGGGGAGGTTAGATGGTTGTGGGAGTGGGAGAGGGGGAAGAAGGGGGAGGTGGAAGGTGGGGGGTAAAGGGAGGGCAGGGGCAGGATTGCTTGGTGATGCTTGAGGATTCTTTGTTTGCGAGGTTGGAAATATGAGGCGTGCTTGTGCTTTGGTTCCTGCGCGAGGGATAGGACGAGAGTGAGAAGATGACGAGGGTTGGATAAAGTTACGCATATCTTGCGTCCGAGGGCTGTGCCAGTGTGTGCTAACGGCAGTTCTGTAAGATTTGCTACAGGGAATGCAGAGATCACGATTCATAATCTGATATTGTGAAGAAGTTGGTGACGGAAGCTGAGACCATGATGCTCATGTCGGGTCCATTTCTAAGCTTAAACTGGATTACAAAAACTAGTTCAAGGAATATTCATAAAACATGAGCCACTGTTACCGAGCAAGGCATGATCTTCTACCATCGATGCAAGTATATCATCCCTTAAGCCGCCATCCCGACGCCTTCGCTTTTCCTCATTAGTCATTTCTAGAATGCAACACCGGAAAGAGCGCCTTGAGGCATGGACGCGCCTGAATAATTGGACCGAAAATCCGCTGGGACCTCCCAGCCATGGGCTTGTGCAGCCCGAATGTATGCTTCAATTGCCTCCCCAACACCGTAGTCCCCCTGATTCCGCATCTCCAGACGCGCTGGCTGCGGATCTGTGGAAGACATAGCGAGGCGAACCTGTAATAAAACCGATTCTATGCTGGACACTGCACTCCAGCCGGAGTTGGTGAGAAGTTCCATGCATAATGCGCCCCCTGCTGTAACATGTCCGCCTCCACCTTGCATGAAACTTAAGAATCTTGGTCGTATGACCCGCACAAATGGTGGACTCATTGGATATTGTGCCCCAAAACGAACCTCTAGCACGATGCTTTGGACACCTTGTTTCTTCATGTCGTGTGCTAAAGGTATCTTCTTTTCAAAGGAGTGAAATTCGACGATCCATTGGTAGACGTTTGAGATGAGTTCTGGATTGATGTACCAGCCAAGTTCGTGGAGTGGGTGTGATTCTTGTATCTTAAGGGTGGCTTGCAATTCCCGTTGAAGGGCCTTGGTGGCCATTGACGTAGCGTATGACGGTGGCTCGAGTAGTGGAAGAGTTTTCATGTCGATTTGGCCCGGGACGAAGTTCGTTTTGTCAGGATCCTTTGCGAATGCTTTGGACAATTTGGTGGTTGCTTTATCCTTGACTTCGGTGGTTTTAGGTTTCTCATCGACATCCGAAAGGAAGATGGCTAAGTCTTCGACATCGGTGTCATCGCTTACTGGTGCAGCGGCCTCCTCAGCAGGATGCACTTGGTCTAATTTGGCCTTCTTGTTTCCACTTTTGACAGCCTTTGCTGTCTTGGGAGCAGTCTGCGGTCGCCTGGCTTTGCTGACGGCGTTCAGCGGCAGGACTAACGCTGCTCCATTGGTTCCTCGTGGCGAGTTGCTTGGATCCTGTTCGTAGATTTCGGGGGGTTGAGTATCAGGTATCTGCCAGCCTTCGACATTGCACTTCACGAACAGATAGCGAGACTGGATCCAGTCGAGTTGAGCTACCACCATATACGGGCTCCTACTGACGAATTGCTGTGGAGCGTTGACAATCTCATTTAGGGCAACAGCGCCAGAGACATGTAGCTGACTCTGGTTCCATTGGCCCGGAGTCCCATTAATGGAGTCATTTCGTCCAGCATAGTAGCCTCCGGAGTACCCAACACTAGTGGTCACATCCATTGCATGATAGACACCATGGCCGTAGGCGCGACCTAGGATATCAATCAGTTAAGGGCATTAGAGAACGAAACTTCACCACGAGATACATACCATGATCCGTTCGCTCATAGTGGAGTCCTTCCCGGACAATTCCATGCCAATTGTGGAGTGGACTGCCGTGCCAAGCGAACATTGTTGGGTATTTCGCAGCTGGAGTAGTTTCTCGAATGGATGTAATAAATCGCTGCTCCTTGTCAGGTGCCCCCTGTGCAAAGCGAAATTGCATCCAACCTGGCATGCCTGATACACGTGCCTCCGATTTTCGGGTCGTACCTTCTAGGTTGTCAACCTGTACGATACAAGATCTATTCGAAGCAATAATCCAGCGAAGCATTCCTAAAGCTGCAGGACTAATCCTATCGCTCCAGTGCCGCAAGCTCAGCTCCTGAGATCCTCTACTATCGAGGTACTTTTTCATTTCAGGAATACTTGGAAGGGTGTCTAGAAGCGTGCATATTGTCGAGTATTTCCCTTCATTGCTCATCTCGTCAAAATTCTGGTCGTAGATGTAGAAGCCAATATCTTCATAGGCACTCTTCAAACTCCCTCCCGTCGTTGGTGGCGGCGTGTTTTCCTTTGCGTTAGGTTGAGGGGTGTTCGGAAGGTTTGGTGTCGAAGTATTGCCTACCTGGGAAGGTGGAATGACAAGGGCTGCCAGTCGGACTATTGGAAGCATAGTTTCTGTGACACGACAATGGTATGCGCCCCAGCTTCCATCTAGCGGTTTCATACAGATCCAGCTGCCAGCGTGCAAAGGCATTTTGTTTGTGATATTTTTCGCCGCATTTGGAAAGAGAAGCTCCATTTTCTCTCGATCAAACCTCGCTGTATGGTATGGAGTGCCTTCCTTGAATGAATTGTGGGAAGTCGTTGGTGTCTCTATAGTCTCCTGGCCATAGTATGGCGCGTTTGAATATGGCGGTGCGGGCAAAGTGGTGTTCAGTGGTGGAGTCGGAGCCATTAGCGCCATTCCAGTGGGCAAATATCGCATCTTTCTGGAATATGCACTTGCATAGCAAAAGCTAATCAGCAGGTCGACAACGTGTGGTTGCGATATGATCTCGTGTTCGATACTCGGTCCAAATCCTAGACTCATGTACTGATACAGACAAAGCGGATTGGAGCAAACGTAGGGTTTGAGTGCCTCAAAATCGGCCTCTACCTTGCGGTGGCAGACTAGACAGAATTCAGTACACCGGACGAGATGCCGTAGAGCGTATTGCATGGCGATTAGAGGGAAAGACTTTTTCTTCTCATGGTCTAGGAGATGGTCATGCGTAGTAATGCTAGGCTGGAGATCTTCCTCCTTCCAGTACTTTACATCCGGTGCATTGTCTTCTAGATTGCGCCCTGCAACGGTAACTATCAGCCTCACGATTCGTGCAAGTACGGCAAAGATGTTCACTTACCTTGGTGATCGTTCAGGAACTCTTCAGCGCCCAGCCATTGGAAGCCCATCGCTAGACGATACTTCAGTAAAAGGAGTAGTCGATCGTTGAGTAACTCTTCCATAGGACGCTCGATGAAGATACGCTCCAGATTCCGATCAGTCACGCAGGTCTCGCCCGATGTTTTCGCCGGCCTTTTGCGTTTGTCCACATCGTCAAGTCGGACGAATGTTGCGATGGCCTCCTCGATGCCAACTTTGTACTTAGTGCTTAAGCCAACCCGTATCTGTACACCGCAGGGTCCATTCCCAGTCAGGTCATCAAATGATTGATAGCCTAGTTGAGAGGTCAGCATTTTGCTCATGGGCTACAGGTTTGCAACATCTCAAGCGAGAGATCAATGAGGCTGGCAACATCTCACAGCGAAACAGGCAGATCTGGAACATACTAATGCTCAAAGAGCCTTGAAGATGACAGGAAAATGAACAGCCATACCTGCTGTGTGCCTCAGTAAGACGATGAAGTACTGATTCGGGACCATATTCCAGGCATCTAGAGCTTCTTCCGAGATCCCTAGCTTCGCAACCCGGATCGAAAGCTCCACAAAACCGTGGCCTCCTGTTGCGAGGCTTCCCGCAAGCGAAACACGGAATCCAGCTTCCTTTGCTAGTTGCAAGTCATGCCGAAGTCGGGCCTTCTGCGCTTTCTGATCCACACCTGTAACACGTGCAGTGCTGCCTGTGGCCGATCGTTGGTTCATTGGTTTCGTCGACCACGCTTCGTCGTCAGAATCGTAGCCACCGTCACTTTCTTCGTCCTGAAGCTCAATTCCACTCCCTGAATCTGAATCAATCGTCATAGGATCAGCCCCATCATCTGCCACATTAATCGGATTGGACACTGAGCCTGCCGTGGCTTTGTTCAAAGCCTTGACAACTTTCGTCAGCATATCGGAGACTTTTAGTGTAGAACAGTCAGGCATGGCGTCAACGGCTTTCTGGAGTGACGCGTTGACGTTTTCGGATTTGGTGAAGAACATGTACGAATGAGACTCCGGATAGTCTCCAAGGTCTGGAACCAGTGCAATAACCTCGGTCGGTGTGCCTTTATGGCTGTAGAGAAATGACACTTGCCCATCGTCCTCGCCAGCCTGAATGTCGCAGACATTCGATCGTAGCGAGTCTTTTGACGCCTGCTGCAAGTCGGCAATGAATGCCTTTCGTGGCATTGCGGGCGATTGCTGATATGGAAAATCCGGTGAATGGTGATTAATTGCAAAAAGAAAACTTCGTGGTCCTCATATGTTGTTTACAGAACGCTGGTGTTGAACGAAAAGAACATGACCTTGTTGTCAAGTGTCGGTGTGCAACCTCCCACAACACCTCCATCAACACCACTAGTCTGTTGAAACGACGCAAGGAGTGTCATGTAGACCTTTAGTTCGGTGAGCACAAATCTGAATCAAGAGTAACACGATCTGAGCATCTACGATCCCTCATATCAATATGAATACCTTGCCATGTTTAAGAATCGAGTCATCAGGCAACGAAGCATCGAAGACAAGGCTGAAATTTGAGGATTCATAGGGCTGTTTACGCTGTCAGCCGCTCCCGAGCCTAGGCTTTAGCCCCGGAAGCCGCCCACTTTAGCCGGCCATGGACCCCGCAATCTCCCCTGAGAGTTTGAGTTCGCCCCCCAAACTCAGGAAACAATGACACCATCTCCGCCAATTCGCAAGACCGACAGACCGACACAGGCGAGTCCTCCAAGCATCCTAAGACCACAACTTTCAATCGATATCGTTCTCGCTTCGCTATCCAAGTCGATCTTCCACCCCTTCATCGCCTGCCTCTTGCCTCTCTGCCTCCGCGCCCTAGCTTCTCCGTACAACTCAACCTCCTTTATACTCACCTCTGTCTTTGCGGCTACTGTTTGCTGCTATCATGCCCTTGTTATCATAGATCACAGGCTTGGCTATGGGCTACCTCGCAACATTAATTGGGAAAACGAAGTGGTGGTCATCACCGGAGGGCTGGGAGGCTTAGGAGGATGCATTGCCGAAATCTACAGTCTACGAGGGGTGAGCATTGCTGTGCTGGACATCGCTGTGGACAAGGGAAAGATGAAATACGAGGAAGCTGGAATCATTTACTATCACTGCAATGTTGGCGACAGTGCTGAGCTTGCAACGACATGGTATGAGGTTGCGGCGGATCTAGGCGTGCCGACAATCCTGATCAACAACGCCGGAATCAATGTGAACGGACCTTTAGCTGGAGCCCAATCAGAAGATGTGGAAAGGATCTTCCGAGTCAACACCCTCTCTCATTTCAAAGCCACCCAATTGTTCATACAAGGGCTCTTCAAGAATCGCAAAAGTGGGACTATCGTGACTGTTGCGTCTGTGCTCGGTCATGTGTGCGCTGCAGGACTTGGACCCTATTCAGCTTCCAAAGCGGCTTTGCTAGCATACCATACAACCCTTTCGGCAGAGTTGCGGGGCACAGCACCACACATCAAGCCAATACTTGTTGCGCCTGGCCAGCTCGATACTCAGCTGTTCGCAGATTTGAAGCTAAAAGGGTGGCTTCAAAGATTCATTGGGCCCGTCGTGCCTGTGTCAGAGTTGGCTACGAAAATTGTGCAAATGATTGACGATGGTGAGGCAGGCGAGATAAGGGAGCCATTTTACGCAAGGGTCTTTACTGCTCTTCCACTTCTGCCGAAGAGCGTGCAGAGGTTTCTTAGATGGTGGGGTGAGATTGATATTGCTGCTAACAGTGCGGCGATAGGAGGTTCTATGTCGGAGCATAATGGGTCTTTAGACAAGGAAAGTGATACAGATGATGGCAGCAGCAATGAGGAGAGCGATGAATAGGTCAAATGCTTGACTATAGCACAAGTCTCGCTGTACGTAATTGCAACCATGCACATAGCTAGGTACCGAAAAGATATTTCGCCCCGCTGACTGAATTCTTCCTGCAGTTTGCAGGTTTCATGCCTTCCCGATCGAAGCATTCAAGAGATTTTCAGGGGCACCCGAGGCTAGCGGTTTATAACTCCACCATACGTCATCATGGACATATTTTGCGATTGCCCCACCTATTCAGCCCCTCCACCGGCTTCGCTTCCGCTTTAATGTTTGATGACTCTTACATGTTTCGAACAACGACCATGCCTTCCCACCCTGCCCTTTCTCCAGGAAACACCGCCCTGATCACCGGCGCAGCGTCCGGAATCGGCCTTGCAGTCGCTAAGCTCTTCCACTCTAAGGGCCTAAATGTAGCCTTAGCAGATATCAACGCCTCAGCCCTGACATCCGCCCAAAAGGCCATCCTCTCTTCAACTTCTAATAACGATGGCGCGCGATCCCCAGCAGCAATGGTAAAAACCTACACCCTCGACATCTCAACCCTCAATGACTGGAAAGACCTGAGAGCCAAAGTCGAAATGGACTTCGGCCTAATCCACATCCTCATGCTCAACGCAGCCATAGCACATAAAAGCGGCTGGGAAGACGTCGACTACTTCCGCAAAGTACAAGCTCCCCCCCCCCCCCTCCCTTCTTCCCCCCTATATATCCACCCCCGCTAACAACGCCCCAGATAATGGACACGAACTACTTCGGCGTCATCCACGGAATCTCCACATTCCTCCCCTCCCTCCGCCGCCAAGCCCCCACCATAATCACCACGCAACCAAACCCCTCCTCTACCGCACCCACAGCCAACACCGCTATCATCATAACAGGCAGTAAGCAAGGCATAACGAACCCGCCAGGCAATCCCGCCTACAACGCCTCAAAAGCCGCAGTCAAGAGTGTCGCTGAGCATCTCTCCTACGATCTCCGCAATACTTCGACTTCGGTGCACTTGCTAGTGCCGGGCTGGACTTGGACGGGTATGACGAGTGGGGGTGGTGGGGGTGAGAAACCAGAGGGCGCGTGGGAGCCTGAGCAGGTTGCTGGGTTTTTGGATGAGAAGATGGGGGAGGGGAGGTTTTATATTGTTTGTCCGGATAATGATGTTAGTGAGGGGATGGATCGGAAGAGAATACTTTGGACGGCGAGGGATTTGGTGGAGGGGAGACCGCCGTTGAGTCGGTGGAGGGAGGGTTATAAGGAGCAGGCGGAGCGGTGGATGGGTGAGCAGCCGGGATGAAGGGAAAGTGGTTAGTTACCAGGACAGGTTTGGAGGAGAGTTGGAGGGAAGATGACGGTTTGAAGCATTGTATATGATTATTGTGGTTCGTTAATGGCTTTATGAGCTCAATGCAATCACGCATACTTTACACGAGCTATTGAGATGGTATTCTGCGACGAGTATCTTCTAAAATCATCATCCCCTCCTCCTTAGCCCTGTCCTTCGTGGCGTCGGTGCAGGTTTAGTAGTCTCACTTGCATCTGCCACGCCAGCTCCTCTTTCATCCTTCAGTTTAGCATCCTCGTTGCCGTCACCAGCGCTTCCATTGGTAGACCCATGCTCCGCCGCACCACTCACACCATCACCTTCGACCTCTCCGCCTTCCCCTCTATTATCGTCCCACCTTTCTCCACCCCCAGTCCCCCCAAGCCTCGCTTCCACCTCCCCAATCCCCAACCTAGCCTGCCTTGCAACCATCTTCACACCTCTAACCACAACCGGGCCCCCTCTCCTCCCCACCACCTTGAACCCAACCCTCCAAATCACCCTCCACAAAAGCGGCCCCACAATCCACGCAAATACAAAAACCAAAACCACCAACCCCCACGGCACATTAACGCAAGCCTCCGCATGCGGAAAAACCCTCCACGGATCCTCAATATACTCCGGATCAATCGTGCCCGCAAGACACAACTTCAGATAACAAGTCGTAGTGTAGGACTGGGATTTTAGCGTGTAAAGTAGCTTTTGGTATGTGGAGGGTGGGAGGTGCGAGGATATGGATGCTGGTGGAGGGGGTGGGGGGTTGCGGTAGAGGTGGGGGAGTGTGAACAGGAATTGGCGCCATTGGGAGAGGGTGTGGGTGGGGTGATGGAGGAGGCGGTCGAGATGTGTTAGGGCGGTTGTGGTCGTTGTTAGGGTCCGGTTGAGGAGGGTGGTTGGGGGAGGGGGGTGTTGGGCGTGCTGGCGGAGGAGGATTTCCATTGGAGTTGGTTGTGAGGGGGTGGTACGTGGTAAGGGATGTTGATGTGGTGTGATTTATTGCGGTGCGATTGGGTATTCAGACGAATGAAGATGCATGGTATGTTGTGTTTTCATTTAGAGGGAGTGGGGTAGTGTTGAGATTGCTTGATGCGGAAAGGACAAAGCCTTGCTAGGAAGTGCTTGAAACTCTTTCATTGAGAACGTGAAGTCGAATACAGCTAGCTTTTGTAGAGTTTTCTCTGATACTCTCGACGCTTCCGGCAGCAAATGCGGCGGCTTGTGAATGCGATTGTCGTACGGAAGAGCACGGGTCTCAAGTCAGATTTTTGCTAATGGCAGCTCCTGAACCCAATTATCAGGCCGTGTAGCAATCAGATACTCTATATCCCGATATCTATCGTATCACAATGTGAAGAGCTCTGAAATTCCTACGTGTTGCGTTATACGGCACGCTTCTGATTGACGTTGCCGGCAGTTTGCTCCGTAGATAGCGCCCGCTGGACCCTTGCCGTGCCCAGCCTCCCCGCATTCAGATGGCTTGATTGGTCAATCCCTGCATTAGCAGCTCAGGTCCCACCGCTCATCGCGGCGCCTTAAAGTAAGCACTCCTTCAGTCGCAACTTGCTTCCTTCATGTATGCCTTACTGGCTAGCTGATTCTGTCCTTCACAACCATCTATACCTTTACCTATTTATACTACAACTCTGCTCGTTTCTACCGCTCAAGACTGCTACTTCGTCCTTCATCGATCTTCCCACTCACAAACCTCACCTCGTCGCGCCTTCTTCCATTTACGAACCTCACCTTGTCGCGCCTTCTTCAACACGTCTCACGACAACGACGCCCTTTTTCCACCTTAAAATGTATTCTTCCGACCTTTCTGACTCACCTGTCATCATCATCTCGCCACATCAACATCAATTTGATCCAATCTCTAGAGCAGCACATACTTTGTATAGACCAACCGCAAAACCAAAGATGGACTCCAGACCATACGACATTCCCCTCGTCTCAGGCAATAAGGGTCGCAAGCGGTCCCGTAGGGAAGAAGAAGTTGATCTTGAAGGGCCAAATACATTTGCACCAACAGCTACACCAGCTAGCTCTCCAGAGGCACACTCCGGGATTCCCATCCCAAAGCCCCTCATGCCCCTACCCAACAAGGAAACCTCCGAGCCTCCAAACGCAGGAACCTGGAAGGATGAACCCATGGAGCTGAACAACCCGTCTAGTACACAACAGGAATCCTCAGACTCGTCTCTTCCCTCCGAAAACTCCTTAGCAGTTTCACATGACTCCTTAGACCAACCACGCAAAGCATCCCGCCGGGATCTCGGCCAGCTAGACCAATCGATCTCTCCCCGTTCATCATCTCAAACCACAAGCTCTGAGATTGACCCCTACAAACGTGCTCTCGGCGTCGGATGGGACCGAATTGAAGCTAATGGACCCGCCAATGCTGCCATGCGCGGCTATGAGACCTTCATTGAGAAAGAGTATCCCTTTAAAGGCTCCAAGATAGTGGCACAAGATCGTGGGCAGTTGCAATTCTTGGTCACATGTGATAAAGGATGGATGCTATTCGAGGATGATCTGAAAAGGGCCATGGAGTTGGGGGACACATTTGAGAACGCCGTGGAGCGATATTGGGAAGAAGTAAAGGGAAATGGGGTAGGGAGCGGGGTATCGGGGAAGATTTGGCAGGCTGGAGAGGATGAACCGCAGGGGAGGTCATCAGGAGAGAGCGAGGTTGCAGGTAGGATGGAACTGGATTGAGTGGAAAGGTGGTGAATCTCAGAGGGTCAGTAAGTCTTGCGATGGGGTTCTAGTTTGTATACAACAGGGAAGGCGCTATTGATTATACGGCATGGTCGAGAAGGCAATAACAGCGCCTTGAAATGCATTTTGCGATAGCGGATCGGATAGCATTGGTATTAGCCAGGCGGCACAGCCTTTCAACAATCAAAGAGTTGACACTTCATGATCCATTAGTCGAATCTTGCAACATGACCTCAATGCTTTTTTAATTGTTAGAGTCCCAGCAGGCAGAATGCAATGAACACCTCAACGGATAATTCTACGAGTTCCTACGAAGATAGATGCACAGATTCCATTCAGCGTGGGCACCGCGATTACTGGACGCAACTCTCACATTACCGAACATCTTCAATTCTCCAGCTGCCGTCTGGCCAAAGCTTCGGCTGTTCAATCAACGATTTGTCCTCTTCCAGCCTTCAATTAGAGCCGCACTGGACCGTGAAGACACATTCTCTCGCAAATGAAGGACGAACTATGGTATACACTATGCCAATGATTGCACCCTTTTCTCTATAAGAGACAGTCCAGTCATTAACTAGTATAGCATCTGTTTGGCTAACCGAACGGTTTATGGCGTGCGTTGCCTATTGGTCAGACAGTCTTTAATGGAGATCTTCCCCAAGCGCGCTACTGTATATTGATATATATTGCCAAACATTCTCGATTATTGCTCGTTCTGAAAAAAGAAGATGACAGCTCGCAACTTGTAACATGATTGACTTAAATCCAGATTCAGACCCTTTGCAGATGCGTAAGTTTGAAATCGGATACCGGGTGCATCAGAGCTTATGCCTTCACAGAGTCGGAATTCTGAAAACTACTTCTTGCTCTCAAAATTACCCACTCGACTAGGAACAAGGTGTACCAAACACAGTGCTATCACCTTCAACCAGCGATCGAATAAATTCCAAGACTTTTTGGTCCCCTGGGCGCACTTGCAAACTTTCTTGGGACGATCAAGGGTCAACCTCGTTGGTGCTCTTATCTTCTGCCGAAGGACAGATAGGCTATTGCTAGCAATGTGAACACTGCGTCGGACATCATTTTGTCTCACCAGACTAACTAAGAAACTATGACAGGGCCCATGAATATTGTTGCTCTGAAGAGGTCCCACTTGATTTCATTCAAATCTAAGCTCGCAAGACGGCGTCATATGGATAGTCTGATATGGAGCCGAAGGCCAATTCACTGCAACAAAGAATTGCTAGAACAGTAGCATGCTTTATGATCGCAAACCGTATCAATGGCACTTCCTC
This sequence comes from Bacidia rubella, assembly GCA_032158265.1. NCBI lineage: Eukaryota > Fungi > Ascomycota > Lecanoromycetes > Lecanorales > Ramalinaceae > Bacidia > Bacidia rubella. The sequence goes on from JAVTIF010000002.1 coordinate 1,909,631, forward strand.
TTGATCTAGAGCCGAATACTCAACAAGAAGCGTCTGACCAATCTGCAGGTTGCATGTGGGTACAGTTTAGGTTGTGGCTCTTGAGACTTTGTGTCCTCCATCTCCAAGACGATTGCATATTGAGCAACGTTGGAACCGAACTGACGCTAATGCGAACAATAACAACTCAGTTTTGGTGAGTTATGGTGTGCTTAAATTTACTCTCACATAAAGCATGTCAACTACTTTGGCGTCCGGTGTGGCGAGATTGTGTCGTGAACAAACTTTGAGTTCCCCGGGTTACAGTGGCCCTGGGACAAGCCACATTGGCTCTCATCCCACATACTTCGCGAGTTGAATTTCCAAACCATTTGAATTTGGGGGCCTGAATCGTAAAGGAGACGTCAAAAATAATTCTAGTGGATCAATAGCGTGTACTTCACAAGCCAGAACTTCATCAACATCATTTCACTCGGGCCGTCAATAATGGAGATGATCAAGCAAACCACCATCCCATTGTATTACCTTCTCGCTGTCCAAAAACACTTCACCAATACAAACGCAACCATTTCGCCAAACGATGTGATGTTGCTAAAGCTACCACCAGAACTGCTGTCAATGGTCATCCAACACTGCATGGATTTTCAGCCTGTCTTCCCTCTCAATCGACAGGTTGAGACAATGCCTTTGCTTAGAGCCTACCCGCAGCTAAGCGCCGAATGTTGGGCAGCATTTCGGCGGACCAGAACCCTGCGACTTCGACTAAACATAGAGAAGGACCTTAGCGACTTCCTTGAATGGATCAAACCCGCACCTAGTAATGTCACCGTTCATCTCAGCCATTTTGAGGTCGAAGCTTGGACCTATTTTAGCTCCTCACAATACGAGTATGGATTCCGCAAGACTCTATTCTCCTTCCAGGTGGACCGAAGGAGGGACGAGATCACAATGTCCGAGGTAGAAGGCGACGTGCACTTGGACACCCCCGAGACAGGGATCTGGGGCTACCATGTCGGGTCGCTTAACCGCAAACCAATATGTTTCGGTCCCCAAGTCGACATCAAAGGATACCTGGCCCGTCAGAATCGGGTACGTACCAAGTCATATTTGACAGCCCAAGAGCTCGAGGAGATAGTTGGTTTCCTGAAACCTTCACTGGATTTCTGGGCGGTCAAGAGCGAGGCGGTCAAGAATCTGAACGCCCCCCTGCCAAGGAAGGATGTCTATCTTAATGGCCAGGAATTTCCGGCAAGGATGGGGGCCCGGAAGACGGTGTACTGGGCATGGCCCATTACTGAGATTCTTGACACTTCTGACCAGGAGTCTCGGGGCCGCTGTGTAGTATCATGAATATGCGAATGGGTATCCTATGGAATGCGAGGAGCAAAATTGGAGTAGTCAGCAGAGAATGTTGACAACACGAGATCGACTAGGGGAAGGGGTCTGGGTAGGAGAAATGCGGACTTGTCAGCAAGGCAGCACATTGCTTGGAATCTTCCTATTATGATGGACAGTATTGGAAGTCTTGTATCTTGGATCGGCAATGTGTGGCATTTTCCATGTTCTTTTCCATCGACAGCTTTTCCACGCTCGAGTTAGAAACTTCTTAGAAACTTCCGCAAGACGGGTAGAAGATCGCAGCGAGTGATGGAACTTGTATAGTCATCAAAGGGCAAAGTTCATTCCACGGCCAGCAGTGACTGCTTATTTGAAATCTAGCACGTCTTTACCATAGCCGCTTCTCCTAGAACCCTGCACCATTGTTAGCACTTCCTCCCCATGTCTATCTCGTCCCAAAGAGCAACTTACTCAATTGCGTAAAGAACCACCTATTCTTCCCACTCTGATACCGCTCCTCCAGTGCCTTCTTCACAGTCTTCTTCGCCTCCTCCCGCTGACTGACCTCCTTGAACGTATCATTTGTCACCACTCCCTTCAGTCCTTCTAACTCCAGTGTGTATCGTGTAGGCATCAGATGATTGTAGTTGACGGTCTTGATGAATGGCTTGACTTTCGAGCGCTTTTGCTGGCGGGCTTTTGACATCCGTCGGGTCACTTGGGAGGGGTATCGTTCGATGCCTGCAACGAGGGCGTGGGGGAATGGATGCGTTTTGCTGCCGGTGTCGAGGGGTTGAATTATGACGACCTAGTAAGACCCATCGCTTTAGTAACAAACGCATTGGAAACAAGTATTGCATAGCGGTGGAAATGCCTCGGGGTCTAGTGGTGTTCGACTTACCTTTTTGCCGGCATAGCGCCCCCTCGTTATTATCGCGACACGACCGACTTTGAGGACTGTAGATTTTGGATGTCAGCATCAAATACCATCCACCACCGAAGACAGCGCATACACTTCATTGTCGCGGCGCTGATATGCTCGCTTTGCTATTACTGAACGTCGAGATGTTGTGTGCGATCGCAACTCTAAGCGGCGGTTCGGTCGAAATTTTCGCCGTAGCGTGGCTCTTGGCGCCCAAGTTGTTTACTTTTGTGAACTGTTGTTTGCGCCTGCCTCAAGAACAATTGCACTTCCATTACGAATCTACGCGGCGCATTGACGGTTGCACAGCGCTCAGTACTGGAAAAATTTGGGCTAAGTTCGAAACAGCCTTGGTCTAATCGTCGCGCAAGCCATGAGGCATCTCTAACCCTATAATTCGCTCCATTCCTCGCTACCACAACCACTGAGACAAGACTCGAGCATGCCATCAAGCGAGCGAGAAGAGTCCCGTGACCGGGAGCTGGTGCTGAAGCATCAGCCTTCCTTTTCGGATTCTGGACGAGCATCAGTCCCTATGTACGCTGAGTCTTTGACATGTACACTTCTTACGCGAACGATTGTGGAAGGACCCATGTTGCTCAATGAAGCTGACTCCGAAATTTGTCCGCTTTAGGTGGGACAGCTCTGATCCTGATCGCGCACCTCCTCCATTACCCCTCAATCCCGGCGCAGCAAGCCCGGCCACGAAGCCGAACACCTCTAAAAGCATAGCTCTCGCTGCTGAGAAATTTGCAAGCAAAGCCCGAGAAAGCGCCTATACCACCAATCCCTCACCTACGAAATCACCAGAAAAGTCACCGATCAAGGGCCACAAGCGCTTAGAGTCCCTCCAGAATGGGAACTTGCGCCATAAGAATTCATATACGGATGCACTGAGATCTCTTGACCGCACACCTTCTCCTGAGAAAACCGACCGAACACCTCGTACCCCTGGCTTCGATGGCGAAAATCGATCGCCTGAGCGTGACTCCGCTCGGTCAAACACTCCAACTCCTTTGGGCAGAGACAGCGGGAGAGACACACCCAGCACTAGGGCCTCGAGGCCTCCATTAAGGCCGATCTTGGGGGAGAACTCCCCTTCATCTGCGACAATGCTAGCTCTGCGCGAGATGGCCGTTCCAAAAGACTTGGACACTTCACTTGCCGATATTACGAACAAGTCGACTCCTAATATCCGACAACCTCAGAACTTTGATGCTATCTCATCACAGATCTTGAGTCTTACTACAATTGCCACCAGTCTGCAAAAGGAAATGGCACAGCTAAGTAGAAGAAGTAAAGACAATGCTACTGATTTGATTAGCCTCAAGGAGGCCACAAACCTGCGAGATGAGGACATTCGCAAAAGTCTGAAAGATCTTTCCGTAAACCTATCGTCAAAGTTGTTGGATCCTGATCGCGACCACGGCTCTCGCGCTGCAAGCAGCTTCGGTCATCGGCCAGGAAGCTTTCTGCTGGACAGCAAACCGCATAACTTTGAAGGAGCTTTGCCCAAAAGCTTCTCTGTTCCAAGAATGGGCAGCCCAGGCTTCAATACTTCAGACATCTCAGGTTCCACATACAACGTAGAAACTCCTGCTGGGATTGCTCTGCTGGAGAAGATATGGCGCGATATGGGAACGAAAGAAGGGCAAGAGGCGATTTCGTCGGCATTGTCTGGTCTGAAACAATTCAAGGATAGCCCAAAGACCGAGAAGACAGATCCGCAAGTAATCAAGAAGCTCGAGGAGATACTGACGTTCCTCCAAGATGGCACAGGTAGCCGGGCGCTGGTTTCATTACGAAGCGGTGCCCACGTAGCCAATCCTAATGTGCCAGCCTTTGACAATAACTCAGATCTAAGACCAGCGCCGTTATCGAGAGCGTCTAGAGATATTGCTCCCCAACCAAGTGGTCCGAAGACAGCTATCAGCCCAAAAGCTGCGGAGTTCGTCAATGAAGACCTACAGAAGCTTCTCAAGAAAATGAAGGATAGCATAACGGAAGGTGGTGGGATGACCGCAGAAGTCAAAGCACATCTACGAGAGCTACGAGGTGAAGTTCTTGGCATGGGTCGTGACATTGCACGAAAGCTTGATCAGGCGGAATCAACGAGCAAAGGAAGCAGGGGTGACGCGCAAGGTCCTGGACGGGAGGAGATAGCGCAAATCGTTGAGGATGGACTCCATGAATTGAGGAGTCACATGGAGGAGCTAGTTCGCGAAAGACGTCGTCAATCAGCTTCATCTGTTGCATCGCGACATTCTGTTGACAGCCAGGAGGTTTACGCAGCAGTGAAGAACGCTTTGGTGGAGTTTCCTGCACAGCAGCTTGCGGTAAAGGGGCCAGATTCTGGTATTGAGCGTGAGGAGATATTGGATGCCGTTCGCGAAGCGTGGGAGACTTATAAGCCCGAGATCGAGCTGCAAAATTTTGGCTTGGAGCGCGACGAGATTCTTCAATGCCTGAAAGAGGGTCTCCAACAGTATCAGCCACCAGAACAGAGTAAAGATGTTGGTGGCGCAACTTACGAGGAAGTTGTTGATGCCGTCCGTGAAGGGTTACAAGACTTCAAGCCGCCGCCGATCGAGACCGAAGCCAGCATCACGCGGGAAGAGATGCTGATGGCTGTCAGAGAGTGTCTCGAAACTTTTGAATTCCCTGTACCCCAAGCCGAAGCGCCAAGAGAGCCAGAAATTACTAGAGAAGAGGTTATTGAGGCAGTCAGAGAGGGTCTGTCTGCTCAAGCACCAATCTCAAAGGAGATCGAGTTCAATCGTGAGGATCTATTCGAAGCCGTCAAAGCAGGTCTAAACGGTAGTCATACGCCGATGGGAGGCGTAGGTGAGCAAGTCCTTGAAAAGATGGAAGAGCTTATCGACGGCATGAGAATCGAATTCAAGCAGTATTCAGAGGCCAACGGTGGCGATACAGAACAGGTCTTGGACGCCATGAAAGACAATCTTGAGGTGCTTCGACGTGATATCGAGACGTATGTTGACAGAGCTCAAGATGTTACGGGCAAGGACGAGATCATCGATACCGTGAAAGAAAGCCTTGGCCAACTGCGAGAGGACCTCGAAGAAAGTGTTGCTCAACGAGCTCCGGCGCCAGCTCCGAGTAGCAATGTCGAACTGTTGGATGCAATGGAGAAAGAGTTCGAACATCTACGTACTACGCTTGTACCTTTACTAAGGTCTGGTGATCAACCTGTCGAGCGCGAGGAGATCTTGGATGCAATCCGAGATGGACTAGAGGGCATGAAGTCAAGCGTTTCCAAGGATCTCGATGGTGAAGATAGTACGGCAACATTGAATGTCGTGAGAGAAGAGTTCTCACATCTACGGGAAACACTTGCTACGACGCTCATACAAGGCGGCTCATCGTTGGACAAGGAGGAGCTTCTAGAGGCTATTCGAGATGGGCATGAGTCCTTACGAGCAGACATCAGCACCAGACAGGATCGACCAGAAAGCATTCTCTCCGGCACCAGCGAACTGTTAGATGCATTCAATGATGGTCTGGACTCTCTTCGAAACGACGTTGAAAAGATGATCAATAAGCCTCTTGACATGACAGTCAACTACGAGATCCTAGAGACCCTGAAAGAGGGTGTAGCAAGTCTTCGAACGGACATTGATCGATTGCACTCTGTTCAGGAAAGTACCCGAGGCATCTCGCCTCGCGACGGCGAAGTGGTCGTTGCGGATCCAGAGGCAGCAGAATCCTACAAGAATGACACAGCAAAACTTGAGATGATGATCACGCAACTCCGCATCAAAGTCGAAGCTCTTGACAACATGCCACCTCCCAGCGGATCTGCTAGTAGAGAGGAAATGGAGAACCTTGAAAACTTGTTGCATGAGGTCAAAGCAGCTGTTGAAGACTCGTCGAAGAGAGCACATGCTTCCGATGTCTCACGAGATGATATAGAGGCTTTTGAGACTCTCCTACGCAACACTAAAGCTAAGGTTGAAGATCTTGGGTCTACAGAGTCAGAGGGTCTGGCCAAGATCACTCACTTCGAAGTTCTAGAGACCTTGCTCAATGAAACGCGAGACGCGGTTGCAGATATCGAATCAAGTGGCGCCTCCAAGAAAGACGTTGACACACTGGAAGACTTGCTCAAAGATATACGGTCTGGAATGGAAGACATCCGCGAGAAAGGCGTAGGTACCGACTCCGGCGAGCGCGTCAGCAAGACGGACATCGAGGCGCTTGAGACCTTGTGTATTGACATGAAGACTCAAATGGAGGAGCACTTGCCAAGTACTGAGATTTTCGGCTCGAAAGAAGATCTGAAAGAGATCGGAGAGTCTATTCAAGAGTTGGGCGACCAAGATAGTCGCCGTTACGAGCTGCTAGCATCGGGCTTTACCGCACGCAAGATTGAACACGATCACATGACTCAGTGTATTGACGAAGTCAAGCTAATACTTGAGGACGTGCGAGAGGAGCTCAAAGCTAGGATCAAGGAGGACCACCATAGTGTGAGAGATCTGGCGAAAACTCTGGACGCAATCGCTGAGACCATCATGACCGCTGACGCGACTGCTACGGTGAATGAAGTTCGCGAGAACATCAAGCAAGAATTCGAGGCTAGTCGCAATGCTTCAGAAAGTATCAAGGAGCACAACGAAGAGAATCATACTATCTTGCTCGAGAAGCACTCAGACCACAAGCAGGAAATCATCAGCGACCTAACCAACAAGCTTGACGCTCGCTTCGATGAAATAATGACCAAGTACGACGATGCTCAACTGGCAGCGCAGGCGAAGGAGAAGTCCCTAGACTCCAAAGATACCCAAACTACGGAAGCTTTGGACGCCACAAAGACAGCCGCTGAGGATCTGAGACTACTGGTGGATGCGCTTGGCTCAACCGTCACCGACTCATGTGAGCGAATGAGCGAAGACTCTAAGACAGTCTTCGCTCGGGTCGAGGAGGTTGGCTCCAAGCTTGAAGAGCTCGTTGCCGGAGATGGAAAGGCTGAACACTATGCAACTCGAGTAGAAGTTGCCAGGACTCTCGCTAGCGTCGAAAGCCTCCAAGCACATGCGATGGATTACGATCCCAAGATCTTCGAAGGGATCAAAGACATTCTGAGCATTGTCGGCCAGCATTACGATCAAGCGAAGATGGCAACAGAAGAGATTAAGACCACCGTCAATGCTATTCCTGGGGCTATCCCATTACCCGCAATTGCTCCTGTACCAACAGAGACTTCAAGAGACATGCCATCTTATGAAAAGTACGACGACAGTGCAGTCCACTCGAAACTTGATCAGCTCATGTCTCACGCTACTGAGGCAGTCAAGACCGGTGCCGAACTAGCCATGCTTGAGCAAATCAAGGAGCAGGTAGCGTCCACATCAACCCAGCTAAGCGACTTCGTAACTTCACAGCAAGCCTTTCAAGACCAAATCACCACCAGCAAAACCGCCGAAACAGAAGAGGCAGCTCTAGCCCTCGAGAAGCGTATCGCGCAAAAATCGCTCGTCGAATCCGACATCGTCCGCCTCTCAGAAGACAAAGCCAACCTCCTCACAGACGTCGAAGCCCTCCAGAAAGAAAAATCAACCCTCACATCCCTCAAATCCAAAATGCAAGCCGATCTCTCCTCCCTCGAAACAGCCCTCGCGATCCGCAGAGAGGAACTCGCCGTCATGGAATCCCGCGCCGAAGGCCTCGAGCGCCGTATCCTCGATAACGTCCTCGATCACTCCCGCTCCCTCCTCACCACCACCTCTTCTACTCGTCCGCCATCTTCTCTCAACGAAATGAACCGTAAGCGCGTCGTCTCGACGGCGAGTAGTAATGCCACTGCCACCACCGCCACCGCGAACACGAAAACAGCACCTAGCAATCGCACAACAACTGCCCTGCCGTCTGTGAATTCTAGTACTGTGAGCAGTGGTGTCGGGATGGCGCTCAAACCGCGGAATAGACCAAGGAACTCCGCGAGGAATTCGAATGTTGCGGCGAGTCAAAGTGGGGGGAGGAGGATCCTTAGTTTGAGTACGCTGGGAGGGAACCGGGGGGTTGGGGGCAATGATAGAGCTATGGTCCTGGCGAACCCTGCTGCCAATGCTAGAGCGACTGGAGGGTTCGGCGCCGGCGGTGGAGGTATGATGAAGCGGTCGCATTCCGTCAAATCCAACTTTCCGTCGAGGAAGAGTAGTTGGGGCGGCAGCAGCAAGGTTGGAGGGAGCGGCATCATTTACGGCGACGACGAACGAGAAGAAGATAAAGAAAACAGCGTTCTCGACGAAGAAGACGAGGAAGCTGACGATGGTATTGCAGGGAGCGAGGCAGGTACAGAACGTAGGACCTCTAGTGCCGGTGAGGGTGGGGCCAGCAGAACGGTCTCTGGCACTGGCACCTATACCGGCAGTTTGTTGAGTGGGTATAGTGAGAGTGTCACCGGATATTTCGAGGGGAGTGAGGATGGGGGGAACGGTGGGGGGAGAGGTAGTTGGGCGCCTAGTACGGCGGGGACGGTGGGGACGAGGGATTTTGCCTTCGACGAAGAGGGTGGCGAAGATGAACTGCTTGCTCCACCGCCTGCTGCTTCTGAGGTTTCGGGTGGTGGTGGGGATGGGGCAGATCAGGATGCGGGTGAACAGGGTCTCCTCGGCGCGAGCCAGGAGAGTCTTGTTGCTGGTGATGGTGGTGGAGGTGGAGGGGGGAGTGGGTCGGCTGTTGCTGGGTCAGGGGTTGGTGGGAAAGGAGGGGGCATGGTCCTGTATGGACAGAATAGCGATAGTGGGTTGGGCACGGATTTGCCTACTGCGCTTGTTGAGGCGGAGGGGGATGGGGGGAGTGATTATTTTAGGACGTGAGGTTCTAATCTGGGAATCAATGGCTGGAGATCGGAGACTGGGTCTTCGGAGCGATGGAGCGAAGGCGTTTTTTTCTGGTTGTTGGTATTGGTATTGGTTGGGGTTATGAAGCTGGTGTTTATCTCTCTTTTCTTGTTTTTGTTGATGGGTTGTGGGTGCAAAGTAAAGGCAGGGGGGAAGTACATAAGGGAACGGGTATGGTATGGATAGCAGTGCATACGTATATGAGAGTATATCTTTTGCCTCGAGTCCGTGATTGTTATGTTTTTGTTTTGTTTTTATTGTGCTATTAAATCTCCGTCTCTGGCTACCTTTATTGATGTGTCGGCTTTCACGGTCGTGTCTGAGCGGATTGCCCCTGGCGTGGGCGGAGATGTTGGGACTGGCTTGCCTTGATATCCGGGGCTTTTTGCTGCTCGTGACGAGTCGGTCGTACTGCTAGCGGGATACTTCTCGTTTTTGGAAGGCGTTGATCAGAGGTTTTGTAGTGGCAATTGTGTGTGACTTGATGCTCAGGCTCTAGACTGGGCTCTTGATCAGAGGAGCGGTGGTATATTTTCCTGCAATTGAGACGTCGGATCGATGATATGGTTGGCCTGGTTGAAGGAGCGGAGGCATATACTAGTCGCTGAAAGTGATGTTGTGAATAAGAGTTAGCTCCATGATGGATACTCGTCACGCATACAGATGCATTACTCGTAAGTTAAGTGATTAGTCTTCCTCGTGGGCAAGACGGCTATATGCCTCTCGGTCTATCGCTCTACCATCCCTCCCTAAACCTAACGCAGCTTTCCCCCGACTCCTCCCTCACCTTTGGCAATAGACTCTGATCCCCTACCCCATTGCCATTTCATCGACCGATATATACACCTTAGATTCTGGATAATTTGCCGTGACCTTTGCATCTCCAACAAAACTAGATTAAGAACTTTGCGACTCTTTCTTAAGAAGACAGATGTGAAAAGGCCCGTGAGAGATGTTAGAATTGGCTAACATGGAAGAATACAGAGTGCCTTTTTTTCTGGTTTTTGAGAACGTAGGGAGAGAAGGAAATAGCTTGTTATTTATCCAGGGACCGCCAAAACAACCAGAAAACTTGTAATCTTGAAGACGGGGAGGATTAATAGATATGCATATGCACTGGACATGGGAGACAAGATGGAAGGAAGCAGCAGGGCGTGGACAAGCGGGATAGAAACATCTGTGCTGATGCATGGGGTGGGGTGTAGGAAGTATGGAAATGGTGTATTCATTGTGATGAGTATTTCCCTGATGTGTGATACCTACTCCGCGCTCTCCGACGTTCGAATAGATGAAGGTTTTGGGCGGTGGTGGTGGTAGTGACAGGGATAGAATCTTCTGAGGCAACAAAAGGGGCCCCTGAGAATTATTCCCACTCAAGTCCGTTGTATCTAAGGGTACGAAGGTACTTATGATGTGTTGTGCTCAACCGATTTTCTGCCCCTGTCGTTTCGTGAGTCTGGGTCGTCGCATGTGGAGTGAGCTGCAATTAAGTACGATATCGGACAGAAGTGTAAGGCAGGGTCAAGCATGTTTTTTTGAAATCATGCAGGAAGTACTTTGATGCCTTATCTATCCATACCTAGTTACATCTATGAGTAAAGAAAAGCTGGGTCTGCAGACAGGTTGGTTGTTGCTTTCGCAGTCGTTCGATTTCTTCCGGTCCGTAACGCCTGTCCTTCTGGTCTTTGATTCGATTTATGTTGGGTATCTCTACCAATCCTGTCCGTTCCGCCTGCTGAGCTCATCAAGAAAGCCGGCCGTTCTAGCATGATTGTGTTTATTTGCTCGTCTTCTTCTCTGCGGTCTTCTTAGCCTCGCCGGCCTTCTGCTCAGCTTCCTCTTTCTTGGCATAGGCTAGATTTCGTGCCTGCTCGGCCTTTTCGCTAGCGTAGTTGACGGCATCGTCCTTCTTTCCATTGACGTACTCGTACTGGGTCTTCGCAAAGCCTTCGCCCTGCTTGTACTTCTCATTCGCGAAGCCTTTGCCTTGCTCTTTCTTCGTGCTCAGGAACTCAGACGCCCAAGCTAGGACATCAGATGTGACCACCATTCCAGTCGTGATAACAGCCTTTCCACCAGAGGTATATGGAGCTTGGTCGCCACCGCATTTCTTGTACTCGCCGGAGTAGGTGGAGAGGAGGTAGTTCTTGCCGTCACCGACAACGCGGAAGGGGAAGTAGGCATAGTCGAGCAGGGTGCTCTTGATTGTGTTGAAGTCTTTGGTCACGATAGGGAAAGTGCTGTCGACTTTGGTCAAGCTTTTGTCGCCGAGGGAGTCGACTTTGCTGACATAGGGTGCGATGTGTGAGTAGGGACCCTTTGCATAGGGAATGAAGGGCGAGACGAATTTGTCGTAACCGGCTTGGGTCACATCGATGGATTTACGGCCAAGTGGGTAGGACTTATATGTCTCGGTACCCTCGGTCACGATAGGGTAGGATTGGACGTGCTAGTAGAGGGGTCAGCGGTTGTGCAAGAGATTGAGGGTGTGGGAAGGGAACGAACGTCGAGGAATTTAGACGACTCGCCAGTTGGCTTCGTCTGGGTTGTGGTGGTTGACATTCTGTATTCTTCTTCTGTGTACTGCAATAATGAGTATAATCAGTGACTATGGCTTGTATGTAGAGAGTGCAGTGATGTGATGAGATTGCTTGTGACGATGAAGAGGGAGGCAACATACGGTCTTGGTTAGAGAAAAACTGTACGATGCTGTTGAGTTTGAAGACTAGAAAGTGTCAGCAGGCTGCAGCACAAGCTTAGTCGACTTGGATCTAGCGTCTGTGTTGAAGGGCAAGAGTTCACGAAAGAGTGCCTCGTACCTGGCAACGAATGACGAGGATGTTGGGTGTGTTGAAGACGTGTGAGAGAAAATGTGTGAGAGGGGATAAAGAAGCGAGGTTGCCACAGTGTGTAGAAGATTCTGGCGTGTGTGAATAGAAGGTCCTTGGCTTTTCGCAGGCTTGACAGGGTGTTTGTTGAGAGATCTATGGCCAAATCAGGTTATTTACGGTGGAGAGGTGGAGCTTGCTAAGGGTCGGAGAATTCGAGCTATGACACAAGAGCACACAACAACCGATAAGTTCGAAGCTTGATGCTCTTTCCTCTTTTCCCTGAATCCTTCACCTCAGACATGTGGAGCAGATGAAGTTAAAGCAACACTATCATGTCCCTATCCGCAGTGCGCGTTCCGGTGATCGCAAGCAATGCGCATGTATTCACGCTGAAGCTGCATGAAAAAGACGGTTGTTTATCTGCAGCGCCGTTACTATCGAGCTATCAACTCTATTTCTCTATTTCCTGCATGAAGTGGATCATTGGGGCCCCTGGGGCCGTGGGGCTTGAACCGCGGCCCTATCGCGGCGCCCTAACTCTTAGTTACACGCCCTCAAACATGCTGTTCATGAGCTTGGAGACTGTGGCGCCAGATGGCATTGTGGTTTGTCGATGTAGATCTTCGATGCAGCGACGGGCTACACAACATTCAATATCATCTGCACAGTTTTAATAACAAACCTGTAGGCCTTTTCTGAGCATACTTCAGAAATCTATGGGAATAACAATATTGCGCTGCCAGTCTTGATATTGCGACTCCCAAGGGTGCCTTATCCGTTCCACCGTAGCAATCAGCGCCAAGCCATGAGTTCTTTAGCTTTCGTCCCATCCATTTCTTATGCGGCTTGGTGAAGGAGGATGCATTCCTTGATCACGATAAGGACTCGATGCCAGACTTATCAGAAAGACTGAATGGTCATAGCATGTCACACTTATGCACGAGATTTCGCGAGATACCAATTGAAAAAGAACTGATTCTAATATAAGATGAGGATGGTCATTACACGTCCCTCATAAGTAAGAAGTACCCTGATCCTTTAGCTCCTTCTGCTTCAGCCCGTGCATCGCCCTCATACAAATGTAATAGCACAGCACCGCGCTGAGAATATATCGCTGGCTCTATACAAACGAGATTTTACGCCTTCTATATCCACCTCAATTCCCGCCAGGCTCCTGTGCATACCGCTGTCCAAAACGCGCGCAGCTTCTCAGACAGTCGGTTCATTAGTAAGGTTGGTCGTATCATCGTACACCTCTAGATGGCCTGCATGTGTACGTTTGTCGTGCGAGTCTTATACTACCGCACGACCACCCTCAAATGTGAGTGTTCCTAAAGGCAATGGCCAATCCATCCCCTTGTCAATCGAACGTTTCCTACCGTAAGGCATCTCACCCGTCGGTGTACCAGCACCGCCGTCCTCCAACGCATTCCCTAAGCCCCAGACCTCGCTTTGGCCGGTGCTGAAGAAGGAGTCCCGTATCGTCAGAGTCTCGTCCGTCTCGGACGGACTCGGCAATGCATGCACTGGGATACCCTGCAGCACTTGATGCGGTGCTCCATTCGAATACTGAGGCCCGGCGCCGGTTTTATTGATGGTGTACTTCGAGTCTTTCGGAGGTGGCCGCGGTGGCGGATTGGGGAACGATCGGGCCAGGGCCGTAGGAGAGGGAGGCACGGGGTGAGTTTTCCTCCTCGGCTTTGGCTGCAGTGTATATGCAGATTCGATCTCGATGGACTGTGACTGGATGCTACCATTGCGTGAAGGGTCGGTCTCTGTAACGCTTTCCTCATCCGCTTCATCGGGGTCAGGCTCCTCCAAGATGGGCCGTTGAGAGGGCCGTTGGAAGCTGCGATGACTGAGTGGAGGTGCCGTATGTGTTTTCTTAGGCTTCAGCCTATAAGCGGACCGGCCTTGATGTACCACAGCCGGCTCGTCGCTGTTGGTTGATAATCTGGCTTGACCGGGTGCTGTTTGCAAAACAGCTTGCTTGATGGCTGAGCGTATGATTTCGGATTGCCTCCGGCTGGGCGGTGAGACTGGCTCATCGTCGGCGTAGCTTGAGCTCGACACTCCTTCACTCAACCTACTGCTTGGCCTTAGTTGACGCGATCGCCGCATTTCAGGCGCACGGTCGAGTGATAAACGTTTGCTCATGCTGCGTCGTGGCCGGATACTGGGCTGAGGGGGAGTGTTGACACTATCGTCAAGTCCCTCAGAGATCCGCTCACTGATCTTGCTCCATGACAGGACGGAGTCACGCTGAGCGGTGATGATAGGGTTTGGCTTTTCCAGATCGTCCGAATCACGATCTGCTTCTGCGCAGCTGCACTTATTTCGCCGCCCAATACCCCAGTCTACCCATCCATGCATTTTTCGCTCAAGCTCATCGGCCCGGATCCTGTCGTCTGGCTCTTTCTCTACGCCTCGTCGGCAGAGATTGGTCATCTCAAAAATTGCACCCCAAAGCTTTTGGTCCTTTTTCTCTTTCTGGCCTGCCTCCTTCGCAAGCATGTCGATCCACTTGTCTACTTGCTTCAAATTTTTGTGGAAAGATGCATCAGGAGGTGCGTTGCCCCGCCCAGCCGCTCGATTCGGTCTGCTACGGTACGATGCGAATGACTTTGGGGAGTGGCCGAGGAAGTAGGAAAGCACAGTGAGTATGACACTGGTCAGGGAGAAGACGTCAGCGGGATAATACTTGTTCGGTAGTGAAGCGGGCGTAGTGTCGGGAGGGGCAAAAGTTGTTATGACTGCATTTCGTGGTCGGATGCTTGTTGATGAGCCTGAGGAGGAGTTCTGGCTGCGAGAATGCGTACGATCGAGAGGGTTGTCCTGCTCCACCAACGAAGGCCGCCTGGAGTCAGACTGGGTGGACTGGGCTTTTGGTAGTTTACTTCTTGTCCTTCCGCCCCCTCCGAGTGTTGTTTTCAACGGTGCGGTTTCATGTAGGGTTGGTTTCCGTTGCCAGTTTTCAGGAGGAGCGTAGTCGTAGATCTCACCGCTGTACGGATTTGGTGACTCATCCACGTCGAGGACTCTTAGAGCATTGTAATCATTGAGGTAAATGGTATTGTTGTGGTCGATGCTGATGGTGGACGGACGGATAGCCTTGTGCATGAAACCTCGAGAATGGAGGTATGCTAGGCCCGACGTCAAGCAGTGCATCCAGGTGAGCAATGTCTGTCGTCTTTCATGCTTCTCCAAACATTTGAATTGTTTAGCAAGATCTTTATCTTCAAGAATGTGTCTTAAGGTGACATCGCATGAGGGACTGAGAAGCACGTAATTGAAGTCTTCCTGGGTGTACGTTGCCCATACTGTTATGAGGTGCTGTTGCTGTAAGGCTGCGATGTTCTTGAGATGCATGATGAAGCGTATACGATCGATGCCGTTACGACCGGATGTCGGTATCCTTTTCCTTGTATACAGATGATCATGAACGGAGACTCTTTCTGTTGACTGCACCGCTGCTGCTATACTGGGCTTTTTGATGGTGGCCTCGATCGGAACTGCATCCCACGGCCCGTAGTCAACATGACCGCCTGGCTCAAGATCATGGATAAGGAAGTAGAATTGATGGCGATAGAATTTCTTGTCCAAGGTCTCTGATGTAGTGCCAAACAAGTTAAGCTCCCACAGGGCATCCTGCGAAAGTGGTAGGTCGTCATCGTCGAAAGACCTGTCGATGACCTCGAAGATCTTGTGAGGTAGTCCAATGTCGTTGAGTATGAGGAAGAAGCGACGACTACGTTCGAGGATCCAGTCAAGGTAGGTATCGTCTGTCAAGCCATCGCCGAACGCGAGCACTTGATGGAGGGTGTCCTGATATCTCTTTGACCCGAGCTCTTTCTCTATGTAGGTCTGGTTGATGGTCGCCGATATCCGCTCGTTTGACCACCAAGTAGTCATTGTCACAAGCCGATGTTCATGCCTGTTAATTGCTTGTGGCTGCCTTGTATCGTGTCGTTATAGTTACTGCATAAGTCGAAACCGGAAGAATGGAATTAAGCTAAAACATCAGGCGAGTCTAATGGATGCAGGAATGTAAGCAATGACTCGCTAAGCTGATAGCCTGCATGATTGTCTTGGAGGGTTCAGAGTGACAAGATTTGATAGGAGTGCATTGATCAAGAAGGTGAACAGTGGGGTGTACATCGAGACGACATGGCAGCTGTCACCGCCCCACAGCTGTGGTCGCACCGTTTCACTCGAGGGTAGTCAGCAAGTGGCAAGGACTAATCATGCAGCCTTCTTTTAATAATGTGCGGCAGCATATCTGAGAGTGGACAGAGCCCGTAAAATTGGGGAGATATGTGACAGACGGGACCCCCAAGGCGCTGAGATGACGCTTATTTGCATCGGCTATCAGGACTGTCTTTACTTGCCTGCAGGCCCTGGACAATTTAGTCGAAGAGCCCGGATCAGCGAGCAGCCCCGACTGTCACACCATCCCTGTCCAGAGTCCAATTGTAGACTCTAGAGGGATATTTCGTGCAGCTGATACCGCACCATGCAGCCACGCGCGCTTGGTCGCGTGAGTGGCCACATGCCAGGTAGTGCTGGCAGTAAGTGAACCAGAAGAATGGTACCAGAGATCACGATGGACATCAAATGTCAATTGTTCCTTTCACTGCTGTGCCCCAGAAGTGTCGGCAGGATTGGCAATGCTCCTTCGAGATCAGGGCAGCGTGGGATGACAGATCCATGTGGAACTGTGATCTGATGTGAGTGGCTTGCAGCAAAGCATGTTAGGTTGAGAGGCCCAACGGTCTCACGGTCGAACAGGATAGACATCCGCTGCGGCAGGATGCTGTAGAGAGAAGTCAGAGCAAGGGCAGGTTGATGGTTGGCTCGTATGAGAGAGACATGGGATGAGAACAGATCAGTAATTGGATGAAAGAGGTCGAGATAAGTAGCCGGACTTTTGTCGCGCTTGTCCGAACTGCCCGAACTTTCCCCGCCGACTCTCCCTAGCGTCGTTTCGCTCAACCGGGAATGAATAGGGCTTGGCGTAAGCACGTTGTCCCCACCAGAGGCTGATGTGATTTGGAAGGGCGACAAGGGCGACAAGGGCAACATCTGCCTGCCGTTACGATTGGTTCCGTCGGTACCAGCATAACGTTATTGGTTAATCGAACAAGAGAGCAAGGGTCTGCACTTAGACTCCATAAGAATCCGTTAACATCCACCAACTTTTCGACAGACTCGGGGTGGACATTCGTCCGAAGCCCAGGCAGCGAGTTTTTGACCCTGTCAGCGAGGTGGGCGACGGTGAGTCAAGCCATACCATGAATCACAGCTTGTGGAGAGTCGCGCGTGCGATTAGGCAGCAATTAATCTTAAGTCTATCTCTAATGTGCATGCGTTACCGATTATGAACTTCGCGGGCTTCACAGGCATGGCGAGCTCTCTGCACTGTGTTTGACTATTAAGTTCTGTGAACATTGCTTCATTCATTGATTTAGCGTCACATTTTCTTTTGGCAAAAAGAGAAGAAGAAAGGGAAAAGATAGCCCACGTCCATCGTCCACAGCAGAAGAGATCCGTCGACAAGATGAAGATCATCATCGTTGGCGCCGGCATATCAGGCCTCACTCTCTATCTCTACCTCCGCAAGCTTCTCCCCGAATCCAGTGACCTCACTGTTCATATCTACGAGAAGCATCCATCTCAACCGACAACAGACTCACCATCCTCGGACAACACCCTAAAAATTGGCGGCTTCCTCGCCATAGCACCCAATGGCCTCTCCGTCATCCGCACTCTCTCCGCACCTCTCTACGACTCCATCTACTCCGCCGGCCACGCAGTAACATCCTACACCTTCCGCTCGCGCCACGGATCGAGACTGGGCCAAATGCGGGCAACAGACTACAGTGACCCGCCCCTACCGACGATAGTTATAGCCCGACAAACCCTCTGTGACTGCATCAAATCCTTCGTACCCGACCACATAATTACCTATGCCGCCGTGTCCGGAGTAACCGTACCCAAGGACAGGACAAGCAAGCCAACCATCCACTTCGCCGACTCCACCCCAGATGAGCAAGCCGACATAATTATCGGCGCCGACGGCGTGCACAGCATCGTCCGGAAAACCTTCCCCACGACCCCAAACTCCGACCACAAGGCGCGCTACGTCGGCCTCGTAGGCGTCGGCGGGCTTCTCCTATTAAACTCCCCTCCCTCCCATTCCCCTCCTTCTCCATCTCCCTCCACTCCCCCTTCTCCATCCCCCAACCTCTTAGACACAAACACAATGACCCTAACATTCGGCCCCAACGGCTTCTTCGGGTACGGCGCAATCCCCATCCCCTCCTCATTCACCAACCCCGCATCCACCAAATCCGCCCCAGAAACCACATCCATCGGCTGGTGGTCCACCTACGCCCTCCCCTCGCCCCCAACATCCTCCAAGGGTGTAAACGCCGACGAAGTCGCGACATCCCTCCGTCAGCGGCACGAACACTGGTCTGACCCCGTAGTGCAACGCGTGATAAAGTCTGCTCGGCCTGAGACCGTGTATCCGACGTGGGTGGTTCCGCAGGAGGGGCTGTCGAAATGGCATATTTCCGGCCGAGGCGACAAAGGTAGTGATGTTGATAGTGAGGACGGAAGGGTGGCTGAATGGGGCATCCTCCTCCTAGGCGACGCAGCGCACGCGATGCAACCGTCAGCAGGACAGGGCGTGTCCATGGCTTTGGAGGACGTGGAAGTCTTTGCCGTCCTACTGTCCCACTATTTTACCCACCTCACTTCCCCAAGTCTCCAACCCATTCTCTCTAGCTACGAAAAGCTAAGACGACCACGCGTTGAGAAAGTCATGAAAATGGCAGCGCGGAACGGGGATAAGAAACGTGATTTGGGACCCTTGGGAGAACGGGCTATGTATGGGGCGATTTGGGCGATGGGGCATTTGATGTGGAGGGATGGGTGGAGTGAGTGGCTTTATTGTAAGGATGGGGTTAAGCCGGGGGATGAGGCGAGGGGGTTTGTGAGGAGGTGGGAGGGAGAGGGTGGGGAGGGTGGTAAAAGGTGAGGGAGGGGATGAGGAATGGGTGAAAAGATAGGTGGTGATGAGGAGATGGGGGAGAATAGCTGGGGTGATTGGGGGTTGTGGGGAGGTGAGAAGGTGAGGAAGGGAGGAAGGAAAGGGCAAGGCGAAAGGGAAGTGGAGAATTGGTAATGGCGTTTGGAAAGGTTTGGTCTGGATAATATACCCTCTGCTCGGTCTGTGTACTTCGTGATACCCCTCAACTCGTTCTGTGTAATATGTCAAGCCAGTCTTAGCTGATCTTTCAGTGATGGTCCTTCTGCTTATTGCACGCATAATTGCCAGATAGAAGGTCGTTTGACGGCATGTTCCTGTTCTGTTGTTCTTGCGTCCAGCGCTCGATATTATGTCTCTGAAGCTTCAAGCCGTGACTGTGGCCGTCTTGCGGTCGTTCATGGGTAGGCTGGACATCACCGCACGGGGCTCTCATCCCTGCTGACGCTTTCCGAGAGACCCTGTGGAGTGTTGGACATCGAGCCTTTTCTTGACGATCGAACAGAAAGACTCAGCCTGCGGATGGCTTTGCTAAGTGTAGATCCGGTGTCGGTCCTTTCGATAGTAATGTCTTCCTCCTCATCATCGGTAACAGCTTCTCCTTGTGATATCCCTGTTGCACTACTGCTGGAACCCTTTCGTTTCGACTTTAGTGAGCCAACTTTCCAAGTTTTTGCTTTCCAGACTTTTGCAACCTTCTTCGCCGACTCTTCTCGGTTCTTGGCCGCTTTCTGATGGTTACGTTTCATTGCTAGGAGTTCAATTTCCTATTGTGAGACGTCAGATATGTCACGGATAATCTCGGTCGCCACCACTGTATTTGCGTGCGGGGTAGGTGTTGGTGAACATGAATGATAGCGTACCTCTTCGAGCCAGATCTCTTGACTCTCACTCCAGCGCTTCTGCGCTTTCTTCAATTCTGCTTGTACAAGGATCAATCGCTCTTCATGGACATCAGTCCAAGAGTCAGTCCAGTGCTCTGCAAATGTCACAGGTTCAGTGTTTGCTCTAATGAGACTTGTCGAGCCTTGACGAGGATGACCAATCGCATCTAGTGACTTGCGACCTGGTGAGGTTGTAGGGCGAGACGGAGATGTCGAAGCAGTGGCGGCGAACGTGATGGCTCTTGGTGAAGCAGGGCTTGGGTCACGCCCTCTCGGGAACGTTGCGGAGCGGCCTGGTGGATGGGGTGGCGAATGTGTGTCAGACATTGGTAGTGATGGTACTGCTTTGGCACGTACAGGCTTGAGCCCATGGATCTGACTTCTTGTGACTGAGAATGCTGATGCTTCTAGTAGTGGCGCAGTTGGAGGAATGTCCGTGTCAACGGAAAATATTTGAAGAGGTCGCCAAGGTTATGCAACGGTCTCAGGTAACGCAATGTTTGTGGTGTTGACAATTTGTCACTTTCGGAAGTGTGTCGTGTGACAAAGGACCAATCTTCAATCTTGGCAGATTCAGATCCAATCAACACCATTGTGCTACAATATTCACAACGTGGCGATAGCCAAGTACCTCGCTGTAGGGAAACTTTCCAAGCAAGTTACTCTTGGTAAAATAGGGGAGCTATCGATGACAGCATTCAAGACTTCCTCCTATCGCTGCCCTGAGGAGTAGGACGTACAAAAGTCATGCAATAAGGTTGTGGATCATGCATTTGCAGAATGCAATCACAGGAATAGCAATACTAAATACGAAAGGACTCAGCGAACCGACGTAATGTTGAAGAATGCTAAGGAATTGGCCTTGCGAACGTGGCAGTCTCGCCGGCACTCCCGTTGTTCGTTCTTGCCTTTTCCGGCGTGAACCTTCATGATGCTAGATTCAGACAATGCATCATTGGGTCCAAGGCATCATGGCATCCTTATGATTGGGTAGCCCTTGAAATGGAAAAGCCGTAGAACAGCCAAGCCCCCACGCTTGGGCTGCAGAGCACAGATCTTCCCCAGATATCCTCGCTTCTTGTCAGCCTTGTCCGGCGTTCACGATGCCGCAGATCTAGCAAAGAATCCTGTGGCCGAAAACGTGCCTTATACTCGAGACATGAGTCGTCTGTTGTTGTGGCGGTCAGATAATTTGGCTTCCCAATGACCTTGCGTCGACATTTATGCATTAGTCATAGCCAGGCTTGTGAGAACCTCCTCACTCCCCCTTCTGCAAAATCATCTTCTCCCTCTCACTTTTCCTCGGCACAGATCCCTTCTTGCTGTGCTTCCGTTCATTCTCTCTTCTGCGCTTGAGGGCGGCGAGTTCTTCGGCCTTGATTTCACCGGCTTTCTTGACATTCTTCGGTACGTGTCTATGTCGGCTGATCCTTCTTAGTTCTGGCATGTGGCTGTATCTCTTCTTCAACGCGTCATCGTATTCGAGTGCCTGTCTGTGGCGCGCGTTTTTGATGCCTCCTCTTGCAGATGCGTTTGCTCGCCAGATCCTAATGTTTCCGTCATCGGAGCCACTTAGCAGATACCGTGCATCTGGTGTCCATTTTGAGCAGAAGCAGCGTTGCATACGCTTTGTATGATATATGTCACGAGAATGACCGCTGGAACGATTCCAGATTCGAATAGTACGGTCATAGGAAGCTGATACCAGCTCTTCTCCAGTCGGACTGAATTCAACATCCATAGCAGCGGATACATGATCCTTCAGGACATTCAATGCACGATCCATATTCCGCATGTCAAAGAGATAGATATTATGGTCTTCGTTTGCGACAGCAAAATTGAAGGCTTCCATTGGATTCCAGGCTATTGCGTTGGAGGCGAGGCTCAGGATGGCCTTCGATAGTGGCGAAGATGTTCGGAGGTCGTAGAGCACAATAGACCGATCTGTTGCGCATGATGCAAGGATAGAAGTCTCGATTTGATTAAAAGCGAGGGTGTTGATGGTGTCTGTGCTTGTGGGCCAATGGAGGGTTTGGCTCGGGGTTCCAGACGGACGCGAAAGGTCGTAAATGGATATGACGCTCGAAGAGGCTGCAAAGTTCGGTAGATGACGGTGATGAGATACGCCGGTGAAGGCTGTCTGACCTAAATACGTCGCCGACGAGGCGGCGCCGGCTGCTGCATTGTATGGATCGAACACTTTGATGGTCTTGTCACTCGCACAAGTAATGAGCTTTCGGTCCTTCGTCCAGCTGATTCCTTTCACAATACCGTCATGGGCCTGAGTATTCCATATCTCGTCTCGGCTCGTCAGATCCCACACTTTCACAACACCGTCTCCGCTGCCACTGGCAAATCTTTCCAGTGACTCTGGGTCCTTTGCCATTGTATACACGCCATCCACATGGCCTCTTCCAAGCTGCCCCACGAAAGGGGCAGCAAATACTCTCTCTAGTTTAGTGGCATTGAGGGCTCTTGTGTACTCTCGAGCACGTTCGAACGGATGAAGGGCTGGATCGAGATTTCGAGGTTCGCGAGAGACACTTGATCCAGGAGCTTGCTGTGAGGCTGTGGAGCGGGTAAGGGCTTTGACTTTCTGTCAAATAGTGAGCTATATAGTCTGGAGACTCCTTTAGAGACTACACTTACCATCATGGCCAAGTAGCAACCCGCCTCGTGCTCAAAAAGACAAACTCGAATCTGGTGGAGCCCGAATATTTGAGTGCCCCGCAACTAGAACCACTCGTAGTTCAACTTATCTAAGGCCTATAAGCCTCAGTTTAGGGGCGCTCGAAGCCGGTATTTTCAAGCAGGAATGCATATATTCCAGACTGGCCGTTCGCCATAAGGCCTCCTTCAAGGGGAGAGGCTATAGACTTTCAGACTGCCCTGCTGGACCGTCACTTTTCTAGCCCTAAAAGACTTGGCATTATCCCAGCTTCGATAGCCAGGTAGCTCTCTTACAACATCATTTGATGGGTCTTGATGAAGCAGCGGAATACAGACTATCACACTATGATCTGGATTCTCGAGCCTACTTCCATGGATCTTGGAGTGTCGAAAGGGCAGCCACGGTGATGCAAAGGCCTCCTGAGAACATTGCATCTGCCTTTATTGGCTACTTAACTTAAAGGGCTGTGACCGTAAAGGCTGAGGGCAAGATGACACGAACGTTCTTCCCCAGTTACTCTACTCGAGTCCACACACTAAAAGTCACGGTGACCGTGGCCTCTCTCAGAGCTGTCTTGGGGCACCACTCCATCTTCGCTTTAGCGTATCATCTCCTGCCGAAGTCATCGTAACAAGAGCCGAGCGCGAAGCAGTAGGCTGCTCTCTACTAGGCTTTCTCAGTTATTGAGAGACCTGCTCATAGTTCACTACTACCTTTTGCAGAAACTGCCTTTCGAACTTGCAGAGATGGTTGCATTCTATGTATCGTCAATACTGTTCTGGCTCCTGAAAGTCTCTCGTGAGTTCATTCAGCAACCTTTTGGGTTGGCCATCATGTAGGCGCAGGTCGTCTATCGACGCCTCAGCGCAAGAATACTCAACGATCCACGAGGATTTGTCCGCACGTGGTGCAGTCTGCGCTTCGTATGCAGATACTATGCGGGCGATGTTGGTGGGAAGTCTCTTTACGAAAAGGCTATCATCAAGAGGAGCCTCAAGTCTTCTCATCCACATCCTATGCGGGATCGATTTGTGTATGAGCTCGTCCGCACAAGAAATGTGCTTTTGATGCGTCTTTGAGTGCGTACGAAAGAGGCCGACTTACAGTTTGTTGGGGATTTGGCCGTTGAAACGAGCTTGCGAGACTTCACGAATGCCTGTTTCAAGGACAATCAACTCGATTTGCAGATTGAAGTCGCCCATCCCACGACTTAAAGGTTAATTCATGTGACAATACATATCCTTGTCTCTGCGCAAACCTTCTAGGAACAATTAGTCTCAATTGACTCTATATTGCTCAACAGAGACTTCAGTGGGAGATACCTTAGTCATACTCGTCAACAAGGACCGTACTCGGCAAGTTTAGTCATAGTACAGACTGTCCACGACCGTTGTGTCTTGTTCGATCTTACATCAAAACACATGGGCTTGCAGGGAGCATCAGTGGAACTCAGGCACGAAGATCAGAACGATCCATGCGCGAAGCAATGCAGGATTTGTCACCAGGTTTCACCTTGCTCTGGTTTTGAAATGCCTTCCAGTATTCTGAAATCAAATGAGTACCTCAGATCATAGGGATTGGCCTACGAGCTAGTGGGGTTAGCCGCAATCCTACGGTCAACTTCTGCCTTGAGCGAGCGAGGGTCGGTTTGTCGGGACATTGCAACGCCAGATTTGGAGCGCCTAAAATTCCTCAACTTGGGCCCAGTTTAGGCGTCTCTTCTAGGGACCCTCTCCAAATATGCCTACGTTTCGCCAGCAAGTTCGCTTTCAGGATCTATTAATCAACCCATACCGTCATCTTAGTAGCTGGTAAGCCAGATCTATACAGGCTTCACAAGTACCTGTGGTTGGTATGCATGGAATAAGGGCAAGAGCAAAAGATGATTGTAGATTAAACTGGCTGCATTACACTTCATCAACGGAACAATCATACGGCTTGATATTTCACGATGGTTTCTGTTACCTGGTATAGCGATCGAGACTTACCCCAGAATTCCTTTTCTTAAACAACATCGCTCAAACGACTTCTCATTTGGCTTAGGGACCGAAGAAAGCTCGACAAGTTTCTTGACACCGTTGACCTACTTGCTCCGAAAGATATTGCTGCAATTGAGCGCTTTTTACGCCAAAGGCTACCTCCGGAACTGATAGCCATGATCCTTGAATATAGTGACCTAGAAAATAGATTGGTGCGTATCACTTACACAAAACGGTTCTCTTGCGTAAGAAGACCCAGAGACGTGTCTATTGGGGGTTTAGGCAATTATGAAGTTGCAGGTTCCGCCAAACATCCGCAGCTATGGACCTTGATGCAAAGGTATGACATTCACACGCCCCTTAACATTGTGGCCCGCGGACGCCAGAAAGTAGGACGTCGCATCAGATCGTTCAATTGCTGGCCGATGGGAGGAGCTGTTGATGAGCTGAGTCGTCCGCAGCTCGTGAACGGCGACCAATGTCTCAGGCCATGCATATCGTTCGTATCATTGCAAAATTGCATTGAAATGGTTATATTCGAAGTTCAAGCTACCCATCGCCCCCTCGAGAGGCTATGGTGGGATTCATCGGGAAGCCTTCGCCGCAAACAGGTCTGGTGCCATATAAAGCTCGTAGCTTCCGACCATGCATGTACTGTACTCCCCGAGGTAATGGGTAATCGCTCTTGGCAGAACGAGGAAGGAAGCGTCAAGATAAATTCAAGACACTTAGAGAGAAACTCCCATTCCCCATGTTGGCATGCAGCAAGGTTGCCCTCTTTTTCACGTCTTGTGAACGGTGCAGAGAATGGGCGAATCATGGCCTATTGGGGACTGGGATCTGGCGAACCGGGTTTTGAAGTATTCGTCAATTCTCTGTTCGGAAAAGAATTCAGACTGCAAGTCTCCGTTGCACATCCAAAGTTGCAAGGAGTCGTTGGCGTTCGGGTCCACTTGCTTGTGGCACAAAAGTCACTCAAAGCCAGATAGCAGAGAAGAAAAGAGCATGATAAGCTTGATTGAGAGCAGAATTCTTGTACGAGGCATGCTCTAGATAGCAGCCCTTCAAGGTTGCCAGATTACGCGGAAATAGGAGACCAGCTACTCTTCATAGACGGCCGAGTTGCTCTCATTCCGAATCAGCAAGCCAGTCGTTGCCGCCCTCATGTTCGACGACTGTCAACTTTTTAACACTGATGTCATAATCTGGGATCACTCGATTTGGTTTAGCCAGGACAGGTAAATGACAAGGCCGGTTGCGCTGAAAGCGTCTTTCATGCTACGTGTGCCGCAGACGAACGCGAGGTCTTGCCCCTCTGCACTGGCATTGGCTGATTTGACAGCAAGATTGACGTCTTTATTGGTCGTGGGATACATCATAGCGGAAGCGTTCTGAGCGAATTGCATGGGCCAGTGTGGACTATGCTGCTGAATGTTACCTCGAAAATCTCTGTTGACTGGTCTTCAGCCCGTGAATAACGGCTCGACTTGTCCGCGTCGACTCATTTTACTAGGAAGGTCGAGCAGTATTAGCAGCAGCGGCATCCGGTGGCGCTTGCGGAGCTCTAGTCGATGTTTCCTACTCCACAACTGAGCATGTCACGTGGGGAGCAAGCCTTTATTACCAAGCTCAATTGTCAAGATACCACGGAATTGTGACGCCTGCTCCAGTCGTCTTACTATGACCCAAGATCCCAGAGACCCGAAGCACTCCTTTGTTGGAAAAACGCCTTTCTGTCTTGCATATGTTAAGTCCGGCGCTTGGGCCCTGAACTGAGACAGCATTGAGTTTACAAGACTCGACGTGTTATCTTAAGCCACATGGTGACAGCACTACACATCCTACTCGCGTCTGATAGCGAATCCTAGGCACGGCGCCGCTTCTATTGTGGTCTTTAGTCGAGCCTGGTGCAAAGAAGCGCATGAATACCTGGGATGCTAAGGGTCTAGTATACACTTGGCTTAGGCTGCATGTGTCAATATGGAAAGGACCCAACCTTATTCGGACTATGCTGTCAAGACTTAGCCTAAGCTCTACGTCACAACCGCAATGAGTACCGTGAGCTTAGCTCAAGTAACTGTATGCCACTTGCTGTACTATACTTGAGTCTACACTGGAATCGACGATTGTAGCGTACCGACGAACCGTTCATGCAGCTAATCATGCAAGTCTCTTGCGCCAAAAACTCCGATAGGATGACGTCTCCTAGTGGGAAGGCTCTGCGATCAGTTCGCCCAACCAAAAAGCCTCCCATCATATCCACGTTTACGTCCGAGATGCGAATGTAAGCTGCGTTGTCAAACAGAAAGACCCACAGACGCAAGCAGCACTAGCACAAAACAACAAACTCCACAAAACGTGGCACTTAGTGTCCATGATGGACCCAACATCCATCGGCTCCGCATCGCACTAGTTGTCTTATGTTCTTGCCGGGACAGAACTGTGATCTGCCGTGTCTGTCGGACAATATTATGGGCCTTCCCGAGGTATCTCTGGGACTTGAAACTGCATAAGTGGGGCGTTGTTAGCTTCTGACACACACAAGCGCTGGGATTCGCGCCAGCCATCACCCAAGGAATAAACGAACCTCCAATTCAAGTTGGCGAGTACGATATTTTGCACCCCTTGGATATACTTCTGCACATGGGCATCGATCCTTTCGCCCCACTGCGGCAGATCTGCCAAGGCCAAATACCAGTCGCGGTAGCAGCCTTTGAGCATGGCATTTACGTGGTCGAAGGCTTGCTGCGCTGGCATTCCGTTGATACGGCATATGGCGACCAGATTGTGGGTCACGCCTTCGGCCTAGGAGGTTGATTAGGTAAGATTATTCGACGGAAAGCGCAGGTCTTACCTCTTCTTTGCAATAAGATAGCATGTCATTCTGACTGGAGGACTCTGTTAGCCTGCACATCAAATTCAGCCGGTACCCTCGCTCACAGAAGGACTAAGTCCGTTCCGATCCTCTCTATCTCCTGAATGGCAGAGTGCTCAAACACTTTGTCCGGTAGATCAAGTTTGTGGGCGTACCTAATCACCGGAGATCAGTAGCGTCAATATATCTCAGGGGTAAAATTCTCCGTACTCCACTAGTGCGAAAAGCGGCGTCACGCCAGATGAACGTCTGCGGGTGGCAAGCTGCTCCTCAATACTCGGCACTCTAGCATGGCTTGCTCGGTCCACATGCTCAAGAGCGCCTTTGCAGTAGCTTTGCATCGCTCTACGGAAGCGCTGTTGAACGCCTTAATCTGTCAGCTTGAAGTTTCCCGTTCCCCGAGTCGGAGAAAACGAACTCGCAGGGGATGACTAGCAATAGGATTAGCACCACAAGAAATTTCGAAAGGACGACAAGGTAGACCAGCCTTCACTAATCGATGCCACACGGAGTCATGCACCTTGATTAGTGCATTATTTGAGCCGGACGTTGCCTCATACTGCATGCCAGCCAGAAGCTTGCTCATCATGTCCTGAGCCTCCTCAGGTTCGTGCCTCAAACGGCCGTTGTCGAACACTTGCTCTTCATTCAGCCGGTAACTGCCAACACTCCGTGGGACAAACTGACTATCGTCCCAAGGAAAGACCTGAGTAAGGATTACCGGTCAGTAAGCAATCCTGTCTCAGGAAGAGAGGGTCCTCTACCCAGTTGCCCCAGTCACAAAGAGTTCGTAGCTCCTCTTCGCCTGCTTCCGGAGCAGTGATCGAGCAGAAAAATGAGAAGTCACATCCATATATTTTCCTGGCCATGCGTCCATCAAACTTACATTTGCTACTACTTCGTCAGCGTATGTCATCAACGCAAGGGATCAAGTTGACATACCGATTGATCCATTCTTCCGACTCCCTTTTGACCTTCTCATAGCATGGATTTACTGTCGGTTGCTGTGAGAGAAAAGACACAAACATGTCTGGGAGGAGGACCGGGGTTCTACATTGGACATGCTGTTGCTGCTCTTCATGCTGAATAGAAACACTTATTGCTGGAGATGCTATCTCCTCTATCATGGTGACAGACATGGCTCCGAATGAGGTCCGGCAGACCTTTTGCAAGGCAGCCCCAAGATGATATAGTGAGACATTTAGCCCGGCGGGATTACAATCTGACTTAGCAGCATAAGACCAACTGCTTCCTTTACCCAGATGGAAGGTCCACATGGTGAGCCATGGCTCACCATGTTCCATACCAGCTGCACCGTCGGGCCGGACTTCGTGCATGACGCACCATGTAACATGTCGTGGGTGGAACCAAGCCAGGGGTCAGGCGCTTATTTAGTGCATTCCTTTCGCGTGTCATCGCTTTTTCTATTGGGTTTCCGACATCGTAGACCGCGGCGATTACGCGGACACTTACTACAGGCTCCGACCGATTCGCAGCGCTTTGATGTTACGATAGGATATCCCACGTCCCTCGTAGCGATTTCCTAGGAGCCAAACGCGATTAGTGTCCGGACTGGTGTCCTTGTGCGAATTTGAGTCAGCACTGTCAGGCTAATGCGTTGTGTGCTGTTCGCACGCGCCCTAAACCTTCCCCCTCAGCCTTCGGCTCACAATGGTCCCTTCGCACGTCTTCGAAGAGCATATACTTTACCTCAAGCACTCCGTCTCTGTTTCTATGCTGAGATCATCGCACTAAGCGTGCATTGAGTTTCCAGAGGTGGCAACATCCGGTAAAATTTCAAGGTACGCTAACACACCCAGGTCATAGACAAAGGCATTATCTAAGCAATCATGATTCCAGTTGAAGCGACGGATTCGAATATGGATTAGCCTGAGGCGTAACAGAAGGTCCCGTCCAGAGGTCGCGCGCTTGATAAGCCGTGGACTTCTTTGCGCAACTATCTTAAGCGTGAAGTTAGGCGTACCGAGTCGACTGCCACGTTCCAGAGCAAACAAACTCTCTCGACTACTCCAGATACCCAGACTGCTTTTGGGACCCTGGAGACTTATAAGAGGACTTAAAAATGGAACCCGACATTCGCACCAAATGGCATTATTCCTTTCAATGGACGGACAACCATCTTCCTCGCGAAGAGACGGGTCCCTTGAAACAAGAATACGACCAGCTCGGAGACGCTGTGCTCGAGAAACTCCAAGTCATATCAGCGCAAAATTCAAAGGAAACGGGAGGGCAAGGTGGCCGCCCAAAGCTGGATCTCTATGCTCTTTTGCGCGACAACCACGAAACGGACACAGTGCTCCATCAATTTTGGACTGAGCTTCATACTGTGCCTTCTTGGGTCGACTGGGAACAGCTTGAGCGAGCTCAGAAGTTCTTCTACCGCTATGCTGCCGCAAATCTCACTGGCTTTGCGCTGCAGGGGTTTATGGGAGAAAACTCGGTTTGTACTTCCCCCCCTTCAAGTTACGATCCTCCGTTTTTGCTTCGTGCTTAATCCGGGGTTACAGGCAGCGAGCGGTGTCATCGAAGTCTTCGTCCGTACCGGTGGTTTCTCAACCAAAATCCTTCTGCACCGGCTGATGGAGACTTTCCAATGGCTGCTGCAAGTAACGCACTCTCTCCCCTCTATCCAGCCCGGTGGGGATGGGCATGCATCCTCCGTTCGCGTCCGTCTGCTCCACTGTTCAGTTCGTCAACGCATCATGAAGCTTGCGCAGACCCGTCCTGATTACTTCAACACCCAGAAATGGGGCGTGCCAATCAACACGCTTGATTGTATCCATAGTATTACCGTATTTTGCTGTCTTCCCATGTGGTTTCAGCTTCCGAAGATGGGTATCAAGCCGACACAGCAAGAGATTGATGACTACATCGCCTTGTTCCGGTATGTGGCCTACTTGCTGGCTACACCACCAGAGTACTTCGAGACAAGTGAGAAGGCGAAGGCGGTTATGGAAACTATGTACTTGCATGAGCTTGAGCCGACCGATACGAGTAAGGTCGTGGGGTATAACTTCGTGAAATGCTTGGAAGATATGCCGCCAATGAACATTTCAAGCAAATTCATTGAGGCGGGCTCGAGGTGGTTTAACGGGGATGAGCTTTGTGATCTGCTTGACATTGGCAGGCCTGGTTGGTATTACTATGCATGTTTCAGGGGGCTATGTCTTATTGTCATGACAATGGCGTTCTTGCAGAGGCTGGTGCCGAGATTCGATAGACTCATGATCAACGTAAGTTCACCACGGGTTTTGGAGACACAGTAATAGAGGACTGACTTGGTGGCTTCATGTGTGCAGTACTGGCGCGATCTACTCCACAATATCATCATACACAGCAAATCTGGGCTTGGAAAGCCGACAGTCTTTGAGTTCAAGTATGTGCCGCAGTTCGGCAAACATATTGGCAAAGAGGACCTGCCGTCAGCACATGAAGCTGGCGAGTCGAAGCGGTTGAGCAGGCCTGCAGAAAGCTTTCTATTTGCTGTTTTTTTGCTAGGTGGTGCGCTAGTGGTTGCTTTCGTTTGGGCGGTGCTCAAGATATGCATATTCGCGTACGGTCATGGGTATCAGGGGGTAGTATAGAGTATATGTCTATTGGTGAGAGCCATTGATGGCTATGTCAAAAGTCAGCCAATAAAGAAGAGGAAGACACACGAATGCTGCGGCGAAGTAAGTGCCTGATGTGTAGAATCACATAGTCATGCTCAGTGATAGAGAAGGTCATATGAACGACTCCGCTTGTGAGTTTCCCAACGGTGCCTAGGCACTTAACGAGATGATGTTAAGCATGTTGTACCCCATGTGTCTTGCGGAGTTTTACATGGCCTTCGAGGGCAACCTCCAAGCTCAGGATATTGCCCTGCCAAATTGGAGGGGGGATATCAAAGGAGGGGCTGTTAGGGGATGGTCTCCCGGGCACTGTCCCTAAAGGATACGGGCATTTTTCCCACGGCCGAACCCTCGTTCCCGTCGTTCTCACCTCATGCCAAGCTTACCCAAGCCTTTCCCCAGCGGCAGTTCGGGGCGGGAGTGCTGCCCGAAGCCGCCAGACAGTACCTTCTCCTCCTTCAACTTCCATGAGAGACTGGGATGACCATCATCATTTATGTGTTTTCCTCCTGGACCGTCCAAAGATCTAAACTCTGGCGAATTAGGCTCTGGTGAAAACCTTCCGTTGATACTCTCTTGCCCGATCTGAACTTGTCTTAAGCCATCAGGCCTTTTCAAGCAACTAGGCATTCTGATAAAGCAAACGATGCTGGTGGATTTTGGTGAGAGCATGTCAAAATCTTATTGAATTTGTTCAATGGTATTGTTGTTTTGCAGAGAAAACGTGCTACTGGAATGATCTCAGCGATTTGGAGGGGACCCACTATTGATCGACAAGCCTGTTGTTGCCCTGCCACTGCTAAGCCTCTCCAAGTATAGATCGTGCATCAGGCAGATCTCAAGGAGTCAAAGCGATACCCTGCGTCACTAAAGGATCCTGCAAACTTTCAATTCGACTTCTTCGATTACATGGACCCTCTCAGTGTGACCGCTTCAATTGTAGGCATTCTGGCAGCTACAGGGAAGGTCATCGAAATCCTCAGACCCGTCGTATCACAATTCGGAGACGCCACCAAAAACGCTGCGACTGTGCTCTCTGAGGTGCAAGATACTCGAAACATTGTGCTAGCCTTGCAAAACCTGCTAAATGACTTCAGTCTAAGTCCACCAAAACGAAGGGAATTAGTGTCCATTGATCATTTAGTTGCCGTATTCTCTGACGGAGTACTTCTGTTTTCTGAACTCGAAGCTTTGGTCCTCCAGTTAGGTAACCCTGGTAAAAATCCTTTCAATCGAGCACGATGGGTCTACAGGAGCGACTCATTTACTCCGATAATCTCGAAGCTCCAGCGCTTTAAAAGTTCCACTAGCGTTCTGCTGAACATCGTGCAATGGTAAGCCTGTGAATGGTTACACGTTCACTCCCAGCATTAGCTAACGCTTCGCAACAGCGACTCAGACTCGGAAGCTGATCGTAGCCAAGAACAGCTTCTGAGACTTGTCACAAATCTTCTGGAAAACAATCAGGAGATATCACAACGACTTCACAGGCTTGAGAACCACTTCGAAGTTGACGACGCTTTGACTGTCCGAGAAAGTATTGCGCCAACTGCACTAGTTTCCCAAGGTGGCAACAGTGCAAGAATCAAGCGTGCTAGGTCGGAACGATACTCGAAACCGGAAGGCTCACCTTTTCACCGCCCGGGATTTGAAGGCGACTTGCAGGCTTCGAGAGCGTACCGCAATGCGCGGAGAGATACTTTAGACTTTTCATTCCGAAGCTCGATGGCACCCTCGCATGCATGGACAGCCCTATCTAACGTTAGCCTATCTGATATTTCTGGGCTTTCAGTTATCGCGCTTCCCATATATCCAAACGACATTACTAATAATCACCATTACAGTCTTGGAAAACCTCAACTGGATCTTTGGGTGGAGGATCAAGCTACGCGATTCGCGCAAACCATAGCGCCGCTCGATGCCAGTCTTGGACTTGCACTGCAACCTTCTCCCAAAACTCCTCCCATTCGAGGACCTTCTGCAAGCAAGCGCACCTCAGATTACGGACCGAAGGGCTTAGCTAAAAGCAAAGATATACCAGAGTATCATGTGGTCGTTGTTGGAGATTCCGGAGTCGACAAATCCCAACTTTGTGTCCAGGTAGGGCAATATCAGATTTTCTTGTTGACAGTGCACTAATTGCATAAGTTTTTACACTCAATCCACGTCGACGAATACGATCCAACTGTTGAGGATTCGTTTGTCCGAAAGTGCGTGGTTGACGATGAAACCACCTTGATAGACGTGCTGGACACAACAGGTCAAGACGAGTATACATCGATGAGAGATCAGTACATAAAGACTGGAGATGGCTTTTTGTTTGTTTACAGCATCACTAGTCGTTCATCTTTTGCAAAGATCTCTGAGCTTCTCAGCTTTATCCAAAAAGTAAGATCTAACAGGCGTTTTCCGATGATGCTTGTGAGTAACCATGCCGAGAAATGGGAAGAGCGAAAAGTGGAATTCTCGGAAGGCGAGGATCTGGCCCGTCATTGGGGCACCAAATGCCTCGAGGTCTCATCGGATGAGCGTTTCAACATCGACGAGGCTTTTTTTGATCTGGTACGAGAGATCAAGAGACATCGAGAGCGAGAAGCAAAGATAGAGGAGGATCAGATGGCAGATCTTGTCTCAGTGGCAAATCCTACAACGAAGCCTAGTAGGCGGCGTGACCTTTGGTTTCGGGGTACCTCATAAGACCATATGAAACGGTAATGCTACTGGCAACTATCAGGCCTGCGACGTTGCACTTTAACTTTCAGGATACAGATGTCTATCTTGTGAATTCAACCGCAATGGTACTATACCAAGCCTGTGGCACGCATTAAGCAGGGTCGTACCAATGTGATACTAGATCGTCGTACTTTCTCGTCTAAAGCTATGGATCCCAACACTGAGGTATCACCTAGACATATTGACCAAGGTCTCTTCAAGCCCTGCACCCGGTTGACTTTCGACGAAGCAGGACTATCTTCCCACATCAAGATATGTGGAGCAGCATGTTTCCGGCACTTGTCGAGGTGTCAGCACATGGGCATGGCCGCCAACGGAATTCCGCTTCTGGGCAATGTCGCCAGCCTTCTGTCTCCTACAACGCTTGACAAGACCGAATAGATCAGGGCGAGAACAAGGAACCCGGCTCAAAGATGTGCCTCGCAAGCACTCCTGCAGGAATTCCTATGACGAGGACGCAAAAAAATCCATGAATACCAAGCGCATGCCTTGTTGTCTCTCGACTTCACAATGTCGGTGCACAGCCAACGTGTCGATATTGGGCTTCGCAGTTTAAGCTACCTGGGACTACACGGAGATATCGTTGTAATGACATGTCGGAACCGCATGATTTCAAGATCATGTTTCTTTACCTAGACAGCCCTATCTTAGCTTTGGTAGGCGGAGCCACAGAATGAACCCTTTTAAGTCTTATGCTGCTTGTACTAGCATTTGGGATAAGAAGTGGCTTCTGCGGTATTGGCTTGAGGATGGGTCAACTTCTACGATTTGAAGAAGGCAATTGGAAGGATGATTGAGTAATGAATGGGTGTCATTTGCGTCAGCAAACCGAAAGATGTGCTGCAAACCCGCAAGAGAAGCACGCTATGGACCCGAGCAGGGCAGATTCAAATTCATTGAAACGATGAGCTCTTCAGAGCCCAGTGTAAGCTACGAAACCTGAAAGCGCAAAGACTGATACTTTAACGAATGTAGTGACCCCCCTCCTTCTCAACCCACCTTCTCAAGCTCAATTCGCTCATGTTGTGACGCGTCGTAAGCTCCTTTTGATGCCAACGGTCAATGCAAGCTAGTAGTCGTCTATGCACCGCTGCTCGTCTTGCAACCAGACGTCGACGCCGCAACCTCAACCCACCTCTGCCGTCCGTCTGTGGCGATATACCCATAGCCGGAACCACTAGGGGCAACGCAGCTATTCACGATGCCAGAAGCCCACGACGCAGCGTCGGAACCGGTCATGCAGAATGGTTCGGTCTCCTGAGTGTAGCAGTCAGCATGTGGTTTATTCATTCCTGCCGTTGCAATTACTGCCTCGCCAAGATCTTGCAGTGTATCCAGTAGATAGGTTGGTTAACAGGAAAACTCACATAAGTCTGCAACCAAACAGCAGCGTTATTCTGCCCGCATGCTTCTCCTACGAGGATCCAGCCGCTATCGGTATTCTTCGTGCCGTCGGGGTTGCTGGCACAGTATTGCTTATTGTCGTTGTTGAGCGCTGATAGCCAGCTTTCGATTGCGCCGAGGCTGACGGGGTCGGAGCCTCCGGGGTTCTCGCAGGTTAGTTCTTGGGAGTTGGCGTTGAGGTCGCGGCGTTGGAGAGTGGTGGATGGGGATGGTAGTGCTGACTGTGAAGACTTGGTTAGTGTGGAGAAGATATGGATGGAGGGATGGAGTGAAGGGACGGACAGAGATTGATGTAAGGGCTGAAGCCAGTAGTGTGAGGGTGGAGAAGTGCATGACGAATGCAGTGTTGATGGAGAGTCCGACAGAGGGTGGTGATAGATACGGGATGACTGAGGTGCTTTAGGTGTGATAAGAGTCAAATAAACCTGGTGAGAGAAGCTGTTGCTGAGAACTCCTCCCAGGTCGTCCTCACCTTCTTATAATCTCCCGGGAGCCTAATGAAAGCAGCAACATGCCAGCATCGCCACCGAAGGTCTCATTGTCACTGCCAACATGCTCATGTCTTGCTTCCTGCATCCTTCGTTCGTGGCAGAGTAAAGTGCTATAGCAAGTCAAGAGTCGCCTCTAAGGATATAAGACACTGCTGAGGGGACGAGCGAAACATTTTAGTCTTCTTTAAACATCGACAGATCATGGACTAAGAAACGTGAAGTTTCTGTACATCAAGCTTGGCCATACTCAGCCATCAGGATTGCTGGTGTTGAGGAGTAGTTCCATCATTCATAGGCGATCCGAAAAGCGCGTGGCTGCGCGATATTTACAAGCGACGCAATTACCAGGATAGTCACAATCCTGTTAGCACTTTTTCCTATGCCTTATGCATGAAGTTATAAACGGGTTGATGAGGATAAGGACGGACCATGGCAGAATCGCAAATGCCATGTATAGCGTCCCTGCCCTAGAAAGTCGTCCATTGCAAGTTTTACCTAATTGAAACACGGCAAAAACAACTTTCACATACCAGTGGTGTCTTCAATAGCGGTCTGTACTGTACTGACGACTGTAACAGGATATTTCCCCAGAGATCTCTCGAGCATTTCACAGAGGCGACAGATAACATATGAGGAAGCAGGTTCATGTCTAGTGACCCCATCAGACAGTCAGAGTGTCTATGGTCTGCCCGTGTGCCATGCTGCGTTAGAAGAACAGGACCTTGGGAACTCCAGTGGTGAGTAGTAACTCGACATGGGTCCATCTTGTGACTAAGTTCCCATTGTCTTACCTCGACTATAAAAGGCCGCACGAAGGAAGCTTGGCATAAGGCGCAGAGACATCGACACCCACCCGTGAAGAATTGTAGTTGTCTCTGGTCGGTTCAAATAGTATGGCTTAGCAAGCCGCTCGATTTGAACTGGGCTTTGTATGATGTCCTTTGGTAAGTCGAGATTGCTTTGAAGGGATTCCCTATAAGGTGATCTTAACAAACCAGGGCCCGCTGAGCCCATGCGGCGCATGCACCGCTCGGTAGTAGCGACTTAAACGGAACAAGTGTTTGAAGACTCCTGTGGCCCGTATAGAACAAATGATCAGACTGTACGATATGTCGATTTGACATAAGCATCATTCCTTACGGTGCTTCGTTCCGCTTGAAAAGAGCTCCAGGAGGATTGATGCTAGAAGGGTTGACCGTCTAACCGGCCAGTCTGAATTATATGCATCGATGACTCAAAATGCTCATTCTTTAACCCCCTGGACACTCGCTTCGAGGGGGAAGAAACGGCCTCCTATAGGGGCCTCTCTAAGGAGGATGACCATCGCACTTATAAGCATGGATGCATATAATGCAGACTGGCCGGTTAGACCATCTGGCCGGTCAGGCCGTTAACTCTTCTAAATCTGGCGGACCTTTGACTAGATCAAACATTCAATGACAAGCGATGCTCTATACTTCATGGACACTGAAAATACTCAAATTGGCAATCATTGTCGTAGTCTCGAAAAGGAGAGGAGCCATTATGTAATCTAGGTTCATCGCCTCTTTTGGCTAGCTCTATTGATAATGACACAGCTTTTGCTTCGAAAACACATGATTCGTTCGTGCCACCGAATGCATTATCAAACCCCTGCCATTTGCCAAATCCCAAGCACCACTACCAGCTCACCCGATCATCCGTCCGCGCTCTCAAACTCTCCTACTAGCGCATCCTATCCCGATCCTCACTATGAATCCGAACATGTCATCTCAATACCGCGCACACCCACAGCATCCACAATATCCCCCACAACAACGCGTCCCGCAGCCTCAAATGGGGCCCGTCCGCAGACCGCAAGGTAACCTACCTCCAGCTCCTAACACCTCTTCTCTTCGACATCAAGACCATCCTTTCTCCCACGTCAATGCACACCTAGACAAGTATCTCAATCTGCGCTGCTACCTATGCCCAATCTGCCCCAAAGTTATTCACTACAAACCTAATCTCCCTGTCTCCAGGTCCAGGCGGCCACATGGCCCATCCCTCCTATGCCTCGCATCAGCAAACCGAAGCCGCACGCCAAGAGCAAGAGCGCCGTACGATCGAAGCGATGCGGAAACAGCGAGACGAAGAAGATGCCAAGAAACGACGAGCGACGAGGCCTACGGACAAAAAGATGCCAGAGAGTGTCAAGAATTTGATTGTAGGCGACGGAGTGGCGCAGTACAAGAAGCTGAGAGAAGTGGAGCGAAAGATTGATGGGGTTATGCTGAGGAAGAGGCTGGATATGGAGGATGCGAAGAGTGGTCAGGCAATTTCAAGTGTGACAGGGGCAAATTATCCAGGGTTGACGAAGGGGAGGGATAAGAGGCTCCGAGTCTGGATCAGTAACACTGTAGAGAACCAGCCTTGGCAGGCAAAC
The DNA here is from genome assembly GCA_032158265.1 of Bacidia rubella. Taxonomy (NCBI): domain Eukaryota; kingdom Fungi; phylum Ascomycota; class Lecanoromycetes; order Lecanorales; family Ramalinaceae; genus Bacidia; species Bacidia rubella. The sequence continues at coordinate 1,947,691 of JAVTIF010000002.1, forward strand.
GAAATGGAAAATGATGCTTTTGATTTCAATATGGGTGTTGAAGCGAGCTACAGGGTTCGGATTGAGGGGAAGCTGGTGGAAAATGACGACGATGAAGAGGCCGACAGTGATGAGGAGGGGGAGGATGAGAAGAAAGCCGATGCTATGGATACTGAAGCAGATGGCGAGAAGAATGGGGATGGCGCGCAAAGACCGAACCAGCCACAGCTGAGGCTGGAGGAACTGAAGAATAAAACGCAGCTCAGCCATTTCTTCAAGAGTATCACGGTCGATTTTCATAGGGATCATACTCAGCAGCCGGAACAAATGTCGCAGATAGTGTGGAAGAATGAGGGCAGCCAAAGTTCTGTGAAAGACAATTTTGACAGCTTGGAGTTTGAGCGCAAAAGCGATGAAAACATCAATGTGACGATCAACTTCTACCGAGATGAACAGCAATGGTCGGAACGACATCTACTCAGTAGACCTCTATCAGATCTGCTTGACACCACCGAGGATGATCGGACGTCCATAATGATGGGTATCTGGGAGTACGTCAAGGTCAATGGCCTACAGCAAGATGAAGAAAAGAGACAGATACATTGTGACCAGAAGATGCGAGCAGTAAGTGATGTCATCTCTGTGCATGCTTGAAGAGCTATCTTGATAACATACTCAGGTCTTTGGCCGCGATATCATCTACTTCCCGCACATTCCCACTCTACTCGAGAGCCACCTTTCACCACTACCGCCGCTTTCAGTTCCGTACACCATCCGCGTAGACCCAGAATACCACTCCCTACCTTCAGAGAAACGCTACACAATATACACGTTCCAGATACCTACAACACCCACGCCGCCATCGGTCCCGAATCCTGAGGTCGACAAGCTCAAGGAACTCAAACGAATGGATGATCATCTCGCACTAATCATTCAAGCAATCGGCAAAAGCCAACGCAAACACAGCTTTCTCTCACAAATGGCAAAGGACCCCGTGATATTCACGAAACGATGGATGGCTAGTCAACGACGCGACTTAGAAATTGTCCTCGGCGAGTCAGGTAGATTTGAGGATGCGGCCAATCTGGGCGGCGTATGGTCGCAAGGGGGTGGAGAAGGTGTATGGGGCAAGCAAGAAGTCAAAGAGGCGGTGGGTGTAATGGTGCAGAAACCGGATAAGGCAGGGAGAGCGTTCTGAGGGAGACCGAGACTTTCTGCAAGAGAAAGAACCGGAGTTTATTGCTATGTTAATAACAATACCCCTCAAAGCGGAATCGTGAGACATTACGGCGAGGCTGACGCAGGTCATGGGATGGTCAATTGTGCATACCAAATGTCCGAAGTGCCTCATGTCACAGTATCACCAAGCCACGAAACGCCTGACTTGAAGCCTGCAAGGATTGCTGACTGCCAAATTAAAACATTCCAACATGCCACACGACGGATCTGACGGAACTTTTTTGGCTGCAGAGTGAGACAGCCTCACTGACAGTATTATTCCCTGGTCAATGTTAGAGAGGATACACGTAAGAAAATAGTTCTGTAACAGTGTCTGTGGTGTATTGAGAGCTTCGGTCCACATACTGTACTACATGGAACCATGAGTGAATTGAAGATGTATCAGTTATAGTGGCCACCTGTAACCGTGGTATGACTGCGGTTGAAGTTGACAGGATCGACAATCAGCAAGCTACTGCACAGCCCCCGAAGACGCTAAGAACTTCCACTCAAGAAAGCCCAGTGCTTGGCCCGTCGTAGTATCGCCTGCGCTATTGGTGCCCTCATACTTCCAGCCCTCCTTGAGATCGTGGTTCGGGGCTTGGTGGGCGCTGGTAGCCTTACAATTTACCGGTACGACCCCGCGGCATGCACTCCGCAGAAGGAAGCTGCGGCCCAAAGCTGTTACTTAAGTCGAGCACGTCAGTCCATCTCACACTAACATTCTAGCTCTTGCTACGATTACGACGACTTTCTCCTCTTCTGCTGTTATCATTACTGCTTCAACTGAGAGTCGCCACTTCTTCCCTACCGTACACATTGCTCTGTATACCATACAATATTCGTAATTCCTAATCAATCAACAACACCGACTAGCGATTCCCTCATACATCTTCACATCTTTACATCGCCACATCAGCATCTTCTACAATGGACACATCTTCGAGCAACGGGAAGGCGCCCATCAATGGCAGTGGTGCTGGAGGCTACCAAGCAACGCAGGGTCCTATCGTCAACGTCCAACCACCGAGGCACGAGGATCTGCAACCCAAGTATGCGCAGCAGCTGAGTGGCGCCGATGACGAAGGGCATGGATGGTACGGCGCAATGAGTAAGTGATATCTAAGTGGAGCTCTCTACAAGGCGCGACGACGGTGAGCTGACAAGGTGCGCTCTAGTCACTACACTCGGCTCCGTTGTTGGTGCCTGCGGCGCTATCCCCTGCTGCATCGTTTGCCCCAACCCATACAAGCCCGTCGACCAGGGTAAAGTCGGGTTGGTCACGAAATTCGGCCGCTTCTACCGAGCCGTCGACCCTGGCCTCGTCAAGATCAATCCGTTGTCTGAGACGCTCCTCCAAGTCGATGTCAAGATTCAGATAATTGGTAAGCAACGTCGCCGCATACTGCATCATCAGCCTCTCGCTAACACGCGTCGCAGAGGTCCCATCCCAAGTCGTCATGACCAAGGACAACGTAACCCTTACGCTCACCTCCGTCATCTACTACCACATCACCTCACCGCACAAAACCGCCTTTGGCATCTCTAACATCCAAACCGCCCTCATCGAGCGTACGCAAACCACTCTCCGCCACGTTGTCGGCGCCCGCGTACTCCAAGACGTGGTCGAGCGCCGCGAAGAGGTCGCTCAATCCATCGGCGAGATCATCGAGGATGTAGCGCAAGGCTGGGGTGTGCAGGTCGAGAGCATGCTCATCAAAGACCTGGTCTTTAGTAGAGAGCTGCAGGAGTCGTTGAGCATGGCCGCCCAGAGCAAAAGGATTGGAGAGAGCAAGATCATTGCCGCAAGAGCAGAGGTGGAGGCCGCGAAGTTGATGAGGCAGGCGGCAGACATCCTGTCCAGCGCTCCAGCTATGCAAATCAGGTATCTGGAGGCTATGCAAGCGATGGCCAAGAGTGCGAACTCCAAGGTCATCTTCTTGCCAAGCCAGAATCAGACGGTGCAGAGCCAGATGGTTGCGGGCGAAATTGGCGAGAGCTCGGGTAGTGGGAAGGCCAGCGCGAGTGGAAGTGGATCAGGGAATCCGTTTGATACGAACACGACGGATGGGTTCCAACAGGCTATGAACGCTAGGGTTGTTGAGAACATCTGAGGCGATGGATGAGATCGTTGCGTTTGGTATGCGGAAAGGTCAAATTGGTAATGGGGTGATGACGATGGGGTGGCTGAATAAGGACGGTGAGGGAACGTTTGGATGATGCATAAAGTCTGGTGTCTTGGGATCGATGCTACTCTTGCTTTGTTGTCACGCTTATTCATTATACCCTCTTTAGATACCCAGGTTTTCGGAGTTTGGGTCAATGGAGTATTGTTTCGTATTTGCGTCCTAGAGGCCCATGAATTGAAGATACATGTTTTGCAATAGACACCCCATTAGTTTTCTTAAATGCGAAAGACCTTTCCATCACTGTTTGCTTATAAGTGACAAGGGAGATACGTCGAGGACACCAATCCAACAGCCAGCTTTAGCCGAATCCGAAGGTCTCATTGGATCCTACACGAATGAATTCTTGTCCGTTTTCAAACGGAGACTCCATCTATCACCTGCCGTTATTTTCTATGCCAAAGTCTGTATCCACACCACCTCTGACAGTTGCAATTTAACTGAAAAGCTTCAGCCTGGCTCACATGAGCTGTAGGACATGAAAAGATGAGTGTCCATGCAGAAGTCTCTGTCTCGACCGTTCGATCGGACAATATGCAGCTGGTCAGACAAGGCTGAGCCCGCAACATGAGTGAGCGATATCCGAGTGAATTTGAATGCATGGACCACGCCTGGGCTGGTTGAATGATATTCCGTACGGGATGCTATCTTTAAACCAGGAGCTCCCTCTCCTATTCAATCAAGACGCATTTTTCTGGCTCTCAACATTTATGCCAGTGGCTCATACAATAGCATGTTAGAAGTCGCGAATCGGAATTTTGACGTACGGCTACGTGCATGATCTATGGTGTTCGAGGTCGAGAACGTTCTCGTGTTTTTGATGCTCCGCTAAGAACTTCTGTTCAGAATCCTACAGTCTTTCCATCATCAAACAATTACACAGCGGCCATACGAGCTTTCGCACGGCTGAGCAACTTTGAACTGCGCAGACGACGATAATGTGCTGCAGATAGAGACAGAGCGCCCAACGAGTAAAGACTCATACAATATGACATTGATTCGAACGGCACAGGAAAGCCCGCTTGTCTGCGTCACTGCGGTTGAAAAGGATTCTCGTACTTTTCGGAGACGTCTTCTTCACCTGCAGGCATTGTATGTCCCTGTTCACAATTATATTTTCATTTGTCAGCCTTGCATCAAGGCATGGGCACAGCCTAATCATCCTGGCCACCAGGTATGCAGATACGGCTCGATACAAATTGCCGCTCCGAAATCAGCTGTCGTTCCCCGCTCCCTTTAATTCAGGGTACTTTAGCAGCGCAGTCACACGATTGTTCATCAACAACGGTACTTCTGGCTGCCCAGTCCGTCATTCATCAACCATTTCTTCTTGTCTTCCCGAAGTCTGTCCACCTTATTAGGGTGCTGTCTGAACAAAGCGTCTTGTTCCTGAGGAGCTCAGCCTACGGGCCATAGTCTTTAGCGAATCAGTGAGGTAGCGAGAGGCTTATGGAGCACGGTCGCCCATCTCCGGAGATCTCCTCCATATCATGGACATCTAGCAAGGAATCTGAAAAGTTGATCACAATAAAGGAGACCAAGTAAGTACTCATTCTACTGAAGGGTTGTTGCGTTAACAACTGGACCAGTGATCATACACTGCCACTTCCACCCAAATATCTCCGCACCACGCCTGTCAAAGTGCAGCAACGGCTTTCACTGACAGTACTGACGCTTCTTACTGCATTTGGCCCTTTAGTATTCAGTCTCTGGGTCATAATTTACCATGGTTTTGATGGTAACACATATCCATGTTCCCCTCTCTCAAGGCTGGATTTTACAACAAAGCAGAGACTGAGATCTCTCTTCGCTATCACGCCGGTAACGCCTAAATTAACCTTCGACGCCGCCAAAGCACTGGATGTCTTATGGACCTTGCTCATCGGCAGAGGTGGCCAGGCGCTTCTTCTGTGGATTTCTTACCGTGTCTATACGGCCAGCTTAGTTCACCTCATGGAGTTCGAGGCTGTTCCTTATGCACTGTATATGAACTTAGCTCTTGGCGAGCCAAATACCATCTCACTCTGGCAGATGACGAAGTACACCTTCCAAAGGCGCCGGCGTTCTTTCTGGCCTCGATTACTTATGGGATGGCTTATAACAAGTTTGGCGTGGATGATGACTTGGCCAGTACTTTCAGATGCAATGACTAGCTACAAATCGAGTGGAGATGCGTACATACAACTGGCGTGTCGAGCCTACATGCCAATTGAGACTTTCGTCCAATCCGAGATGGCATTTCAACCAGGGAACCCTCAGCCACGATCGTCATCGTCACACTTCTGTGACCGCCTACCTATACTCTCAAAATCTACTGCCAATCTCTCATTCTCAGGTCTGAACCCTTCCATAAGATGGTATTGCATGATGCTTACAAGATATAAAAAGATAACGCTACTGTCAATCCTTGGATTGAGTCCTTCCAGAACTCCACATTGTTAGAAGAGCTCGGTTAGTCAGTGTGAGACATGGCTTTTCTATACTGACAAAGATACAGTCAAAAGCTATCACAACTTAACAAAGGTGCCTCACTCCAAACCTATGAATTCAGAAGCAGTAGGCAGGTATCATCTGAAGCCTCTTGAAGAGCTGCAATACCCACAAATAGAGCCACACCTCGTCCCGCCGAATGTGGCCGACTCATTGGATAAATGCTTGGAACGAGACTGGCAATCTAAGCTAGTCAACATGAGACCCATGTTCCTCGTGAATACCACCGTCTATCGAGACAATTATCCATGGGATCTGAAGAATGATGAGCTTGTATGCGGAGACCAAAGCAACATCTATGTGTGGGGCTTTTCAAGTGTGTTGACGCTGATCTTCGCTCTATTCAATGGTACGTACCTATCTGTCTTCCCAAAGTGCACCGTCAACATCTACCATCCCCTGATAGTTTACCATATTGTACCGGCTTTTCCCATGCTTCATTACCATGTTCCACTCCCTGCAATGTGTTGACTCTCAAGTTGAAATGGCTAACCTCTGCCCGCCTAGCAACCTGGGTCTTTGGAACATGGATAACTTACAAGCACACGACCCAATCACGCAGAATCCCGAGCCAGATCAACCGGACCAGTCGAGGTTTTGGCCCCTACCGCGCTCTCCTAGACATTTCAGAAGCAATACATGAGGAGCTTGGCGACTCAATTAATGCGTACAGTAATGACGAGATCGAAGAAGAGCTTCAGAAACGCGCTCCGGTCCGGTACCTCATGAAGAGAGCTCAAAAACAGCCCACGGCCAATGAGGAGGACCCAGAGAATGCCCACAATGTGGAGACTGCGTGGCATATTGCCGTTTCATCGGCCACCGAAGGAGATCGAGAGCTCAAGATGGATGAAGAGGAGCTTTATGTCTGATGCTCACGTCTAAGTACTAATGTTTCAATGATCTACAATATGGTAAGCTGCCTTCAATTTGGGTCAAGAGATTGTAGCGGAAGTGCATTGTCTTTTTGAAGGAATTGACTTTTACCATGAATCAATTGGATGAATCCTTGCTCTCTTGATCATTTTGGGCTTTTGGAATTCCAATGTCGTACATACTAGCAATAGGACGGACCTTATGTTCTCTAATGAAGTGGTTGACACGACATGAACGAACACAACTTATGCGTACAACTGACGTGGCAGCAACATAGAATCCTATACCTGACGATGCCGTCCCGCTCTCTTACAGTATAGGCATTTTAAATCGGCCGGTGATAGCATGGTAGCGGCCTGTTGACAACATCATCTTACCGCTGGTGACACTGTTCATTTCCCACTCTCCTGTCCGACCGTTTCTTGACTGAGCGAGAACTCGTGTGACATGGTACGCAACGCCATCCTCATAAGATAGCCTGGCTTGAAGGTTCATCGCCCGCTTCTCTCCTTGTCCTCACGCCACGGTCGTCTCTCGTAAGTTCCTTCTCCTAGCTCTTGGCCTACCGAGTGCCTGGATTGGAATTGTTGTTGGCTCTGTTGCCCCCGTTCACTTCGTCCACCCTCCTTTCTGCCGACTCATCGAATGACTATCAAGTCTTGTGATCCTGATTCGCGATGACTTCTCCGTCTCACGCTCGCCCTGTACTCGTCTCCTCACTCTCAAACCACGCTCAACCCCTCCATGTCGGTACTACGCCACGAGAGCACACCAAACCCCCACCAGTTCCAGGCCAAGCACTCACCCCCTCGCCACTATCACCACCAGCATAACCACCACCACCTCCTCCTCCCCTTCTCCCCCTTGCCCTCCACCTCATCCCCACCAGCACCCCCAACTTCCCCACCTCACACCCCCACACCCCAGCCCCCGCAACAAAAAACCCCACCCCAAAAACCGCCCCCGCAGTACTCCTATCCCAAAACGCTCTTCCCCTATAATCCCCCTCCCCGCAGAAAACCTGCGGATAATCCAACATCACCGCAAACCACAAGCTGATCTGCAAACACCAATGCATCCACAAGACAGCCCTGAGCTTCACCCCCCACCGCCACGACCGCCGCTCCCCTTGCATCCTCCCTCTCCCTTCTTCCCGCGCAAACCCCCTCACTTCGACAATAACCCCCGAGATAACGACGCAGACAACGCACGTGATCGTGCCGATGGCCCAGGGGAGAAGAATATCTTCCGCATAGGTCGCGCAGGCGTGCGGGTGGGCAGGCACCGATGCAAAGTGCGCGTGGCAGAGCTGCGTGTATTTCCTCCGAAGGTTATCGAAGATTATAGGCAGGAGCACCAGTTGTGGGGTATGAAGGACGAGGAGGCTGAGTGAAAGGGCGTGTTTGTAGGAACGCCAGGTCTGTGTTGGGGTTGGGGGGGAGCTGGAAAAGCGATGGCGGCGGCGGCGGCGGCGGCGGCGACGTTCGAGGCGGTGGAGGTGGTGGTGGTGGGTTAGGTGGCCGAGGGACGAGGGGATGAGGAGGAGGGAGGTGAGGAGGAGGAGGTGGTGGTAGTCTTTCATTTTGGGGGTCTTGAACCAATTGAAGCTCGTCTTTGGGTTTTAGGGAAGTCAGGTTCAGAGTCCAAGGGACATGGCGAGAGATCGTGGATTGGGCAACGGTGGTAGGACAGAGAGGGTAAAAGAAGCCAAAGAGTTGAAGAGACGCAGAAGCTTGTTCAAAATGCCCCTCCCGACGATTAAGATTTGGAATTGTCGCTCGATTGAAAGGCAAAGAGGTCATTGAACGACGTATCACGAAAGATTTCAAGGTCAAAAGGTGGAGATTCACATGTCGATGACATGCAACAGACGTAATAGGGTGCAGAGCTCGAGCTTTCACCTGACAGCTTACCATAGCAACCACTACAAAGTCAAGAAAGCTCAGAAGCCCTCCCAAGCCTTCGTGTCATTGTGGCTGGTAGAGATCATGCCACATCCTTATCAGAATAGCTTTGTCAACGGGTCTTTTCTCGACCAAAACAATGAGAGCGTAATTCCAGTGTACATAGCTTTGATCATTGTTTAGACGTTGAGAACCTTGCCTTCGATTATGGGATAAGGCTTGGAAAGGTACACAAGAAAGATGAGGTTTAATGATCAATCTACTTACTGGAGGCTTTGCGTAGCGAGCAACCTTACGCTATATACTTTCTCAGGCCTGATGAGGAATACGGTCCACTGTGATTAGGTAGCTGCATACATCTGGTTGCGTTCCTCCAACTGTTTCCCTGTTGTCGCGGATACCACCATGCCTCAGATACTGCTTGTTGGCCGTGTAATATGACCGAAAAGGCTTCAACATGCCGGAATTAAGCTCCTTACGAAAGCCAAGGATATGTATCGTCGCCTCTCCTATTCGCGAGAAACTAAATCTCATCGCCTCAACAGGATTCAAACATGAGCCGCAACCGGATTATTTCTCTCGAGCATGAGAGTCTGTATGTCTATCAAGTGCGTGTAGACTTCCCTGACCCATTCACGATGCACAGTATTCATGACCTCCCTTCTCCGTGTAGACTCTTTCGCCTGAATAATCATGGAATTGGCTGTGCACAGCCAGTAAAAGGTGCCAATCATGAAGCAGATGACGGCTACGAATGCCCAGACGGTATTCCAGTCATAGAAGCGCTTCTTCGCGAACTCCCCGTAATAAAACACCGCAGGATAGCTTAAGACTGCGACGAAACCCCAGCTGGCGGTGAAAAAGATGTGAGCCATCACTGGTGCTGTGAGCTCATACTCAAATGTTAGTGGGTGGTTCGTAGAAGCCGCGGTTGGCCGTTGGTATCGTAGGGCATGCCAGCTTCGGCGGATGGTTTCGAGCCGAATTGCCAGGAGCGTGATGCCGATGAGGATAAAGCAGGCTTTTATCATGAAGAGGTTGTCATTTTGTAGGTCCTTGCACGTGTAGGGTCCTTCTGCTCCGATTCTGTCGAAGTTTTGCCTGCATAGAAGGCGGAAGTTGGCTTGTATGCCGTGGAAAGAGACGCAGAGGCACGGAATTTGTACGGCGTTCGTTAGGAAGAGGAACAGGTAGTGGGACCGCGTTGTTCTGTACCAGACTGGTGTTGGGCTGGCTTCGACGGGTAGCACTGAGCGGCGGATACGTTCACGGGTGAGAAGGTGGATATAAAGGAGGCCGAGCGTGTTACCCCAGATCAGGATGAGGAAGATTGTGAGGACTTCCTGCCAGTCCTCCATGTTGTGTACTAATCCTTTTGTCGTTTAGTAGGTCTGTTGTGGCTGAGCGCTGAGTTCACGAATTGTAGCTACCTGTTGCATGCCGGAGAAATATAGAAGAATCTCCGTGGTTGATGAGGAAAACCAGGGAGAATCACAAAAGTAATGAGAAGTGCTGCCTCAACGCCCTCCGATGATTAGGAAAGAAAGTATAGCTTAATGGGAAAGTCAAATGCTGTATATGAAGTGGGAGTCTCAACGTCCTAAGTAATCCAAGCGCGGTCGGTTGAAAGAGCAAAAATGCGAAGGCTAGGTGTAAGAACGATGCTGAAGTCAGCAAAAGACACAATTTTGGAAAGATGCGAGCTCCATTGCGACAGCTGCTCTCAGCAGTAGCTCAATAAATGGACCAGCTCGAGCAAAGCAAAGGATTCAAGCTTTTGTGGCTGTATGGCTGGTGTTCCTCACTCCACAGGCTTAATCACGAGGCGCCCATGACTTGGCGTACCCGTTCTGGCGCAAAAAAGAAGAGCAGTTCTGGATATCGAAAGACTTTTCCTATTTGGAGGCCTGGCCTATCTCCATAGAGTGCCTGATACTTGCTTTTGTGTTGGAGAGCGCCGCGTCGCAATCAAGCCTCCCTATCATACAATTTAGATCTTTTGGGGCTTCTCATGGTCAGTAAATGTATCCTGAATTGACTTGTTCTCAGCAAGACAATCTTGCGTTGACTCAACAGCCATTTCAACATCTGTGTTGATTTGCGCAGTCTGGTTTTCCTTTTCTCTACCGTCTTGCGTGATCCAAGCTGGGTGTCTGACAGCTCCTCCTTGTGTCGTTTTCTGCCGCTGGTAACACCGAGTAAGGGCACCCTCTTCGAGACGCCAGCAGCCCGTTCCTGTCAACCAGAATATCATCGCAAAGAACGCCCGAGCGGCGTTCCATTGGTAGAGACCGACTTTCGTGTAATCTGAGTAGAATACGTTCGGACAGGTCATCACAACGACGGAGCACCAGCTTAGTGAAAGGAACAAGTGAGCTACGGCTGGTGCTGAGAAGTTGTAGTATGAATTTCCGAATAATCTGTGTGCTTCGATGTACTTGCTGCAGACGTCGATGAACTTGACAAACGCGATTGCCAAGCTGCAAGATGCGACGAGAGCCAGCGGAAGAATGCCAAAGAACACTATGTTGGTGGAGAATTTGCTGCATCTGGGTTCCTTCGTAATTTCGAGATATCGTGAGCATAGACTTGTCACTCTCGTCATGAACCTGTGAAGAGAGCGAATTGAGACCAGGGTGTTGATAAAACCCCTCAAATGATGGCAGATATAGAACATCTTTGTGTAGCGTGCGCGACGTCTGCGTTCTTGATCCCATAAGTAGAACTGAAGGAGAAAGAATAGCATGTCACACCCTACCATGCAGAGAAGCGCGAGCGCCTCTTGACAATCCTCCATCTGCAGAGTTGGCTGTCCTGAGCGAGGACAGTACAAGTGGTACTAAATAGAGCTACTTATTTGGCATGCAGGACAGTCAAAGTCGTGCGGAGGCAAGAGCGAACAGTCCTGTCACGGCCATGGGGCGCGATAGCAGCCACCCCACAAGAAAATTGACCCTTAGTGAAATGGAGGAAAGTATCGCAGCCTGAGAAAGCCAAAGGACTGTCGTTCGAGCGTTACCAAGCCCGTCAAATACTAAAGAAGATGTCGAGGAAATACATCAGCGGACTGATACAGGCACACAAAGGAAGCTGACAGACAAATTAAGATGCAAAGCTCGAGCTCTTACCTGACAGCTTCCCATAGCAGCAACTTAATCACCAAGGAATTGCCCGAAGGTTCCCCAAAACGCCGACCTTCTGCCATTGCGTCGTCCTCGCTGGCGGCTTCCACCCCACAACTCTGTCCATGAAGCCCTCCAACTTTGACATCTCCAATTCAAAACACGCATTTAGCTTTGAAGGGCATGAACATATCTCTCTACAGTATAGAACCCAACAAGCAGCTCAAGAAATGAACGAACTGAAAGGGTGCCCTCCAGGACGATGGACTGGTGTCGGTAGAGATCAGGAAGAATGAAATCGCTTGCGCTTTCTATGCTGGTGTATCTGTATGTCAGCCCAATATGGGAGGCAGCTCCCATCTCCTTTCATCACGCTTTCCTTGCCAATCTTTCGCACCCACCGTCCTCACTCTAATAAACTCGCTTGGTTAGCATAGAGCACATCCACCACATTGCTCAAGCTCGAAATCGTCTCTAGTGCAGCATCATACCCACCATCCCTCTCCCCCTCCTCGTATACAATCAGACATCCTGCCCCTTGATCTAACACCCCCACAATCACCTTGTCCAGGATCATTTGACTCAATTTCCGCTCCACCTGGGCAATATCAAGGCCCACCATCTTGGCCACATGCGCGATCTCAACTCTTGAGAATGGCTCAATCACCTTTACCAAATTCTGCTCCAGCATAGCATCGTATAATCTGACCAAGTGCCTCTTTACGAACGTGTCACCGCCGAGCTCGTTCCTGTACTTAGCTAGCGCGCGTTCATACTCCTCTAAGCTGCGGTTGGCGTGTGCTGTAGCAACAGCTTTCATAGCTTCTAAGCTACTGGACTCGTATTTGATCGCGCTCTTGCTGGCAAGTAGTTGGTTGACCTCTGTGTTCGCGTTCTCCATCACTTTGCATAAAAGCATGTATTGTAGTGCACTGGTCGCTTTGCTGCCTTCGTCAAGACTCTGATAGCCCTCTAGCGCTTCCACGAAGTATGAGTAAGAGGTCCCAAAATCGCCGTCCGCTGCGTGTAGCTGGCCTGACTGCATGTCCAGTCCAGCTTGCAGGAGCGGAGGTGTGTACACGCTCGCTGCGCTCGTCCTTGCACTCGTGAGTGCGGCTCGCGACTTGGGGATATTGCCAAGAGCGGAGTAGACCCGGGATTCGAGTAACTGGACTTCGACTAGGACGAGCTTGTCGTCGAGGCGCTTCAGCTCTTTAAGAAGGGTGTTTATGAGAGTAAGGGCATCGTAATAGGCGGATTGCGACATGTAGAGGGAGACGAGGCGCGTTTCGAGGGATTGTTTGACAAACGAGCGACGGGTTGAGACGGCCCATTCTATGCAGGATTTTGTTGTTGAGATCTGGAGAGGAATGATGGAGGGGTCGGAGACGGGGAAAAGGTCGAGGAGCTGTCGTACTATAATCATCATACAAGGTCAGCTTTTGATTACGTAGCAATAGAACCTGGCTATGAGCGGAGAAGTGAACGTACCTAGTTTGGCGGTCTTTGCTTTTGGAAAGGAGGTAAGGGAGGATGTGCTCGATTTTACGAGCTCGGAGAGATCGTTCCACTTCTTCTCAGACTGATAAGTCTGTCCCAGACCCATGAGAGCGGCTTCATATTCTTGATAGGCGGCGACGGTGCCACCAGGTTTTTGCGAGAGGATCTCCTTGTAAATAGATTCGGCTTTCTGAGGGTTTGACTTCGACGCTTTACGCGCTTCCTGTATTCGTGGAGAGGCATCAGCCTCTGTTGTGACTGCCATCGTCTTGAGTAGACTATCGGAGCGAATCTTGAGTTTGAGGTTGAGATGACGAGATTACAAGTTGCTCATGGAGACTGCTGTCAGGTGCTTATCGGACATATGGCTATATATCGGAGATAAGCAGGACCCCAATCAAGGTCGATAGTACCGCGGTTCAACCTTCATCACCTTTCAAGCAAGCCTCAACGCAAGACCCATGACTGCTGAAAGCTGTCCTTGCTAATATGTCGTCGAACAACGTGTCGATAGCTCAGGCGGCGACGAATTGCCCGCCTTACCTCTTATACTCTTCCGCGACGTGAACTCTCAAGATCTTCTACGCCCTCAATGCCCTTTCCAGTTATGTGTCTCATTTGCTCCGAAGGTGTCAGCAAAGCAAGAAAGATCCCCAGCGAATCAAATTTGGAGGTTGCATTTGTCCCCTGAGGTATCCGAGATCTATGACAGGACCGCATTCCTATGCTCTCCTACGCAATGCTCCCATTAAGTGACTCATTCACTCTCAAGCATCTGTGCAGCTACAGTTATACCATACGAGCAACCTCATCTTGTATTCACAAATTGTGAGAGAAGTTGTTTGACTTGGCTATGGCTTCTGACCGACGGATGGGTGCATGCCACATTCACCCTTATTGTGTCCAATCTCCAGGCTTTTAGCAAATTACCTTGCCCTATCTTCTTATCTGTAACAAGCTGGTATTGAAGCCTTGTTCAACTTTCATGGAACTTTATCAGTCGAGGAGCTGAGAGTTAGTGAAGTTGCTTTGGCGGTCAAAGGGTCGAGAGAGATTCTTGGACACAGGGTGATTTAGGTTGGCAGCTGTAATACGTCGAACCTCGTTCTTAATTTTCGAGATCTACCGAATGAATGCTTTATTTGGGTAAATTACATACGTCTAATACTCGTCGAGTATGGCGCTGAACCCAAGCCAGCCAAACTGGCGTCAGGCGTGTGAAGAAGGAGGGCACAAGGCTGCTTGGCCTGTCGACGATGCTGGAGAATGGCCAGACATACAGATCTTGCGTGTGTATACCTGCAAGTCTCACCGTTGAGCAAATGCACTGCGCTTACGATGCATTCCAGCCATTTCCAGTTCACTAAGAGATGCTATGGTTAGCGACCCACACATTGAAATTCAAATGTGCCTCAGAAAGAGAGCACTCTACTCGCTTTGTTTCGCCTCGCCTGATGTTTTCCAACACAGGTCGACAGTGTGTCATCTAGGACTGCACTAGCCCGATCTGGCTACTATCATCAAATCTCGATGACGAACAAACACAGGACGTTGTTGCTTAAACCAGCCAATGCTGCCGGTTCACCCTCTTTTGTCATCCTTCATTTCGCTAACTGCCATGCACTAGTGGTTAAAAACATCTCGTGTGCTATCCAACCTCGCATGAAACATTCAGTGTCAAGGCGCTAGTGAGTCTTAAAATTGAGCACTACCATGGCCGACCACTCCCATATCGAATCCACACAACAGATCTCGTATCCTGTTATTTACGATCCCTCCGACGACAGTGACATGGTCAGCTATGTCAGCTTTGACGCAGAGTGTGAGTAAACTTCGGCATTGCGTAATGTCCCAAAAACCTGGGGACGCAAAAACCATCACATTGACGCGTTCCGTGCTGGGAAAGTGTCTTGGAAGGCACTTAATCACCTAAAAGCTGCTACTGACCGTGTCATAGCCTCCCCCGGATCGAACAATTCGCCTCCAAGAGGACCATCGATCACAATGAAAGGCTTTGGATTACTGCATGGATCACCTAAGCTTTCCCGACGTCGTGGTCAAGAGTCACTAAGATCCGTCGATGCACGTTCTCCTCAAGCGTCTGAGAACAGTGAACCTCAATTGGCGCCGTTTGATGGCAACAGAGGCGCAGGACAAATACCTGACTTGCAAACAAGGCTAGTAGCGACACTGGACGAGGACGACCGGGTCAAGTTGATCGACGCTGCTGCTTCTCAGGCCACTGAAAATGCCAAGATCAGTGGGAAGCCATTCATGGTGTTGAAAGATGGGCGGTCTTGCCTGGTCAAGCAAAGCGACGGAGACGAGCAAAGCGACTTCTTCAAGACTTCTGAGCAATGGAAAGCTTCTGTCCTCAGCCAAATGGATTCTTTCTCGCCGGCTATCTTTTCTACTCGTTCAAGATCTCAGGGAAGCCGCTCGACTACCGACACCTCCCTGTACAAAATTGCGAAAGCCTGCAACATACACGTGTTGCCGGATAGCGACATCGCAACCTCTCGGTCTCTACCCCATGTTGATGTGCTAGAGATGAGAGGTCATGGTACGCTTCACAAGGTAATGGATAGAATGGGCTATGGCATGCAAGCTGTTGAAGAGGACTCAGTAAGGCAAGAGTTCGCCCAGATGAGCAGCAGCATGCCTGTGAGCCCATTCAGCAGGCCATTTCATTTCAGGGACAAGCGAGCAAGCAAGTCTTTGTCCGATGTTCCAGCGTCTACGACTCCAACCAAGCCGAAGTCAACATCTTCTGGTACCAGTGGCCGGAATCTGGAGGGGCCGACACCCCCTCCAAAAAACGGTACGGAACCACCTCAGACACAGTTCAAGAGTTTCCACGCAAAGAAACCGCAACATCTACAAATAGGGTCTCCAACGAATTTCCGCAAAGTTCCGAATCCTGCAATCCCTCGCGAGTACAACGATGTACTAGCCCAAATGCCTGAAAGAATGACAGCAGAGGTGAGTGACTTAGGCTCCGAGGATTTTGCTCGGCTGATCTGTGTTTAGCTCAACCGTCAGCTTTCAGCAACACGAGACACAAGTTTGCCTGCTACGAGAAGTACTGAGAGCTCCGTAAGATCATGGGAATATAGCGGAGATGAAACATCTATCATTCAAGACGGTCGATGGTTGGAAGTCAAAGGGATCGCGGAAGAGCCACCGACTCGGCTCCGGTCCATGAGCGAGGGCCAACGAAGCAGGGGACCTCGTCCGAAAGATATTGACTATCTCAAGGCCAGAAAGGACGCTGATGACAAGGCAAGCATAACGCGGGTAGCTGAGTTTGTGACACCTTCCAACAAGATGCATCCACATGAAGAAGGTCGTAGATCTGAGGATGTGTCTTCCAGGTCCAGACGCCGTGCAAGGGATAGACATGCTAAAGACTTGACGGGAGACCCTGAAGTTCAACGGCAGTTTGAGGAATGGGCGAGAATAGATGATGACAAAGACGAGGCAGCGAAAGACTCATTTAGCCTGGATCCTTTCGCAGCCATGGGTTTGGGCTCGCGTGTCAATGATGAAAAATCTAAGGAGCTCAGCAGCCACAGCGAGGAATTGTCCTCAGTGCGAGCAAGCGACATCAGCTCAGAGGAACCTGAAATGAGGACGTTCTACAAGCACGACAGTACCATCAGCGACAGAACAGTTTTGCCACCTCAGCCAAACACTTTTCGATCTCGACCACTTACAATATCAGAGCATCCGCATCCCCTACAGTCTGCTCCACTGACTGAAGAAGAGCTTGAGTATTCACATGCTCTCACTGTTCGTAACCTGCGACTCAAGGAAGAGATGGAGCAACGGACACCGCGAAACTCCAATTTCTCACCAACAAAGATCTACATTCCAAAGCCTGCCCCGGGAGAAGCCGCCGTCTATTCGTCAGACAGCGAATCATCTGCAATGCCCAAGCGCAAGGGTAGGTCGCCGGTCAGGAAGGCTATAACTGCAGTGAGATCGAAGATGAGAAGCCACGGCAAAGGTGCTGAATGGTTTTGAGCAGACGACTTGCAAATACTGGGGAGTCTAAAGGTGGTGACGACTTCTTTTCATCTGTGCCTTGATTCGACGCCCACTGGTGGTATGGAGTAGACGGAGGCGGAGATTGGAGGATTGGACAATAAGGATACCGTGTGAATGTGAACTTCACGTGTTAGAGACACTGTGAGAACCTTGATTCATGTGAAATAGCACAAGACAAGCTAGCAATAAGTATGCTAGTTGTACCTGTACCTATTACAATGCAGAAGATGTCGCCCTTGGCCGCAATATCGAGCCAGAATAGGGGGGATATGCGTTTATCGATAAGACCATATCGCTCTCTGTGCAAATGTGATGACAAAGGAATGGACTCTTCAACCCAAGAAGCTACAGCTACTTGTACATATATAGTGAACAGAAGCAATGGGAAAGCCTAGGGTTTGTCTTCCTTCCCCGTTGTCTTGCCATAGTCTAACATCCCATAGCTCATCATCCTTATTCGGCACGCCCAATCAGAAGGGAACAGTACGTTCAAGGTACCTCCTCACGCGAGGCTTTGTAGGGACAAGGTCTCACTATACGAGTAGAGAATAGAGAAATACATCAGACGACGCCAGACCACCGAGTCAAGCTGACCCCCGAAGGGTGGAAGCAGGTATACATCCAACCCTCACCCTTAACCCTACGACCCCTCTCCCGCCTCTATAATCCCAACCTACTGACACCTCCCGCAACAGGCAGAAGAATGCGGCCTCAAGCTCCGCAACCTCCTCTCTCCAACGGATACCCTCCACTTCTTCACCTCACCCTACCGGCGCACGCGCGAAACTACAGAAGGCATCCTGAACACCCTGACAAGAGATGAGCCCGCTCAACCTTCCTCGCCCCCCTCTTCGACCCACCGGCCACCTACTTCCTCTGCCTCCAAACCGTCCCTCTTCCAACGGCCCGCCATAAAAGTATACGAAGAACCACGCCTCCGCGAACAAGACTTCGGCAACTTCCAACCGTCATCCTCCCAAATGGCGCAGATGTGGCACGAGCGCGCCGCATACGGGCATTTCTTCTACCGGATCCCCAACGGCGAGAGTGCCGCGGACGCCTACGACCGCATCAGCGGTTTCAACGAGAGTCTATGGCGAAGCTTCGCGGAAGATGATTTTGCCTCCGTCTGTGTGCTGGTCACGCATGGACTTATGGCTAGAGTGTTCCTCATGAAGTGGTATCATTTCAGCGTGGAGTATTTCGAGGATTTGAGAAATGTGGAACATTGTGAGATGGTGGTGCTGAAGCTTGATAAGGGGGCTGAAGCGGGCAAAGGAAGTGGAAAGTTTGTGCTGCAGAATGAGTTGAGGACGTGGAGTCAGCTTCGACGGGAGAGGGAGAGGGAGCAAGAGGAAGAGAATGTGAAGAGTCCGGCTAGTCCGATACCGGTCAGGAAGAGGTATCATGGGTGCGATGATGGAGGGGGTGCGCAGAGTGGAGTCGATTTTGCGAGACGGCAGGCTATTAGACGGAAGAATACTGTCGAGATCTTTAAGGATGATGAAGATGAGATAAGTGCGGAGAGAAGCGATGCTGTGGATGTGACTGCTGCGGAAGAGGAGGCGATTGGGAAAGAGCAGCAGCGGTTTTCAGACGAGGAGTCTGGTACACATTTGCGGAAGCCGCGGCCTCCACTGCTGGACTATCTGAGCGCTGGTCGCGACGGAGGCGGGTCCAGATCTGGTGCCGCCTCGCCTGCATTTCTTGATGGTGATGGCGCGCATGCACCATCGCAGAAGCCTCAGTTGCCGAAGAAGGGAGCTTTGTCTCTAGCGCTGCATGGGAAGCTGGATTTAGTTGGAGACGAGGAGAGGGCGAGAGCTGATGCTTTGGGCGATCAGAGTGATGTGGATGACGACGAACCGCAGGCGGATGATGTGGCTAGGCTGCAGAGGAGGGAGATGCAGGTTGATGGAGCTGTGCGATGAGAATATTGAGAGCATTCTGGCATTCATGCTTGAGCCTTTTTCTATATTTTTTGATGATGACGCTTCATGATTGATACGTAGCAAGTACATATAGATAGACACCACTTAGTCCTCACCTCCACCATTCATAGCAGCACCGCCTGCCTGTTTAGCAGACTTTGCACTACAGATGTCATCAACTCTCAGTAGCAAACATGCCGACTACCATCGTTAGCATACTCCAAGCAAGAAAAATCCAAGGCAAAAGACATACCTCAACAGCCGTCTTCAGACTCTGCAACTTGACGGCCTCGGGTTCCCAAACCCCATATTCCCTCATATCGACCAAGCTCCCTTTATCCCCGTCGACCCCCCAAGTGCTTCCCCCCTCCGCATGTTTCGCCCTCAACTTCGTCAATACCTTAACTGGACTACTCCCCGAATTCTGTATCAGCGTCCGTGGGATCACCTCCATCGCCTCCGCAACCGCCTGATATGGCCACTGCTGCACTCCTTCCACCCCCTTCGCCATCTGCATCAGCCGGACACTCACGGCCATCTCAGTCGCTCCGCCCCCTGGCGCGAGGCGTGGGTGAAACATCACGTTCTTGGCGACCGACATCGCGTCTTGCAGGTTTCGCTCAATCTCGTTCAAGATGTCTTTTGATGGGCCGCGGAGGAGGATCGTGCACGCTTTCGCATTCTTGCAGTGTGTAAGGAAGGTGAAATATTCATCGCCGATTTTCTCGATTTCGAAAAGCCCGCACTGTGTCCCGACGTCTGATTCCTGGAGATCGTCGACACGGTTCACGATCGTTGCGCCAGTGGCGCGCGCGATCCGGTTATTGTCTGTTTTTCGGACACGGCGGAGCGCTGTGATGTTTGCTTTTACGAGGAAATGCTGGGCGAGATCTGAGACGCCTTTTTCGGTTATGACGAGATCGGGTTTTAAGCGGATGATGGCATCGGACATGGCTTTTACTTGCTCTTCTTCGATCTGTAGGATGCGGTTCCAGTCGTCTTCTTTGCTGATTTCGATGTTGGTTTGGGATTCGCCCTTTTTGTACTCGAGCGGACAGTCGAGGAGGATGACGCGAGGGTTCTTGATCAGTCGTCGCATTTTGGGGTGGGTTATGTCTTTGTTGAGCATGACGCCGTCGAGGACCCGGGAGTCTTCTATTTCTCCGCCGGGGATCTTTTCGACTTTGGCGTAGCGTTTTATGTCGATCTCTTTTTTGTTGCCGCCTATGTCGTGGGAGACGATGCGGACGGCTTTTAGAGCGAGGTTGCACATCAGTTCTGACCAGCGCGAGACGAATTTGGTGCCGATTGAGGCGGAGATTAGTTGGTACATGGCTTTGTCATCGTTGATGTTTACGGGGAGGGAGATCTCTTCTATTATGTCGAGGGCGTCGGAGAGGGCGCGTTTGAAGGCTTGTATTATGACGACCGGGTGGATGTTGCGTTCAAGTTGGGGGAGTGCTTGCGCTAGTATTTCTCCAGCTGTGGAGGTTCAGCAGGAGGGTGAGAAGTTGTGGAGTGTGTGCGCACCTAATATTATGACTGTGGTAGTCCCATCTCCTACCTCCTCATCTTGTGTCCGGCTCAGCTCTATCATGCTCTTTGCTGCTGGGTGCGCGACTTCTATCTCTCGTAATATAGCATGTCCGTCGTTCGTGAGGACTATTCCACCCATAGGATCGAGCAGCATCTTGAGCATGGCTTTCGGACCAAGACATGATCTTATTATGTCGGCGACTCTAGAGCACAGATCAGATGCTCGTCTTTCAGGCGATGCTATAGGTGCACAAACGTCTTCGCAGCTGTGATGTTGGATAGCTGGGCTTTTCTCCCCACCTGCCTGTCCCCTTGCTGGGTGTCTGTTGAAGGATGTTAGTATGTTCCAGACAAAGTGAAGATATGACCATATACTCATAACCACTACTGGCGCCTGCATCTTGACTGTATAAGGAAATGTTGTCTGGTGAGCTCTTAGACAAGCCTCGTGCTTCTGCCTTTTTGGCAGACCCAAATTTTGTCGCGACTCGCGTGTTCGGCAGTGGAACTCTTCCGCCCTAACGACATCATCGTCATTACCATTTCAAGATTCTATTGCAAGCTTGCAGTGATATAATAAATAGGCGGCGGACTGGATCGATCTTTCTTACTTATTTTCATGTGTATTTTCCTTTTGCAATGTCTATACTTTAGTGTCATGTTTTGTTTATTATAAAGCATTCGCAGCGATTGATAACAGCTATCTACTGCCTCTTTGATTTGCGTTACACATTTGTACTCGTTATCATGGACGGGGCAAATCATTCAGATCCAAATGCAAAAAGAGGGCCACTATTCGGCAACAAGACGTCAGAACAAGCTCCATTGCTGGCCAATGACGCCCAAGATGAAGAAAGCATTGACAGCAGAGAGCCCAATGGGAATCGAAAAGAATCAAGACCTAATTGGGTTCAAAGATCATGGCGTTGGCTATTTAGTCACAAGATGATGGTTGTCATCCTTCTGCTAATTCTCGGTGGCATTGTGGCTTTGGCGGTGTACTTTGCATATCTCAATACGAATGCCGACAGGGAGGAGGAGACAGAAAATGTCTGCCTTACACCATCTTGTGTCCTCGCGTCTTCAGCAATACTGGAAAATATGTCACCAAATCGCCATAATATTGATCCATGTACCAATTTTGACAAATTTGTGTGTGAAGGATTTGATGAAAAGCATGATCTCCGGCCAGACCAAGGCGCAATTTTTACGGGTATACTCATGGCAGAGACCGGCGAGCAGATCTTACGGCACGTTTTGGAGTCTCCATTCTCGGTTGAAGGATTTGGGATTACTTCTTCTGCTGATCGCAACATCTTTGAGAAACTTCAAGAATTGTATCAGGCCTGTCTTGACGAGCCTACTCTGAACGATATCCGCTCGAGCCCTCTTCTTGATGTGCTACGAAACATTGAAACACTGTTTCCTGCAAAAAGGGCGCAATCTGCCCGCACACCATACATGCAAGGCATTCCTCGGGTACTCACACAACAACGAATTGGTGTACTGTCCGAGAGTGATGACTCACTGACACAGACAGTGACTTATCTTGCTGAGATAGGAGTCACTGCTCTAATTGACGTAGGCGTTGGGGTGTGTCTCTCTTCATATCATTCTATGCCTCCGAGCTAACATCTCAGCCTGATGACAGGGACCCGGACACTGTGGTTCCTTCTCTTAATGCACCTGATTCGCCAGGCTTGCCATCGAAAGAATACTACGAGGATCCGCAAATAGTCAAGCGATATGGCATAGTCATTGGCCAGGTGCTTGAAGCACTTTTGAAGGAAGCTAGTGCTTCGACGTCCTTTGACTCCACTCAATTGTTTGCCCAAAGCACTGAGCTTGTCGAGAACATTGTAGATTTCGAGTCAAGACTGGCCAAAGCCACGCCTGCTACCGAAGATGCTGAGGATGTCACCTTTTACTACAACCCGCTGACATTTGCCGAAATCGATAACATGCTACCCCAGCTCTCAGTCAGCAGCCTGATGGCAACTCTTGCTCCACACGCTCCAGATGTTTTAAAAATCATTGTTGAGTCACCTTTGTACCTGGAAACCTTGGCTTCCCTTCTCAATAAAACCAGCTCAGAGACGCTGCAAGCTTACTTTGTGTGGAAGACTGTACAGCAATATGCTTACAAGGTTGAAGATGAGGCTGTGAAGCCTCTTAAGCGTTTCAATAACGAGCTATTGGGCAAAGAGTCAGATGCGAAGGGGGAAAGATGGAGGACATGTGTGAAGGTTGCTGACAATGGGCTTGGCTGGATTCTCAGCGGGTTCTTCGTTCAAAAAGCTTTCTCTAAGGAAGCCAAAAATTTCGGTGACAAGATAGTATCGGACATAAAGTTGCAGTTCATCGACAAGCTAAACGCTGCCGACTGGATGAGTGAAGATGTCAAAAAGCTAGGCGTCAAAAAAGGTAAGCATTGCCCATTGACAATCATGGGGAAACCATAAGTTTACTCGTGCAGTCCACGCTATCATACAGAAGATCGGCTACCCCACCAAATCACCTGACATTCGAAATGCATCTGCCCTGGAATCATACTACGGAGCGGTCAATATCAGCAAACATAGCTATTTCGAGAACGCACTTTCCATTGCTAAATTTGATACGAAACGCGAGTGGTCTGCACTTGGGAGACCTACAAACAGAGATGAATGGGGAATGACAGCCGACACTGTCAATGCTTACTACAATCCACCAGGCAACGAAATCGTCTTCCCTGCAGGCATTATGCAAAAGCCTGTCTTTTATGATCCAAGTGTGCCCCAATACCTCACTTATGGCGCTTTTGGAGCCGTCAGCGGCCACGAGCTGTCCCACGCCTTTGACTCAACTGGCAGACACTACGATGAGAAAGGCAATTACACCGACTGGTGGAACAACAGGACCGTGGAAGCCTTCACGGAGAAAGCCCAATGCTTCATCGACCAATACGAAGACTTCGTTGTTTCGAATCCACGCGGCAAGGATCTACATGTGAATGGCCGGCTAACCTTAGGCGAGAACATTGCGGATGTTGGAGGCTTGAACGCAGCTTTCAAAGCGTGGAAAGCTGTTGAGGGACAAAAGGAGAGTGAACAGCTTCCCGGCCTGCAGGACTTTTCAAAGGAGCAGCTTTTCTTTATATCCTACTCCAACTGGTGGTGTGGTAAAGCAAGACCGGAGACTGCGGTTGAACAGGTTTATCGAGATCCTCATGCTCCTACATGGGCTCGAATATTAGTGAGTTCACGGCCCTAACCAGAGGTTATTGCTAACTGATGTCAGGGGACAATGGCAAACTCTCGCGATTTCCGAGAAGCCTTTGATTGTCCTGTCAAGGAACCTCGGTGCGAACTTTGGTAATGATATCGTCGTTACATTTTCTTCTCCAGCATGTACGTTGAATATATTGTTTCTGCCGCGCCTGTAATGACGATAGTCTTCGCTGGGATACAAGTGAGGTATTGTACATATACTGGTGTGTTTGTATTGAAATGATGAACAGAACGGGGTATGCTGTGAATGAAACTTTGACTCCTCGTAATGTTGCTCTATACTCCCAGGCGTCGCTCTGTGATTGCATGCTTGATGCTTGGTCCGGATGTTGATGAAATTCGACCCCTTACCATAACCACATGACACCTTGGAGGCTCTCATCAACATCGACCAATGCATGCGGACCGACTTCACAGTACCCATTTGACTCTCATTCTAAGACTCTAGCTGCATTAGCAACGCTTAGCTCCCGAGACAGAATGGGTAAAGTGCTGATAGACACCACGACCTCACGTCTTCGGTTCATGATCACCTTGTCGTGCTTTTGTTACATTCTGCTTTAAACTTCTCTCATCTCCACTTCAGCAGCTTATTAACTGTCTCAGCAGCCCACTCAATTCGTTCATCATCTCAACCCAAAATGCCCAACCCCACCACCGCCACCACTCACCCCGAAAACAACATCTGGTATGACGCCAACTGCCATTGCCGGCTCGTCCAGCTGCGGTTGCGAATCCCGCCATTCAATCCCGAAGATCCCGCGACGACGGAGCACACCAAAGCCTTCAATTGCAATTGCTCTATTTGCACCAAGAATGGGTATCTGAATATTTACCCTGAGGATAATGAGAAGGATATCGAATGGGTAACTCCGTTTCCTGCCTCTTATCTAGCTCTCTCTCTCCCCCTTTGAGGTTTCCCACTTTTCCCGCCTATTGGGTTGCTGCCTGCTCGTCAATTTTTTAAGATGTTTCAAAAACATGCTATTACGCCGCTGACGTTTCAATTTATTCCAGATCAGCGGCAGAGACCAGCTCAAAGAATACCGCTACGGCAGCAAGAACGTTGGGCATATGTTTTGCCCCAATTGTGGGAGTAGTGTGGCGGTCTTTGTGGATCATGTGAGTTTCAAGAATGGAGGGAGGGGCGAGGCTATTAATGTAAGTTTCCTGGCTTCTTCGTCGAGTTCCTTTGCCGCAACGAGGGGAAGATACATTAGGACAATACTAGGAGAATGTGGTGTTGGAGGGTTTGAACGGATTGGAGGGGTTGTAGAGAGGGAACGTTGGGTGTCCAGGGGTAGTGATGGGGAGGGATAAGAATGGTAGGCTTCTAAAGCTGACGTTGCGAATAGGCGCGGATGATCAAAGGGGTTGATATCGATAAGTTGGACCGCATTGTGTTTCAGGGTGGGAAGGATTTGGGCTTTGTCTATGACCCGTAGATCTGTCGGTAAGACTTGTCACCTGGCCTAGGTAGACACTATTGTGAGTGTGATTGGAGCCCCTGATAGTGTTCATGGTACGCATCCCGATGGAAAGGGGTGGCAGAACTAGGTTTTAAAGAAAAGCTTTGTGATTGGAAATGCAATTGTCTTGACTACCAGGCCCAAAACCATAGTGTTTCGTTTCCATATGAAGTGTGATAGAAGCTTATGACATCAATGAAGCGCAGATCCCCACTCCATCCAGCCAACCTTATCCCATCGCAGGGGCTACGAGAAGCATCGCCTAAGCCTTAAGCACTGAGCTGAACAGCATCCCTACAGCCCAGACCCGTGAAAGACTATGATCGAGCACAACGTATCAGCACGGCCACAATACTTTTCCGAGAATCTCGCATGATGATGGTAAAGGACTTTACAAAAAGGGAATGGCAGATACATACATTCTCTAAAACACCGTCATCGTACCTACGACCTGTGCAACAAAATTTAGATTGGACATCTTGAGGTTGATTGCTGCAATCGAATTCGAGGAGACCGAAGCCGATGGTGGTGCTGTTGACGTTGGTGTTTCCTTTGGCCATGTTCCTTGGGTCAGCGAAGGTGAGGTTTCCTTGATAGAAAGGGGAGACCGCATCGAGAAATGTCTGACGGTACTACTTATGGAACTGCAATCACCGAGTGCTGACTTACCAGACCTGCAATTCTGCTTGATACCTTCATTATCAAGCATGGGCGCCGCCAAACAACAGGCGGGGAAGTCTTCCTCTCCTCCAAGGCATGTCGCCACAGCGACGCGCTTTTCCAGTACTGCTGCGTTGGTAGCTGGGGGTGAGTTGGCGGCGATGCTGCCCAAGGCGAGAAGATGAATGGTATTGAGCAGCTTCATTGTGAGGCAGGTATGTATTCTGGTGGTGAATAAGTTTTATATCTTGAGGAAGGCTGAGCTTGGTGTAGGTGCGACAGAGAGCAATGTTCATGGAATGAAGGAGCTGAACTGTATTTATGTCACTGCCTTTCAAAGCAAAGCATCAGGGTCTCCTTGAAAGAACTTAGCGGACATATTCGGAGTGGCGGCCTTTGTCTGATGATGTTTGTAAATCATCAGCATGAAGACCTCTGAGCATACGTCTTGGAAACTATGGTCGTCTGCAGTCTCATTCACCTTGCAATCCCCAAAGCCGACCATGGCCGTACGAACAGAGAGTGCCACAATGTTTCTGGAGGATCTCGGTTGACAAGTAAGCCTGGTTCCATATTGGGTCTGTGCATTCTGCCGCAGCAAGGAGGGTGTTCAGATGCACCTTGCCAGCAACAATGACGCAACAACAGGAACCCGCCGGACCTCACCTAGTTACAACCACAACGACCATTCCATACTATTTTGGTGGCAGCTGACATCACCCACGGTCTTTGACACATTCTACGAAGCTTGAGCGCTTTGAAGATCAAGCTCGTAGGGAGCAGTGGCCTCGTTAGTAGACGGCGATCTTTCCAAGATCTATGTGTAGCATTTGAACGGACGGCGCTTGGTCTATTCCCCAAACTATGAAGAAGCTTCATGAACAAGAGGTAGCCAACAATCCTCCGTGGAGGAACAAGCGCTCCGTAAGGCGCACAGCTGCTGTTGGTCATTTTTGAGGAGAATGGGAGCCAAATAGAACACTTATCTTGTCTTTGCCAACATCTCGTGTCTCTCGTCCTCCGGATGTTGTGGATCAGCAATGCGCAAGGGCCGAGCTAGAGTTATACAGGGTACTATAATACAAGCGATAGTGAAAAATCGGTAAGATCCGTCCTACTTCGACTTGTAATAAATCAAGTTAAGCCTTTCAAGGACATTATAGAGACGTCTTAGAGTAGACGTTTACATGCTGCATCGGTGATACAAGATATACCGACGTCGAAAAAAACGCAGGCCACATGTTATTCTCTCTTTATAATGGAGACTGGAGAGTGAGGGGTTGTAGATCTTTTGAGAACATGCTGTAGAGTTGAGATATAGAATCTAGGAAAGATATGGCTTAACGATGAAAAAGGCGATCTCATTGTGGAAAACCCCTTCCGACCCATGATGACGTTTGATATAAAAGCATTGCGAGACAAGAGGGCTATACGGGTTGTACTTGTGAAACCTTACGACCTCGTTGCACGAGATACTGAGCCCTTGTGTCGGTGCCGCAGTGTAAGCTATCGCTCTGAGAAGACTGCCTGCGTGAACCTGCGGTAACAAACATTCCACACTTTGGTATAGGCCGCTTATCCGTGCGATGACAACTTACACTTGCATAGAATGCTATAAATTAAGGATATGTTCAGCAACTCCGAGTAAATGTTCTAGATCTAGACACTTGTGGCGAAGCAAGCCACAATCAGAGACTGATAGTCCCAACATGTTCCTGCGTCAGCCCTAAGATTTGTGACACTATGCGGCATATATGTCATCGTCCGAAGAAGGTGCCCTAATCTGCAGTCTCGATTCTTGGCCGACGTCGAACGAAGGAAAGATCCAGACCGCCATCGACCTCCGTAAGGCGGGCAATCTCGGGGCTTCTGATAAGATCCGCCGCTAACGCTGCCAAGCTCAATAATCAAAGTTCGGACTGGCGATCAAGCTAGATTGAAAGAAGCTAGATGCGAGAGCCCAGACGGCCTATGTCCGGTCCCCGCATTTCACTGACAACTGCCGTGCCTCGTCGCTGAGGTTTATTCCGCTTTCAAGCATCACCAGACCGACAGAGTAGTCCTCATGCAGACAAGCAGGAAGCACTGACCCCTCTTTGACGCACCTTGGCACACGAATTTATGCGTTTGACCGGATCTAAGTACGTATGGCTTGCATCTGGCCCTATGGAGCAAGCCACCTCGAACCAATCATCGCCACAAACATACAGAAACACAACTCAAGCCGCAATGATGCCGAACTCAACGAGCGCCAAGCTCGCCAAACATGTCCGGAAACCTCCTGTCCATATCAGATCTCCCCCTAGCACGTATCTTCATCCGCTTCTACTCGAGGCGCAGCATATCCATTGGGCATGCTTCCTCAAGCATACTGACTCGTGTTGACCACTTCGAAGTTTTCATAACCTCTAGAAGCTCACTAGAAGGCTTCTAGATCAATGTCGTGAAGGCGGAGAAATGATGTCAAAAGGAGAAAAGGATCGTCAAGAATGTGTATAAATGCAGACGTCTGTCCCTGCTTCTGCACGATATCAGCAAACAAGTCCCATTGGCTTCAAATCAATCTGACGATAACCTTGCATAATCGACAGCATCCACACCAAACGTCATCATGAATCGTCTTCGAGGTCTTGTGGGCTCAAAAGAAGAGCCCGCCATGGTCGAGGTCATGGAACAGGAAGCCCGCCGCCCTTCCAACGCCGACGCCATGCGCCAACAACATCGTAAAAGCGTATCCAACAAAGGCCTCACTGGTGCTTCCGCCTTGACGGTCCGGCAATCAATCTTCCCCATCACCTTAGTAACAATCCTCTTCTTCCTCTGGGGATTTGCCTACGGTCTCTTGGACGTCCTCAACGCCAAATTTCAAACATCCCTCAACATCACCGCCGCCAAATCCGGCGGTCTCCAAGGCGCCTACTTCGGCGCCTACCTGATCGGTCCACCCACCTGGTCTGGCTGGATAGTCCGCCGCTTCGGCTACCGCTACACCTTCATGATCGGCCTCGTAATCTACGGCATCGGCGCGCTCATGTTCTGGCCCTCCGCCCTAAAACGCTCCTTCGGCGGCTTCTGCGGCTCCCTCTTCATCGTCGGCTCCGGGCTCTCCACGCTCGAAACATCCGCGAACCCCTTCATCGCAACATGCGGACCCCCCAGATTATCCGAGTTCCGTCTCGAACTCTCCCAATCTTTCCAAGCGATCGGCTCCGTCATGGCGCCCCTCCTCGCCTCCCGCGTCTTCTTCACAGAAACCGACCCCAGCGATCTCACAAACGTGCAATGGACCTACCTCGGCATCGCAGTCTTCGTCTTCCTCCTCGCCGTCGTCTTCTTCTTCTCCCCCATCCCAGAAGTCACAGACGCAGACATGGCATTGCAAGCCGAGCAATCCTCCAGCCTAACCGGCGTCGCAGGCGACAAACCCCTGAAGAAGCAATACAAACTCTTCTTCGGCGTCGCCGCGCAATTCTGCTACGTCGGCGCCCAAGTCGCCGTCGCCTCCCAATTCATCAAGTACTCCGTCGAATCAGCCCACATTTCTGACGCCGCGGGAAGTGACCGCTACGCGATCGGCCAGGGATTGTTTGCGATCGGAAGGTTCGCCGCGGCCGGTGGCATGATGTTCATCAAGCCCCGCTGGATCCTCATGGTCTTCATGACAGGCGTCATGCTCTTCATCGCGTGCGCCATGGGCGTCAGAGGCGAAGGCGGCGTCGCCATGCTCTCCCTCGTCCTCTTCTTCGAATCCTGCGTCTTCCCCACCATCTTCACCCTCTCGATCCGCGGCCTCGGTCGCCACACCAAGCGTGGTTCCTCCTGGATCGTCGCCTCCGTCTCTGGCGGCGCCCTCTTTCCCTCCCTCACAGGTCTTGTCGCGGATAAGCAGGGGTATCATATTGCGATGTGTGTGCCCCTCGCGGGGTTTCTGGTCGCGTTCGCGTTCCCGATCTATTTGAATACGCTGTGTGCGAGGGAGTTGGATGGGTTTCGGGATAGTAAGATTGGGTATCAGGATCAGGATGGGACTATTGGGGATATTGGGCGCGATGAGAGGAGGGCTAGTGTGGTTAGTGGCGGGGCGAGCAATGGGAGTGATCCCGAGAAGGGCGCGTTTAAGAGTTATGAGATTGGTGGGAAGCAAGCTTGATCTGCGAGATGCTTGGAAGAAGGAAAGTTGGGGAGGGTAGTGTTGTCGTGGTGATGTGGCTGGGTTGGGGAGGGGGGCGGGTGGGAAGGGTAAGATGTACATAGGCTCGAGTTTGGATGACGATCACCTGCGGTTTCTTATTGTCTTCACAGTCATTGTACATACGGTCGTATCACCATTGATAGTGATTTCCAAACCATGACTCATACCCTAAGCATTCTTCGCTTGCTTGCACGCTTTCCATCAAACTACCTCTGGGACTCTTTGAGAAATGCACAACTCAGCTCAGCACATAGCACAACTCCCAGCATCCTGATCCACGAATCCCGTGACCTTTACCCCCCTTTCCGGCGAAGTAGTCATATCTCGAAGCTTCGCCGCCTGCGGATTGATATACGATACAAGGCTCAAGGAGCCGTCATCGCAGATGGAGCACCCGATGTACGTCTGAACGCCCGTCCCGTCTCGCAGCGCTTGTTCCGAACTACAAGGAATCAGCTTCTTGTACCAACATTCAATCAAGACTTCTAAGATAAAGGGGAGAAGGGGAGTAATTACAATATCGCCCTTAGACTACGCACGTAGTCGCCCAAATGCTCGTCTCGATTATACTTCGTCATAAACCTCGCCAAAGCCTTTACGATATCCGCGTCGCTATCGCAGTAGTGACGGACTGGTATATAGACCTTAGTCATCGGGACTTTGCTGTTGAGTCTGAATTCTATGCTGTACAATATCCCAGCGGTAGGATGGTCTACGTGTTCGAGTTCGTCTAAGTGCCCGAACAACATTATCCAGAGGTCTTGTAGTTGCTGCAAGCCGCGCTCCAGTGCGGGCGAGTTGAGGCGGCCCCCGAGGGTCATGGCCGCGATGACGGAATCAAAGTTCGTTTCATGGTGGCGGAAGTAGATCTTCAGGCGGGATTTGGTGGGGTCGGAAAGGTCGATGCCGAGTTTCTCGAGTTGTGGGTCGCTGTGGAGGCGGGAACGCCAGTCGTTGAAGAGTTGGAGTGCTGGTAGTCTGGCTGGAGTGCAGTGGGGCGCAGAGAGAATGGCGTCTTGGACGATATCTAGTGGGTCACGGTTGGTGGCGTTCGCTTTGTGAGTGGGGAAGAAATAGGCTTTGCTGTAAACGTTGGAGCCTTTGAGGTCGAAGCCGTAGAACACAGTGGAATTGTGGTCGTGGCTGTAGGCATTGCTGCCGGAAGAGGGCCCTATGAAGCAACGTGCAAAGTGGTTGTACCAATCCCAAGACGTTCCGGGCAGAGAAGCGATCATTTGTTTGTGAAATGATGCCGTGACTTGTCGATTGTGAGGGTCCTGGACTGTACCTGCAGTCGGCCCGACAGGCTCCACCATATACTGTACAGTGGGAGAGTCAGTTACAGTCCTCCAGGCCCAGCTGAATTGGATTGGGGTTCCATCGTCGGTTATAAAGCTTGACCATTTCGGTGGATGCGGGGAACCTGCCTGGGACACACCAAGGTAGGGTGTTATCGCGGTTGCGAAGTATCGTAGGGATGCCAGTTGGTCGCTCTCTGTGTACTGGGCGTTGCATAGGAGAGCAGCAAGTGCACGTCCGCACGAATGCCACCATGATTCCTGATGATGACTCATGGAGCAGCCAATCTCACCGTCTACTTGTTGCCAGGCTTTTAGGAGAGAAGAATTTGGGTATTGCTCCACGTACTCGCGAAGTCTGAGCCAAGCATGGTCCATGTCGCCTGTGATTGCGGTAAGTAATCTTTTGCAGTGCAAGACGTTAGATGGAGATGGCTTCCGAAAATCAGGCATGCTTCAAACGCGTTGAAAGGGCTTGTAAGAGGATCACGCTCCCCTCAATTTATATCCTCGATCATGGAGAGGAATACAAATGATACAATGCTTCGTCTTGGGCCATACAGTTCCACCTCGCCTTCCGAGACATGTTGGAAAGACAGGAACTGAAAATGCCTTGCCAGCTGTGAAGGCTTTCCATCGTCAATCGGTATCGTTCAGTGGTGATGAGAGCGACATAGGTGGACCACTATGGACGCGCGTTCGAAGCTGCATTATAAAATGATAGCGAGGTTTCATGGTGCTCAAAATAAAATGAAATCCTTCGGGTGGTTTTGTCCAGTGTGACAGACAATACTGTAGCATCAACATAATTGTTGGGCAGATTGAGGAAATCTTCAGGATGTCATCCCATGGCCACAAGATATAGCGCGACATCTGTGGCTGTGGACTGCCAACGTCACACTTTTCGGCGCAACCAGAGTACCTTGGGTTCGGGTCGTACCGGTCAATCCTGTTTCGCTTTCAGCGAATACTCTAGAAGGACATTGGTTAGTAAGGATTCGCTTCTTCCCCCTTCTGTATGTGAACAAACGGTCCGTAACAGGAAGTCCTCCGAAGCCTCCACGGTCTCAGGCGCAATGAACGCGTGTTTGCCTCTATTTATATGTCTGTATCATGTTGACAGTCGCAGTAAGCGAGAGTTTGCGGCGTAAAGTATCCGGTAGGACTTAGCCCGGATAGATGTGGCGCATATGAAACATAGTGAGATCTCGCCGATTGTTCTGCATGATCTGTAACGATAAACATGTCAGTGTGCAATAATATGCGATTGACGACAACGACATTTTCATAGCGAGGGTAAAGTCCATTTCTTGAAGCCTGACATGGGTTTAGTACGATGCCGCGCAAAGGACCTTCAGGGCACCAAAGACAGCTTGAGATGACTTCGGAGAGTAGCCCATGTTATACCAGGCGGGTTTTTACTTCACTCGCTACTTAGTCGTGACTCTTAAAAGAGATCCATCGTGATTTTTGGACTAAACGATTCCGAGTGGTAAACTTTTATCGAGACAAAAGTAAGTCTCTCACCAGTCCCTGAGACCGAAATTGAGGCGCAGCACTGGGCGCAAAAACGTGCCCGGCCCTGGATCTTCTTAAAATCGAAGTCGATGAGCTGGTGTTGATGAGCTTTCTCGGCCTTGCAAGAACCATATCGAGGGTCAAGAGAACAGAACGTTGAATGGTGAGACGTCTGATGCATTGTCGAAAAGCCGCCACGGAACGACTTCAATTGCTTCTTTTCCGCATGTTGCCAGCATACTGTCGTCCCTCTTGCGGGGGTACTACGGAAAAGCTGGTAAAGCTGCAGTGACCGACGCCTTCGTCAGTCCCGCCCCCCTGTAAACCGATCTGTGAGCCTTCGACTACACCCCACATGACTGGTAATCTTGCGGCGTCAACGTCGATCGTAGGCTGATGACAAGCAGCACTGATCGCAGCACTGCAATGTGTCGCAAGAGGCATTTCGCCGTTATATCTCCTGAAGCCCATCGCTATACCGGTGAGAATAGTAATTCCACCAAGAAGAATTGTCATGATGAGAGCTATGCAACTATAACCTAGGCTGATGATGTTGTAATTCTTACCCCATGTCTTGGTGGGTTCCTCGCCGCCTTCAATCAATTCGTATGGATCGAAACCTTGAACATTGACAAGAAAGAGACTCTGCGAGACGAGCCAATGCAAGACGCCGGAAACGATTACTAAAGGGATGCCGTACTTGTATGGGAGTTGAAGACGGTAAGTAGAGCGTTGGTGACCGCGTGGATTTGTTACTCGGAGAGTCTTTCGATCCCGGGCATAGTCAAACCATTCTTGCGTGAGAAGCATGCAGGTGTAAAGCGAATTATAGAAGAGAAAGAGGAAAGAGAGGATCGGTTGAGGTAAGTTAGCGAGCGTTATGTACGAGAACAGTGCGTAACTTCGGGACATATCGACCGTGTTGATAGGATTTGTCATAGATTCTGCCGTTGTAGTTCCGAATCCCATACTCCACAGATACGAAATGGAGCTGTTTCTGCTACTGTTGATGCTTTGCTTGAGTAGGCTGCCTGCAGTGGCAAGTGTAACGACGCACCTAGGGATAATGAGCAAGGCATGGAAAATGATGATCTCACTTACAGAACGTTACACACGAGCCAACGCGTGGTGCTTGCACTTTGAAACCAAAACGAAGGCTTGCGTTTCCAACGTAGAGGCTGGCTAGACCAATTGTCGGTAATTTCATTTCGAAAAAGGCGGCTATGTATGTACTTCTTCTTAGTCGCAAGACACTGGTCCTCGGTCGCTGGATCGTTCGAGGTTAGAAATGACTGTATTGCATCACCCAACGTCACGAGTGGAGCTTGCTCTTGCCGCCACAAGGTACAGAACATGCAGACGGCTTTGACAGCGTTAGCAACAATGACGATCGCCATTACTGTCGTACTGAACTGCACTGAACAGCGCTCTGGCACTGGCTGACTGTAGCAATAGTCGATCGGCAGTACCGGCAGTGGTTTTTCTCGATCGATCATGGCATATCGTGTAAGCATCCATGTTTCAGCACCTTGCTTAAATTGATCGACATCGCACTTAGGATTACCGCCAC
The DNA here is from genome assembly GCA_032158265.1 of Bacidia rubella. Classification (NCBI taxonomy): domain Eukaryota; kingdom Fungi; phylum Ascomycota; class Lecanoromycetes; order Lecanorales; family Ramalinaceae; genus Bacidia; species Bacidia rubella. The sequence continues at coordinate 1,982,459 of JAVTIF010000002.1, forward strand.
ACATCCAATCATAGCTAATGTCACCATCCTCAGCACCAAGTCCTGTATGTCCTATGATTGACTCAACCACTCGGCTTTGGTTGACGGGGCCGGATGAGACTAAATAGAGCGTGCCATGAGTTGACACAAATGATTGTCCATATAGCTGTAAACAATCCCTATTCGAGAGCTTGTCCCAAGTTTGAAACCCCGCAAAAGTACGTAGATATTTTTCTAAATCAGAGTCGTTAAAGTCCTTGTGATAGCTGGCAAATCGATCCCGCACCGCCGCAGGAGATGCCTCTGCAAGCTCACTTGATATCGCCCAAACAGAGTAGTCCGTAGCCGAGAGTGTGGTAAAGACAGCGCTGTTGTAGAGTAAGTGTAAAGGAATGCCAGATATAGCAAGTAACGACCATAGCAAGGTCCGGGTTTTCGAAATGTGTGATAGATTCTGTACACTTGGCACGCCAATATCCAACCATTTATGGCGTGCATGGGCTTTGTCGATTTCTTTTCTAGTAGGCGAGGCAAGACACTGCATACAGTAGTTACTTGCTGCCAGTAATGCAGTGCTTAGAGCATTGATTGCAAGATGGAGCCATAGGCTCAACTTTTTCGCCTCATCACAGCTTCCGCTCTGCATCGTTCCGATGCCACCTTTCACGCCATAAGTGGCAGAAGCCCAGATTGTCCAGATTATGTTGATGAAAAGGACTGCTGTCGCAGACCCTGCACACCAGCTCACGCCTACCCGCCAGCCACTGAGAACAATTCCTCCCCGGCTGGCCCTCCGTTCTCCTAGCCCAAATTGTGTCTCTCCGAGAGGATGGTCGATTTCGTCGCCATTTTGAAGTAATTGTGTCGTGGTCTTGGTGCTCGTATTTCCTGGCGATTTGTAGGCAGTATCCTGGGCTAGAACAAGATCCTGCATCGGCGCAAGCTCATGGCTCGTAAAGTGAGAGTCCACCCGCTCATACGGTTTTCGGTCCTTAGGTGAGGCACTGAACGGCCAATTTGGCATCCTTGCTGGCTCAATGCATTCAACACTAGATGCGGATTTGTGTCTATCAGTGCACAAGGGTCAGAAGTCGAGGGAAAAGCTGAATGCTCAACCCATCCCAAGGTGGCTGAGCTCAGTTTAGATTGCATCCAACAAGCTTCGATCCTTCGCAAGGATCGCTACATCTAAAGCGGACCGACTGCCACTGGCGGCCACTAAGAGTGGTGCGATAATCACAACCCTCCCAGCGCTGTCACTCCGTCTCCAAATCCATCATTGGCCTGCCTTTGCCAAAGGCAAAGGAGTCTTCAGAGACTGAGATCCCGTGTAGGATCGTGCATTAGCGTTGCTTTGCGCGCGTAGACATTTAGCTGAAACCAAGGCGTTGAAACGAAGGATCATAGCATGTGCGGCTGAATTTTCAGCTGCAAAAATCAGCCCTACGCGCCATTCGGGACCGAGGTTACTCATTTGACCTCGCCGTCGTTCGGGATGATGAATTTCAAGCATTGAGAGAAGGGGATGGTCTTTGAATTTCTCCATGTTTAGGTTGCTCGCTTGGCACAGCGACTAACCGGAACTGATATACGGTACTCAGCTATGGCATGGCGCCTTGAAGCCCAAGCGTAATGGGTCGGACGTCGATGCCCCAGAAAACCGTGGGCGGCAAGACTGCGTAAATATAATCATTTAAACGCAGCTTCTAGACTGGACGGCTAAAGTATTCCCCCGTTTAGACCATCAACTTTTTCAGTGCAACGGCCCAGACCTCATCCCGTCGTCAGCCAAATCTTCGCTCCATCCCAAAGCCCCTCAATTTGGATCTCAGATTGAGGCTAGAAGCGGGCCTTTGTATATCACCCGGCTTTAAGAGGCTTTAAATGGAGCCCTTAGGAGTGGTTTCTTCCTACAGGCTTCTAAAGAGCTACCTACGGGCTTCCAAGGGGCGCCAATAGACTGAAGTGGATCGCTAAAGTGCACTTTGAGGAGATCCCAATTTTGCTCCGAGAGCATTGCAAGGGAACCTCACTTGTCCAAAAAACTTGGTGGTCTTTGAAGTACCTATGCAAGCGACTGGTGTCTGCTACAGGAGCTGCAGACATCGAGTCGATCGCTTGCATCCCACGTTGTTTTGACGAGAACGGATATTTCAATCTCTTCATAATATAATGTCGTTACAAGCTCATCGAAATTGAGATCATGGCCCAACGTACCATGAATAAACAACACCAGACGCGTGTGTGTAAATACTTTCTGCAAGAAGCCTATTGCGAGATCATTTATACGAGATAGTCCGGCTAATAACACTTCAGAATTCTGAGTAAGGTACCAATTATATAGAATATTGGCTTGGATGTACGTACATCTTGTTCGTCTGGAGCGAGATTAGTCCAGAACACTGTCTTGGTGCTCGATGACAGGGTGAGAAGAGCCAATAACAGTTTAGCGTTGACACTCGTCGGCGTTCCGAACGGAGGAGTGGACGCAGGTCATATCTCAGGACGACATTTGTAAGTGGTCCCCAGTTGTATTCCATTGGCTTACTTGCGAGACCTGTGCGATCGGTGGAATTTTCCACTTTTCCATCAGGGCATATGGAGTTTTTTTACGGCTAATCAGCCCCCACCAAATTTGGAGTGACTTCGCGTGGCATTTGTGGCAGCGGAAAAGCCCTAAAATGGTTCCCAAACAGCATATACTTTCTCAACCATCCGAATATCACCCACTCAAACAAAGAACGATATCCCGGCTGAGTGAAGTGTGCGATTGTCGACGGTGTCAATCTAATACTTGTCAAATACAGGGGTCAACAGTTCCTTTTCCCCTGACCCATTCTTTCGTACACCAAATCAGCATTGCATGTCGTTTGTAGGACTTGCAATGCCTCTAATGACTTTGATAAAGCAAAGATCTACAGCGGCGTATCAAGTGTACAGCTGGTCAGTGAGAACTACCTTGAGGAGCTTTGCTTCTTCGAGGCTTCTGACACAGACTTATCATTTCCAAGAAGAGACGGAGTGGCTTGATGAATATTGTCCTGTTGGTTATCATCCGGTCCAAATCGGTGAAAGATACTGTCAAGATCGGTATCAAGTAATGCGGAAGGTGGGCTTCGGAGGTTCTTCGACAGTCTGGATTGCTAGAGATTTTACCGCAAACAAGTTTGTGGCTCTAAAAATGTTCCAAGCGAGACATTCGAAGACTACCTTGGAGTCGCAGATCCTGAGTGAAATAAGGAAAACCTCGAAAATGTCACTGGCTCCTTCCATCTTCGATGAATTCGCTGTCCAAGGACCGAATGGAACGCACACATGCTGGGTATGTGAGATACACGGTGCCGCTATCTCAAGTCTCAAACATTCATTCCGCAATGAGTGCCTTCCGCTCAGTATTGCACGGAACATTACAATCCAGTTAGCATTCTGTCTATCTCAACTTCATTCATGTGGAGTAGTGCACGGATGTTGGTCCTCACCCTTAATGCGAGGATTCACCATGTTGATGGCATCGCAGTTCTTCATCTCAATAACATCGCGTTAAGGTGTTCCAATATTGATCTCTGGTCATCAATGCAGCTGTATGGAGCGATAGGGCGCCCTACCCAGCACGCAGTTGTCCGTAGAGATGGCAAGCCTCTTGGGCCAGAAGCGCCACCTTTTGCGATTGAGCCTGCGAGCCTTCTTGGACTGAGGAGGCTTCCGGGTGATCCAATCTATATCCTTGACTTTGGCTCAGCTACTTTTACCTCACCAAAACAAATATGCTACCTCCGAACAATGGACACCGTGCAGGATTTTATGGCATCAAGCCCCAGAGGTACTGATGAACGAACCTGCAGGCCAAGCAGCTGACATGTGGTCATTTGCATGTACGGTATATGATCTGTTCAGTGATTACTCACTCTTTCCAGACAGTTTCGTTGACACAGACACTATGCTCATGGATATCGTGAACGCCCTGGGGCGCTTACCAGACCGATGGTGGTCGAAGTGAGACGCCAGAGAGCAGTCCTTCGAAGATGATGGGAGCCAGAAGGCTAGGTTTTATTTAGAGGAGGTCAAACCGTTGGCTGTGCGTGTAAGTAGATTGAGGACACATCCATTTCTTGCCAGAACGACAGAACAGCTTAGTGTTCGAGATATTGTTGGGCTACAGGAACTCCTCGGGAGCTGCCTAAGACTTGAGCCGCATGAAAGAGCGACTGCCCATGATGCTGTTCGCATAGTCAAAAAGTTCTGGCCATGAGGTAAGAGTGGACTGTGAACTCGTATGACGCTAAGCCTGTGTGAGTACTTAGTGTTGTGTTACCACGCTGCGCCAACGAAATATCAAGCGACCATTCTTGTACGGAAGAGAAGTTTTGTAGTCATTATAAAGAGACAACTTCTTGTAAGTCTAATATCTTGCCCAGCCTACCACAACATTATCTCAACCGCACGGTACCGTTCGCATGTGGATCTATCTCTGATCTTTGGCTATAATCAAAATCTGGTTAACTGGATAAATGAATATGCGCGGTACGATCTTTGCTATGAGCCTCATACAGGCCTCAAACATATCACTCGGTAATGACCAGTGACAAAGAGAAGTCAGTTCACGGGCGCGAAAAATGTCAGAATCTGAGCATATCATACTCATGGATGCCCTAGATGTCTTGTTTGCAGCAGGAAAATGTGAATCATAAGCTTGCTTGCACGTAATGAAGTGCCTTCTCGCCGATGGCGAGAGGCACCATGAAAAGATCGATTGCAAGAGGGGTACATCTTCAGGCGATTGTGAGGACATGGCACTATGGCTGGGACTTCATCTGACAGCTCTTGGCCATAGAAGAGTACTTGTGCCCTCTTATATGCTCAATTAAACTCTCACCGGCCTGGAAGGACAAGCTATTATCCACAATGTCTTGTCGACGTGATATGTGTTCGAACAGCCTCACAGCGGGAAGCGATAGAAGCCCTCAAAGTGACTCCAATTCTTGTCACATAGTTTCTTGACCATTGCAAGACTCTTGCAGCTTCGTTTGTGCCCATTTTGTAACCAATCGATCTTCTGGCAGTCCTGCGACAAGTGTCAACTTATTACATGGTCCTAAGAAGGCAATCAAAACATACCTCGCCACAATACCATCGCCGGTTGCACCGACCACATTTTCGTAACATTACGTTCGTCTTTTTGCAGTGCTGGCAGGATCGAGATAGCTCAGTCGTGTCATCAGTAAGTTCGAAGATGGTGCTAAGCGGCAGTGGGATGACCTGTTTCACTCAACTCGTGAATCGTTTGGGCGGGATCTGGGGGCACCTTACCTGTATCGCACTCATGACCTCTAAGCGGATGCCAACCGTCATATCCAAGAAGCCGTGCTGGTGGGGATAGAGTATGGCGATCGTATGCCCAACTTTGTACTCTTGAACATTGATCGTGTTGTTCTCCTCAGGGTAGAATGCTACGGGCAACTGGTGGCCAGATTTATCGCGAACAATGAGACGGAGTCGGATAATGACTTCGACGTGGACTATCTCCGCTAGCAAGCACCAGTGACGTGATAGCTGAAGGATAGAGCCGTTAATGATGTTGTAGTATGTTAAATCAACACCATGTTCATCAGGGCATTGATTGAAGCTGGGGAACGCTTGCAGGTCTGCCAGGGTTTGCATCGTGAAAGAGTGATAGACAGGGTGGATGAGGAGAGTCGCCGGGTTTTGGATCGACAACGACTCTGGGTTTCTCGCTGAGTTCTTATAATGTCCTATTGATGTTAGGCAATATCATGGAACTTTTTGTGGGGGGTCTTTGAACAGGAATTATCACCAACCTGAGCAGGAGAATGATCATGAAAGAAGGAAAGGGCCAGAAGCAAGCATCAGAAATCAAGAATGAGGCAGTACTGTCATCATCTTGTTTGCTATCGTTTGTCTCTAATCGGATAATGGCATTTGCAAGCCCGCTGGAATCGGGGCACCCCCCGGCTTTGGAGCTTAACATAGCAGCGTAAATTGGCTCTCCACTTGTGTGAAGATACACAACAGCATATGGAACCCAATTCAAAGGGCTGTACATAGTGTCGATTCTCGTGCAGACGAGATTTAAAGGGAACAACATCATGCAAAGGGGCCAGCGGTAGGCAGGCGAGCCGCATCAAGCCTCGGTGTAAGTAATCTCATGCTTGAGTAGAGGTCCTGAAAAGTCTGTTGCGTAAAGCCAGACAACAACTTGTAAAGCTACAGATGTCTGTATTGGTAGATTGAAGGGCATATGATTTTCTTAGACGGTCCTGAAGCAACCAGCCTCTTCCCAAGTATTGACAGCTAAAATAGGCGTATATGCTCCCATGCGACACGTTACATGGTCATACTGAACTCTTAAGGACAGTCTTATCACTAGTGAGCGGTGTGAGATTGTTCCTTCTCTTTCAGCGGTGAACACTGTTTAAAGGGGAAACGTCTTTCGATGTCAGCTTGAATGAAAGCGATTTAGCCATGGGGATAGCTTAGCGAATGCTCGTGCACGGTACTAGATTGCCATGTTTTGTCCAAAGAGGCCTGAAAAGGCTGTTGTGTGCCGAATTGTGGTACTCCAACCCCCCATGGAGGCGATGTCACTTGCGAAAATTGCAACAATCAAGGTACGGCAAACACTTTAGCAATTGGGCAAGTGACATTCACGGCAGCGCTTTTTCATCATTTTCGAAGGAAGAACACTTCAAGCATGAAACCAGAAGACGTAGTGCCTTGGTTGAAGGCAAACCTTGATTGGCGAGTTACATTGGTGTGTCTTCCTTGTCTGACCGACAATATTCAGCTTTTGGATTGTGCTAAATGGCAATTCAGACAGGACGTGAGATCCCACTGAGTGATATGAAGAGACTCCAGATCGGCGTAGCGGATGGTCAAGCGATCTATTCTGACAGATACAACAAGTTGAGTCGCTATCACAGCTACGACTGGCTTTACGAAACCACTGCGGGCAAGCACAAGGGTCTCGAGATTTCAACCACTCTTATAGGCGCCACCTGACTCAGAGATGTTACTCGATGTGGCAGTCTGAAGGTATGGCGGCAACAAAGAGGACTAGAATGGATGAAATGAAACGGCCGTCAATGGCAGTCTTGCTTTCGATAATGATTTCTAGTCAAAATGAAGTCTGTCTTTATTTTGACCTTCGACACGAAGAAGCAATCTGAACTCTCTCCCTGCCGCTGATAGATTGTGTATCACTATCGATGGTCAATGCGTCTCAACATCGATCTATCTAGAGGCAAGAAAGGGTCCATCGACTACTAGTTACGTCCCTCCCCAATGTCGTCATGTCTTGATTGGGGTAGAAGCAAAACTATAAAATCATTTTTGTGCCCCAAAGGTCCAAGTCTTCAAGGTAGAAAGCCAGAAGAAGCATTGTGACAAGATCTCTGTGCCCCCAAAATCTCGAGTCCCCAACGCAACAAGTCAGTATAAGCATTGTGTTAAGATTTTTGTGCCTCCAAGGATCTGAGTCTCCATTGCAGCAAGCCAGAATAAATGTTACATCAAGGTCTTCAAGCCTTAAAGATCCAAATCTTTAGCGCGAGAAGCCAGACTAAGCATTGTGATAACATGTTTATGCCCTAACTATCCAAGTCTCTTACGCAAAAAGTCAGAATAAGGATAGTAAGAAGATCTTTGCGCCCTTAAAAGCCGCATTTCCAAGACAATAAACTATAACATACATTGTAATAAGATGTTCGTGCCTCGAATATCGGACCCCCCAATGTAACGAGCCAGACTAATGGAAGATTGTTGAGCAACTCGCCCCTGTTTGGCTCCCTTTCCCACTAAAAGCGGCTGCTGCGGAAAGATCCCGTCCTTGACCGGTGCTGCCAAGACCTATCACTTCTGGAGAGGACGGAGACATGAAGCTTCAATGTTTCGTCAATCTTCAGACGCAAGAAGCATCCGAGTGAAAATGGCCGTCATGATTTTCATGTCGAACCAATTATTCTGTCAATACTGAAAGCATCGTCTACATAATTTGTCTACATAACAGAGATGGCTTGTTCCACATCCCTTCCCTGGTCCAATCGATAACAGTGTCCCGCAACAGAGCAAATGGAACACCCAACGGACTCCGGGTTCGAAGAAGGAGGATTTGGAGAGGAGGAGGATATCACAGCTCGTACTTTACCGTCAGACCTTCCTAAATCCTTAGATGACCGTCAGCCGATCAGACACTATGGCGCAGAAACAGAGATGTACGATGCCTGGCAAGGGCAGTCACAAGTCCTCTCGAGCCCACCGCAGCCTCTAGCATTCAATTTGAACCTGAACGATGAGCCAGGCGATGATACCTCACAAAGCTTACAAGACAATGATACAAGGCTTATGGAAATGCTTGCCGCGCAAGCTGCACATCGAAAAGAGGGTTCCGCCGGAGCAGACGAGGAGGCAATAGTCAATGACCCGAAAATATCAGAAGCACAGAAGAAGGCGTTGTTACAGAAGTCACTTCACAATGCGGCAAGTAATGGAGATCTGGAGCAGATAGGCAGATTGCTAAGTGGGTCTGCGGGCAAACTGATCGACATCAACGGACCGGACGAGGAAGGTACCGCTCCGATCATCTATGCCAGCTGTTTCGTGAGTGAGAGCATTGTTCTTTGAAGATACATTCCCGGCTGATCAATGGATCTTGTAGGGTCACCAAGACGTTGTCTCTGCCCTTCTCGAAGCTGGTGCCGGGGTTGATCGACAAGACAAGAACCAATGGACTCCACTCATGTGGGCAATGACCAACAGACACAAAGAAATAGCAAAAACGTTACTGGACCATGGCGCTTCTACAGACATCAAATCATCATCAGGGCGGACGGCTTTCGACTTTACCACCCCGAACAGCGAAATGTCAAATTACTTGCGGAAGAATGGCTACGGCTTAGGCGACGTTGGTGTTGGAGAAGACTTCTATGATGGGGGCTTCTCGCAAGACAAGTTCGAGCAGGAAATGGAGGAAAGCGAGATGAAGAGACGCATGATGATGGAAAGCTCCATCAATCTGGAAGTCGATCTATCGAGTCTTGGGATGGATGAGCATACAGAGGCGAGTTGGCTAGGTCCAAGAGAGGGTGGTATGGTATGCTGATAACATCTCAGGAGACCGAAGAATACGAAGATCAACAAGAGTTTATTTGGGACAGATGTCTTAATGATCAGATGTTCGTCTTTCAGGAAGCTGAGCTCGACCAGATCCTCGATATTGTCATCACGTCCATGACGCCTTCACGAAGTCCCTCACAAAAACCCGTCCCAGCCAATATCTTGTTCCTTGCTGCACGGTATGCTCATTATCATGCAAACCCCGACCTCTTGGCTACGCTTTTGCTCTCCGCAATGGAGAAGATCAATAGTAAGGTCGAGAGGCATCAGTGGGACATGACTATCTTGTCATTTTGGATCTCAAATGCGACACTCTTGCTACATTATCTCAAGAAAGATGCTGGACTCGTTACAAACACTGCGGAGTTTCAGGTACAGCTTGTGGAGCTGATCAACGAGATCTTCATCCTCATCATTAGGGACGCCGAGCGGAGAATCGACAAAGTGCTTAGAGGTGCAATTCTAGATCACGAGACCATTCCCTTTGACCATCTCGAGTTCGCTGGAGAGTGGAACCTCTTCAAATCCAAAACCAAACCCCAGCCCGAACCGATTAGCTACAAACCACCGCCACCAAGCAAACGAGCCAAACTCTCGCCAAGGAATGTCACATCCTTGCTCTCTTCAACCCTTTTCGTTCTTGATCTGTATGATATACATTCTGTCATCACCTCTCAGGTCATCTCGCAACTTTTCTACTGGATTGGCGCGGAACTATTCAACCACATCATTTCAAACAAGGCATATCTTGCTCGAACAAAAGCCATGCAAATACGCATGAACATATCAACGCTCGAAGATTGGGCGAGAACGAATAATCGATCTCCGGAACATTACGAAAATGGTTCGCTTAGCGCATCAGGGGAAACCACTGTTGATGCAGCTAGGAAGCACCTCACGCCTTCTATACAATTACTACAGTGGCTGCAGTGCTTCTCAAGTCTGGACTTCTCCACAGATGCCCCACTGGAAGAGACGATCAAGCAAATGACCCAGCTTACTCCACATCAGCTTCTCCACTGCGTCAACCATTACCGGTATGAGAAAGAGGAGAAAACGATGCCGAAGGCTGCCCGCAAGCGATTACAAAGCCTTTCCACAGAAGTTCAAAGGAAATGGGAGCAAATGCGACGAGATCGAGAGAAGCGAAAGTCTCAGGTCCCACCCGCATCACCACAATCACCACAGAAGAATGGTGGTCATAACCTTGATCAAGCCGGCGGGCATGCGCTGTCGAGCCCTGTTTCAGCTGAGAACGATATGATCATAAATTCAGACGATGATGAGCCACCATCAAAGCGCCTTCTTATGGATCCAGCGCATATGCTTCAATTCTCACTACCCACGACAGTGGATATGAGACTTAGCTATGGTGCTGGCTATGGCGGTGTCAACAGAGAACGGGAGAAGAAATACATCCCAACTGTACCACCTGAGTTTCTAGCTAAGCTCGACGTCAACGGTAGTGGCAATGGAGGCTTTGTCAACGAAAAGGACTGGAACACGAACGATGATGAATGAGATACCGACCTATTGAAGTCTCGTGGCTTGGGACGCCATGTCAGGCATGTACAGATAGCGCGGAGTCACAGGTAGGGTCCTCAATATGAACAGGGAAGCCAATGTCTTGCATACGCTATGACACCGCTGACGCAGGTTACTTTCTGATGTCTCAACCCTGTGAGTGGCCTCTTCTATGCCTTTTCCTGGTACGCTTCCCTCATTCGAGTGATCCAAACAAAGACTGCCGGAAAAGGAAAAAGCTAAGGAATCGCTCTGAGACAAGCTTATCTTACTAGCAAGTTGTCGCCAATCGTCCCAACAGCGGAGAACGTTGCCGAGCCTGAGCAAGACGCGAGACGCTACAGCCGCTACAGCCGCTAAGATTGGTCGATATACAATGCCTGCAAATGGAACCCGTATGCCTTTGAAATGCAACCCACAGCCACACAAGCTCCACCAGATACCCACTTGGCGTGGGCATCAAAGCACCCATCATCTACATCTAAAAAGAGATCATGGCCTTTCAAAACCCCATGTTGAACTTCCATATCCAATACCACCGAAATCCGCAAAGTCCATCCCAATGCATTTCACCACCACCACCACCCCCATTCTAGCGCTCACCCTCGCCATCTCCCCCTTCACCTTCTCCACCCCTCTCAACACCACAACCGCATCCCTCCCCCCGGACGCCTCCTTCACATTCCACACCTACACCACAACATTCACATCCCCCTCGCACCCTCTAATCCCCTACCCCGCCGCCCTAACCCTAATATCCGAAGCAACACGCTACCTCACCGCCCTCGAGCGCTCCTACCCCACCTACAACATCGACAAAACGCCCATCCGCGGCCAAGCCTTCCTCTACGGCAACCCCTCCATTGCCCCCCCACCAACGTCCCATCCAGGACTAACTTTCAAGCTCTGGAAAGCTGCACCCCCAGTGGGTGGACGGGCTGAGGATGTCGAGCCGTTGGTTTTTCGGGCTGTGGAGGCGGCTTTGTGGAGTGCGGGGATGTATGTGAGGGGCTTTGGGGGGAAGGAGAATCTGGTTTGGAGTGTTAGGGTTGAGGTGAGGCGGGTGGGGGGGAAGGTTGTGCTTGCTGATGGGGCAATTGTGGGGGATGGGGCGGTGATAGGGGGAGGGAAGGGGGAGGAGGGGGATAGGAAAGGGTTGTTGGAGGTAGGGCTGGAACCAGAGGCGAATGGGTGTGTGGGGCAGGCTTGTGGGTGATATTGTGACTGCTGGAATACTTTCCCGAAGAGTGGACGATGTGCAAAGCTGGAGAGATTAGGAAGCGAAAAGTGATTGATGGTGGTGGTGGTGGTGGTGTAGCGCTTTGATACTCTTTCTCTTTCTACCTATGAGACAACCAATTGCAGTATGCTAAGAGATGGAGAATGCATGTCTTGTCGTCGTCTGATTAAACTCCCCACTATCGGACGGAATCTATCTTTTCACGCGACAAAAGCCATGCCGTGAGATCAGATGTAGGTCTGCAGGGTCCCGAGCGCTTAGGTTCTGGGAAGCCGCAACGGTGGCCGAAATTGGCAATACTCTGATCCAGATCGCACGCGACATCGAACGCTTAATGCAGGGACTGGGCCGCGAGGACAGGAGGTTTTGCTCGTACGATGGCTATTTCAACGGCCCGCTAGACTTCCCATCACAGTAACTCCATCTGTATTTCCAAGAAACGAAAAGGATTCTGAGACTTGCTAGGACAGTTGCCAGGTCTCAAGGACGCACTGATCGCGTCTCCTCACCAAGCTCCACGCTTTCTCCAGTGTGCACTGCCACCACCACAGAAAGCGCAGCCGTCCCTGGGAGCGCAACGGTCATGCATCATGCACGAAATACTGACATGCATGCATTGAACCCTTGACAAAAAGTGGAGGAAAGAATGGATCCCAAGTCTATGAGCCCAGTCACGGAGGACAAAGCGCAGAGACCTTGAACGCTCAGATCACTTTGTGTTCAAACGTTTGGTCGAGATACAGCTTGACATCTAGATATGAATAGGCGTATCGGAAGCTATGCTGCTTTCGAGTAAGTGATGCTAGGATGTGTGGAAGGAGCCTGATAAGCAGGAAAAGTGATCGACTAAGATCTAGAGGATGGCTGAGAATGCGCTCGAGCACAACGACAGAAGAGCTGCTACACATTTATTGCATATCTTCGCGGCAGAGATCGGATCTTTCGTCAACTTCCCGTAAATTAGGTATTAAGGTATATTGTAATAGTACTCATCACGTCACAGAAAAAAGAACGCTGTAACCTCTGCATCGCTCATGATGATCACCCAACCCACATGACATATCATCTAACAATGCTCCTGCGAAAATGGAACATTACGTAGGCAGTCCTGTAATCCTTCTCCTCCAGCATTTCAGCCCCAAATTGCCCAACCTCAGCGCTGCCTGTTAGCCTAAAGCGCCATGCCCAAAGCCTCTATCACTAAAGCCAACGGGGATCTCAAGAAGTGAAGCCGAAAAAGTTGAAGGAAATGGGTATCACAACGCTGCAGCAAACACCAAACCACCCACCTTCCCGTGCATTACTTATGCCCAACTCCTCCATTAGCACCGCCCTTCCTCCTCTTCATCTTCCACTCAACCCTCGCAACCCTCATAAGCAACTCCTCATCCCTGACCGGAATCCAACTGGTAAGCACCTTCATCGCATTCTCAAAATCACTATCGAGCAGGATCTCCCTCGTACCATCAATAAGCGCCGCCGCACAGGCATGCAAGACATCCAGCCCACCATAGAAAGATTTCGGGACATCAGGCTCGCCGCCTCCAGGATTGCCATTCGAAGAAATGTCTCCGTTGACATGCTGCTGCTGCGAAGCTATCGAATTAGTGGCAGGATACGCCACGTCCGGATCGCCCAACAGCATGAAGACGTCCCAGATCCGGAGTTGGGCAGGGAAAGGGATGCTGTAATTGAAGAGGGTTAGGTACCAGCGCGTGCCATAGCTCGTGCCCGTGATGCCATGCTCTTCAAGTTTTCGAGCTACATCGCTCTTGCCTTTGCCTCCATTCCCTCCATTACCACCGCCAAGCCAGCCCTTCTCAAACTCGTCCAGCGCACACATCAACCCAGCAAAGCCCGAGCGGTAGAGTAGATCCAATCCCCTCAGCTGCCACATGCGTACAAGCATGACGAACGCGCCCTCCTCGTCGAAGTAGCAGAGCAATGTGGCGGCTATGGCAGCCATGCCTTGCACGTACCCCGTATCCGGGAAGTAGATACTCATGGCATGAAGGACTCTAAAGAGTAACCGCTGCCCGCCCCGGTAGCGGCGGCGGAACATGATATGGCTATTAATGGTGCGGGGAACATCGATATCGATCTGGACGTCATCGGGGCTGCCGACTTTCATCAACTGTTGGAATGCAGCTTTGAGCTCCTCGTCAGTCTGCATGCCTTTCTGCTTCCCTTCTGCTTTCTTGTAGGAAGAAGTGAGGAAAGATTGCCAAGCCGTCGCTCTCCACTTATCAGGGATGCCTTTCCAGGTCCTGTCTATGAGTTTCGGATTCCGTGTGTCGAACTCGAATACCATACCGCCACCATGGGCATCCTTCTTCACGATCTTCGCCATCTTCCGCCACTTCTCGTCGCGCTCCCACTCACGTGCTTTCTGGTCGGACACTCTGTCCGTGCCGGAATCTTCGGCGATGTCAGCTAGTCCTGGCGGAAGAGTGAGCATGTCCCCTGCCGAATCTACACAGCGCCGATTCTTGTTATGTGGGAGCCGGTTGGCCGCAGAACGAAACTTAGAATGGTTGGAGGAAGTAGAGCGATAGGAACTTTGCGAGGATTTTGGCCGTTTAGGACCAGCTTCTTCGGGTGAGAGCATCGAGTTGGACTCTGTGGAGCGGGCGGGAGATTGAGCGGATGCAGAACGGGTCTTGTTAAGTCGGCTGCGGCTGCGTCGGGGACGCTCGGAGGCGATCTGTAGTAGTGTGGACATGCGCTGCATTCGAACGCCTTCAGGAGATTCATGACGGGCGGAGGCGGTAGAGGAGACGCCAGACGAAGGCTTGCGGGGGACGATGAAGCCGTAGCGATCGACGTCGGCGCTGTTTATATCTTCCCAATCCTCAATTCCACCAGCTAGCTCGCTACTTTGGCGGAGAATGCTTTGAATGCGAGCGTTGATATCGCTGTTTCCACGGAAAGCAGGGTGTTCGTCCACGGGTGATGATTCAGTGCTGTCCACGACGCGTATGGCGGGGTTTCCATCGATGGATATCTCTTCCTTGACTACACCATTGCTGTGTCGGACTGAATCCTTTAGCGGCCAGTTGGAACTTGATGCACCTCCTCCGTCTTCGTACATAGACCGCACTTTATTTGAAAGGGCCTCCTCATCTGCAGACAGTATTCTTGGTGGTACATTTATTGACGGTGACATCGCAGAGGTTGGTGGATATCTCCGGCTTCCAATAGCTTTGCCATTGCCTAGCCCTCCTTTTCCTGCAACCGCCTTCTTCCCCCCCAGTAGCATGCTCCCCCTCTTCGAAAACTCCACTTGCCCAGGCATTGTAAGATCCTCGAAGCTGCTACTGGGTATTTCAGTGTTCAAGCCAAGGAATGGCTTTTCTGGCAACGGTAAGGGGTCAGAGCGTTGCTCATGGCGCAAGCCGGTCGAAGGGCGACCGTTCGGAGTAGAGGGTTTGGGAGAGCCTGGTTTCGCGCGAAAGTTTGGGAAGCTGGTTGATTTCCTGACGCTTGGTGCAGAGCTTATGTCAGTCGACAGCGTAGTGCGACTGTCTCTGTAAGAAGAAGAGGAAGGTTCGAGGTCAGAATCTCTTCTACTGTCATCACGGGCGGTTCGTGGTCTTTTGAGTTGTTGAGACGTTCGCGACTTCCTCAGTCTGTTGATTGTCTTATTTGGAGGTTTGGCAGGTTGGGAGCCGTGTACCGGAGGCTTAGCTTGGGCAGTCTCGCCATATGGGATGGCTTTCAAGCTTTCTTGACCGCCGCGCCGGGGTGGTTGCGTCGCCGAAGGCATGATTGGACATTCCGGTCACAGTGACGGGTTCTCACATCTTTGAGCGGTTAGTGCACTAGAGAAGTCTGCAAATACATATACAGATACATCAATGGTACGAATTGTCGCGAACAATAGCATGGTGGTCGTCTAACGCGAAATCGAAATGATGAAAGGGAGACCCTCATTTCCAAAAATAGCCCCTTGCCGAGCGTCTGTGCTTTCTGGCGGTCTATCAGACTGCTTTCAGACAATGCACGTAAGATGTGTGAATGCAAGTCATTTTCGCCTTAGAACAGCTAATGCAATGGGTATAGACTGGCTGATATCGCTTTCAAGGTCAATTATCTTGTAGCTTTGATATATTCAATTCGTTTCATCGTATATACATACTCATATCACCAACCATGCCACCATCAAACATCATACCCTTGTCCCAAAAACCCTCAACCTCTTCACCCCACCATCAGGTTCAATAATCATCTTAACATGACTCACCACTCTCTCCCCATCACCCTCTCCCACCAAAATCTCATGCTCCTTATCCCTCTCACACCGCCCAATCCCACCCAACTCCCACCACTCTCCCTCTCCACCCCCATCCCCTCCATCCCTCCCCAAAATCCTCACACTCCTCGGGAAATTCCCCCTAAAACACCACGTATCAACCACAACTCTCTTCACTTTCCCCCTTCCCCCAAGCTTCACAACAACCCAATCAGTATGCCCCTTCTCCCTGCTCCGTTTCGTCTCCCACCCATCCCTCATATCCTTCCCCCTACCAGGCAACAGCAAATTCCTCGCATGCCCGAAATGCTGATCGCTCCATTCAAGCGCCACACCCCCATTGAGGGCCGCCGACAGCTCGATCTCCTTTTCCTCACTCGTAGAACTGATGGCTGGTACAGCAGGCCGCCCATAGCATCTAAACCTCGCGACCCCGCCATCGGGGTACATACACAACTTGACATGCGTGTAGACATCCCTCTCCCCCTGCCCTTTCCCCTCTCCATCCCCCTTTCCACCTTTCCTATCAGGTACCAACCACGCATGCCTCGTCCCGCCCTCACACTTCTGCCTCCCCAGAACCTCCTTCCACCCCTTATAATCGCCCCTCACCACCTCTTTATCCGCCCCCTCGCCCCTCTCAAAAGCACCCAACACACTCACTTCCTCAGCATGATTCCCCACAAAAAAAGCCGTGTCGATTTCCACGCCCACGATCCTCCCCCCTTGCCCTGTCCCCCCAATATCCCCACTCTGCGTGCCCAACCTCACAACGCACCAATCACACTCCTCCGTATTATGCCGTCGACTCTCCCACCCATCATACCAAGCGCCACTCTCCACATACACGCCCTCTTTTCTGATAGGAGGGGCAGGGTTTATCAAGTTTGTAGCGGGGGCGAAGAAGTCGTCTGTTACGGAGAGGATGGAGCCGCCGAGGGAGGAGGAGAGGAGGTCGATTGCCGAGAGGGATGTGAAGAGGGTGTCGATTTGGGTGGGGTCGAGGGGGAGGGGTTGGGGTTGGGGGGTGGAGGAAGAGGGAGGAGAGGGAGAAGAGGAGGTGGTGGTGGTGGTGGTGGGTTGGTCATCTTGGGCGGAGGTTGAGGTGGGGTTGGTGGAGACCTCGACTGTGCTTGTTGCTTCAAGGGTTGTCGATGAGGGGAGGGGTGCCGAGACGTCCATTGCGGATGATTAGATCACAAAGATTTGCTGTGGAGAGAGAGAGAGAGAGAGAGAGAGGGAAAAGGATTCTGTGAGAGTGAAGGGTAAGTAAGTACTTTTTGTCTACGACAGAAGCGACATCGGGAGGGCAAAAGTCAATTGAGAGAAATGTGAAGATCAGCGCTTGAATGGCCTAGATCCTTCCTATTCCTAATACCAATGCAGCTATTCTTGCCCACAGTGTGATGCCTTCGATATACTCAACGCTCGTGATAGCTAATTCCAGTGATAGCCAACCCAAGCTCCGCATCGCCTCTCAAGCCCACGTTTCCCAAAACCCTATCATCACCAATCCAAACCAAGTCCGTGAAACGAAAAAGATAAAGAGTATTCGCTACATTGTATGCAAAAAAAGTCATCACTGCGTCACAATCGTAAAAGATGTTTTCCCAGCTGTCTGGGTCTTTCCCTCCTCAGTACGCCTTAGCTCCTCGCCAGTCCTGGTAGTGTGTGCTCATTAAAATCATTAGAATGTTTGTTTATCGTTGAAAGGGAAGTAGAAGAAGTGGTGGTATTACGGCTCGAGCTCCTTGCTCTTGTTCCGGATGCCATCGTCGCTGAGACTTGCCATCCAGAGACATCTCTCCAGTGCGCCATCAACCGGCTTGAAGTCATACTTTGCGCTTGATTCGATCAGCCGGAGCAGCGTTTTGACTATTGTAGCGGTAGTCCGGTAACGCTCGAAGTTGATCAAAGGCTCAGCCTCGCGTGTGCTAGCAATCACCGACGGTTTTTGAGCGTTGTAAGTCAAGTCGTGGAGGAAGAGAGCTATTAAAACGTCAGTAAGAGTTTTTTTCGACTGTGAGGTTGAGTCGGCTTACCAACGACAGGAATGCAGCCATCCTCAAGGTCAGCTGCATCCATCTCTGCCCTCAAATTATGAAAATTTCTGATTGGCGAGACCAATGACTCCATCTCCTTCAGCGCAGTTCGCTCCGCCTCTGGCACTAATGCCCAGGTCCTGTGCAATCGGGCAGTATCCACTGAAGTCAAGGCTAACGTCAACTGCAGGAGCGTAGCGTAGTTATGATACTTCCTCGCGTATTGCGCCATGCGAATATACTTGACAATAGTCTGGGCACGTTCTTCGACGTTATGGGTCAGCACGATCTCCGACATGGCCCATTTCGCCACGATACTGTATCGTGCCATTACCAGATCAATGCCGTTGGGATCCTCGTATCGGAGATATTCGACCCAATTGAGAGCTCTACTTGGAGCTTGTGCCCATTTCAGCTCGATCAGATCTTGCCAATTGATCTCATTCAGGGCATCTCGCTCTATCAAGGTGAATTGTTGCGCAAGCACATCTGCGTCGAAAGCCAGGACGAACGGTAGATGGCGACGTGGTGGGAATCGATGTAACTTATTAGCAAATGGCTTCAGTACACAGCTGTCGACCTCGGTCGGAGCCCGGCTCTTCGACGATTCCGTAATCTTGCTCACTGGCGATGGCTCTGGCGTTGGTGGTTTCCTCTCTTCCTGCATTCGGCGTGCTTCAGACGAGACAGACACTGCATTCTCGGTCGTCATAGGTGGCGACGGCAGATATCCCGAACCGTATGCAACATTAGGGGGCAAAGGCGTGCCCTGCACACTCCGCCCTGCAGACGCAGAACCGTAAGCATCTTCCAACAAGCTATCGGTCGTCTCGTCATCTGACAGATCAGACGAAATGTCACTGAGAGATTCGTCGTCATCAAGAAGGAACGAGTCCGTTGTCATGGTAGGAATTGATCTCCTTCCTCGTCTGCGAGCCGGCATCGTGCTGTAAGAGTCTCTTGTTCGATCAGACATACTCGATGCATCATCACGTCGATGATGCTTCGGACTGAACAACGGTTGAGGTACGGTGATATTTGAGCCGTCTGATATAGCTTGATCCGGCTGTCCACGTCTCGCACTCAATCCAGCGGCCCTTTCGACTAGGGGTATAGGATCGTAAGATGCTTCGGAAGCTGTATATAAGCTCCCAGCATTTCCGCCGTTTGGCTGCCGTTTTGAAGGTTCCGCCTTCTGCAGCTGAGCGATATGCGTAGGCTTACTTGATGCAGGCGGGGTGACAACGCTTTCTTGAGAGCCAAGCTGCTTCTCCGAGACCTGGGTCTTAGGAGTTAGCGGCGAGACCAGCGGATCATTTCGTTGCGCGCTGCCTGCGCTACTCGGCTTGTTGCCTTGAGAAGATCCAACTGGACTCTTAGGTAGTTTGCCCTCTAACTTCAATAGTGTAGCCTCTAGATCTCCTCGTTCGTCATCAGGAATGCGAGCAAATTGAGCCACCGCAGCTTCAAAAGAGGGCCGAATGTCCTTGTGGGGCGTCTTGGAGTGAACTAGTGAGATGGATCGCCGTGGAGCTGGATTAGATGCTCGTCGCTCACGGGCTGTTGCCCCGGAAGATCTGAGTCTCCCTGAGTTTGCATTGACCCTTGTCAGGAAGACCGCAGAGTCGCGAGTCGATTCTGCAAACGTAGCGATAGAGCCCGTAGAGCCTCTTCTAGGCATCGCTTCCATATCGTGGACATTCTGGTTCGCCTTGAGATCACCACCAGGACGCCTTCTCAGCATTCTCGCGGGTGGCTTCTCGAAGGTGGTCGGTGGTAGAGTGGGCTGAGAATCCGTAGAAAGGTCCCCGGCTCCCCCGTTATGACTTTGAAAAGAGGCCTGCTGCTTCAGAGATTTTGAGCTAGATGATTTCGCCGCCAGTGGAGGAGAAGGTAACATTGAAGACGGGTCTGAAGCTGTGAAGTCCGGAGGTAGCTCAGAAGGAGGTGGTCCATCGATCAAGTTCGCAGACATGCCAGGTATTCGGTCCTGATTGACGGCCATTGCTAAAGGCACATCCGTCATGTCATACGAAGCTTCTAGCTCTCCAGGCTTGCCATACGAAGCTGGGATGACCGGCACAGGTGGCTCAGAGGAGGTGTCATCAACAATGAGGATAGAACGGCTTCCATTTGTCACCTCACTATGGTTTCTTTGCAGCTTTTCGCGTTCGGGTACAGCCAAGTGCTGCCATGAATCAGGTGACGACCGTTCTTGCTCCGTTGCTGAGCTCGTACGTGCGCTGTTAGGGCGCTTGTTTTCACCTTTACCATCTGCGGGCATGGTTCGCTCGAACATGTCTGTGACGTCTGCACACAAAAGGTCTATCCGTGCATTCCTTTTCAGAGCTTCAAGCTGATGATACTGATCGCCAAAACCTTCAATTTTGAATGCAATGTGCATTGGCAGATTTGAATGCTTCTCGAGCAATAAGGAGGATGTCGGTGGAATAAGGTCTGTCGCTACAGCTGCTGGTACGTTGGGCTTGTTACTCCATGCCCGACGGATGTTGCTCAACAGATTCCGTACGCCAGGGCTCATTTGACGCTCCGCTATTTTCTCGCTCGGAACACCAGTCTGGTGGCACTGCTTTTTCAGACTCGATCCAGACCCCTGCGGTGTGAGATTGTCGATGAACGGAGATCCTGGAGGGAAAGCGCTGCCACGGACGAGACTGCCCGAGAACGGAAAGCTCATCACAACTTCTTCAGAGGTCTGGCCTTCTTGGATTGCGCCGAGAGAGGTACGCTTGTCTCGCAAAGCATCAGAAAAGCTTCCACTGCGCTGGTGGTCTACTTTCGCTTTTGTGCATCGATCCTTAGATTGTGAAGAAGGCGCTGGGGGGCATGCCTTGTGGGCTGCATTGGGCAAGACGGCAGTCACAGGGTATGGACCGGGGTTGCGGCCATGCTGATAAGCTTTATAGTTCCTCATTGGTAGTGAACATGAGTTGGCCGGTATGGTGCTTTGCTCGCTGAGGACAGATGTTGGGTGCTGAGGCGAGGGAACAGACTCTTGACGATCAGACTTAGACTTGCCGTCGACTTCAGCCTCAATGACGCTATCGACCCAGTTGTGTAGAGCTGCCACAGATTTCTCTTGATCCACTTGATGAGTTGAGGTTGATGCAAGCTTAGCCCAAAGCTGGTTCGGGTGCGTCAACCCGCTGTCTCTGCTGCCCACGATTCCGCCTGGGTTTATGTCACGATCATGGCGAGTCTCAATGTCGTCTCCTATATCATCCCAGTACAATGCACAGCGTCCGTTCCAGCACTTTTTCAGATCGATGATGAGTTTGAGGTTACTGGCATCGTGTGGTCCTCTGCTGACATGATTTGCCAAGGCGTTGAGCCGGTTGCAAAATTTGACGCGGAGGTCTCTGTCCACCACAAAATCGTATGGGAAGTAGTTCAGAACCCAGTGTCGAATGGCTGCAAACGCCCGAACTCTTACTTTCTTCCCACTATCATCAAATTTATCCACGGCCCATTCGAACCGAGCCAGGAGATATTCCAGCAGGTCATTAGTAGAAAGGTAGGCGCGGACAGTCAAGAAAAAATCGGAGAGTAATTCGTAGTTGAGGAAGTTTTCGGAAGTGACTTGGGCAATTATACGCGCAGGCGAAGCCGCCGAGATTTCTCGCGTGGTCATAGCGTATCGTACGATCGAAGGATGGTCAGGGTTTGCAGCTATTGAGTCGTATATGCCAGGAACAATTGGTTCTCTGGCCTTGTGGAAGACAGGCGCTATGGTCGTGATTGGCATGCGCATTGGCACGCCTTTGGTTGCCTGCGGTTGAGGTGATTGCTGTAGTTGGAGGGTAGTAGTTCCGTCGAGACCGTTGGGCAGCGCGAAGACGTTGTCGTATTCGTGCGCCGTCTCGATCGTCGAGTCGATGTCCTCAGTGGTTGAAGCTCTTGAGTATACCTGACTACTTAAGAAAGCAGTCCCTCGAGTACTGAATCTTGGTGTTCCCAGACGGTAATGTGGAATTGAGACATCAAGATCCAAGTCTCCCAGAGGATCTGCTACTTCCTGTTGAGCGAGACCGTTGTTGATGACCACTTTATAAGTCCCGTGCTCTTCGTTTTCCTCTGGACCAAGTGTGACTAGCGAATCTTGAGACACTACACTTGAGCGGCCGGAGGGTGAATTTGATTGCTGAGCTGGAGGATCGGTAGGATACTGCTGGGCTCGTCGAGTAGGTGTCTTGGATGCTTGAGTATCTGACCAGCGTTTCTTTTCAACAGAGTTCTCAGGATCAGGGCTGTCTAAGGTTGTGTTGGCAGGGTAGGCGGGGGGTGGAGGCTGATGTGCTTGGGAAGGTTTATTTGTGGGTCTGCAGTTGTGTTATCAGTCATTTGTGGTTCTCAAAACATCGAGGCGTTGAATTTCGCGCCACACATACCGCAGGTAGATCTTGCCGTTATTTCCAACATTTGCGACTTCAAAGCGACGTCCTTCTCTTACCACAACGTTCACGTCTGATTGATCCTTGTTGTTCCTCTTTACCGAGCGCTGCCGCAGGACTTCGTTGCTATTCTTGACGTTCCGTAATGAATTCTGTCGGCCTCTGGTCCGTGCAGGCTCTGGTGATTTCTTTTTCGAGTCAATGCGCTCCTCGAGGTTATGACGAGCGGTCGAAGCGTTTTCCTGACCGCGTCCAAGCAGTGAAGAGGGTATGTCTATTCGATCTTCTTTCCAGGCTCTGCTGATAGGATTGGTGGTGGTGTGGGAGTCGTGGGTGAGGGATTTGGAGAAGTCGGCTGTCGGAGGCATGATGGCGGAGAAAAGCGGTGAGATCAAGGCATAAGGCGACGTGATATTCCAGATACCCTCGCGAGCATCGCAATGTTCGTATACTGATGTTTTTAGCCTCGCACTATTCTCCTCTAGAAGTCGTGATGTTTTGAGCGCTTGTGAGGCTGAATCCCGAGTGTTCAGCTATTCATATTGACGGGCGTGGCGGAGCAGGAAAATGTCCGTATTCGAACACTCAAAACATTGACTATAATCAATGTATGCGATCAAACGGTATCAACAGACGAGTTGGACGTGAATGAATATACTGAGCAGAGAATGGATGGGTCGGGCAGGTTTGATGGGGTCCCTCAGGCAGTAGAGTAGTCGCTGACAGACCAGACTCGAGACTCGGAAGGAGGGGTCTTGGGGGTGCGATGGATCTTGCCGAGAACAAGTTAAGGGCAGAACAGAGAGCACGCTAAGGTGGGAGTCGCAACTTAGACAACCGGTGAACCAACCACTGCCAAACCCACTCCGCCGGTTCTCACTGCCAACTTGCCTTCCCTCTCAGAATGCTTTTCGTCTGTCGCAAATTCGCAAAACAATAGTATCAATAGTGAGGCGATACGTGCGCAATTACATACTCCAACCTGCACAACGACTTTCCATTGACTCGACAGCGAAATGATTTGTACATTCCATCCCGCCTCCCCTCACACCCAACAACGAGCCTGCCGCCAATTGCAAGCGCACAATTTTCTCAGCCCATCTCTCTTTCGGCCTAACTTCATGTTCGTAATCAGCGCCAGCAGGGCTTGCGCTTCCGCTGATTCTGATATGATTCTGGCATGATTCTGGCTGGCTACGATGGGACTTCCCGGGGCTGGTTGGCTGCATCTGGGGTCTTAATTACAATTATCGACAAATCACAGCACCTTATCACCCATCTCACAGCCTTTAGCGCTTTGGAGGGTACAAATTTACCTTATGCCACCAATCGACTAAAGTCCTCCGGCCAATTCCCCGCTTAAGGCTTTGACCGGGTACAAGGCTCACTGCCGTTTGTAACCATTCCCATGGGTCTGTCAGATTAGGCCTGCCCCAATTTTAGCAATCTTACATCTACCTACTTCCAAACGCGAAAAGAGTGCTTATGTGTGTACCTTCGTATATGCAGGTAAGCACAACAAGAGTTGAGGATTTTGCTCTGATTTGCCCTCTCTTCGGTAACCTTGTGGGGTCTGGAAGTAGGGGACGTGCATTGGAAGCGCATGCACTGTGCCTCACAAATCCATTTCATTGGTGATGACTATGCCGCCGATGCTCTCTACTTCTACTGCGACTCCGCCGTCGGTCTCGATGATGACGTTCTCCGCTCCGCTGACCTTCCTTCTCCTTTCGCTCCTCCCTCTCGCTCCTCCGTCTTCTTTTGTCCCTCCTCTCCTCTTCCTCCAACGCTTTAATCTCCCTCACCTTCTCCTCCCTCCACCTCTTCTTCTCCCGTTCTACCTCCCTCACACCCTTCACACCCCGCTGAATCATCGCCAAAGGATCATCCTTCACAACCCTCGCCTTCTCCCTCTCTTTCCTCCTCGGATCCTCGTTCCCCCACACATCTCTCCCAACCTCTTCCTCCCCTCCAGCCCCACCACCATCACCATTCCTACTCCCCAAATTCTCATACCACGCCTTCTCCTTAACCCCCTTCCGAAACCCCGCCGCATTGCTAAACCGCATGGTATACTGATCCTCCAACTCCCTTTCCTTCCTTTTCTTCTCCTTCTCAATTTCCGGATGCTTGCCATTCCCACCTTTTCCGCCCCGGCCTTTCTCCACAGCCATCTTCTCCATAGGAAACAAATCAATATGGCCCCTCCGATCCACGAGCGGCGCATCACTGGTCTTCTCGTTCCTCAGTCTCAGCTCCTTGCCGTCTCCACTGCCTTTAGACATATCCTCCCTGGCGTAACGTAGTTCTCTTTCTGTGTCATCTTCGCCGTGGATTCTTTTCCTTTTCTTGCCTGGCCCGGTGTCTCGCCCGCCATCGTCATGTTTCCTCTTGCCCTTCTCCCCAATGTGGTCTTCATTAGAAGCAACCTTCTCCGGCGGCGGGGAAACTGCTTCTCCACGCAGTAGGCGGATACGTCGCTCGGCGTCTTCTTCTTGTAAGCGCTGTTCTTCCCCTACCTCGCGTGCTGCGGCTTCAGCTTCGTCTTTGCGGACCCGCTCGACGTTCGCGGTGTTGTAGACGTTCCAGGATTTCTTGGGAAGGAGGTGGAGGGGCATGGCTGTTGTTGGAGCAGTGAAAGGGTAGCCAGGGTATGTGGCAGGGGTGAGGTTGGTGACAGGAGGGCATATGAGGAAAGGAGGACAGTTGCTTAAGGGAAGAGCTGAAGGAGAGTCATGGAGCACCGGAGGGGAAAGAGAGACCAAGGGTGGCTAGGAATGCTAACGCCACAGATGGTGCGCCACCGCTAAGTGGAAGCCCCCTTTCGTGGAATAAAAGACCCCAATCTACAATGACATGGACATGACTGAAATGACCGACATGCAGAATCTAGAACAGGGGTCTTTACTAAACGGTCATCCAGATGCTAAGGTCACCTCTATTTTAGTTTCCCATCTCATTCCTATTCTATCGTGAGCCCAGCTCTACCTGGGCGCTGGAGTCCAGTTCCTGTTCCTGCTGTGCATCGAGCTCCACGGGCCGCCGGTTTGATCCGTTCTCAAGAGTACGCGACTGCATATTCGGATGCTTCTTTCCTTGACACCGTACTTTATAGGATTTTGACGTTTTCCTGTGGAAGATATGGCGACGGAGGAATACCATTGCAGCAATTAGCGCAAGAGAGACCAAGGTAGCTGCGACGGTGACGCCCGCTGTGGCACCATTGCTGAGCCTAGACTTGGTTGTGGCAGCTGCTGTATGTGAAACAGTAGTCGGCTGAGTGCTTGCGGCTGTACTTAATGGAGTTGGCATAGGCTGCGATGAAGAATTTGGCGAGACGTTCGAAAATTTGTCCGACAGAATTCTCGATGATGCATTACTCGAAGCTAAGGCATTCGAAGATGAGGTATTCAGACGAGAGTTACTGACCAACGAAGTTGTAAGAGAAAATCTGTCCGAAGATAAAATGCTCGAGAGAGTTGTCGACGTGATGCCTGGCGTAGTGCTTGGACTCACGGAAGAAGTTGGCGATGAAGAGAAGGGCATGCGGCTGCTGGTAGATGTTGAAGGAATTGGTGAAGCGAGCAGGATATCTGGTGCCGCGGCAAAGAATCCTTTCTCGTTCGAACCGGAGCAGTCTATATTGTCTCCCCACTGGTAACAGCATGTCCATAATTTGGTGCTGTTGTTGTATACGCTGTCCCATGGCATGTGGTCCCCTAGGCAGTCGCGGAACAGTCAATTAGGAGAACGATATGGAATGTCGAATCATATCGGCTCGCTTACCCTCACAGTGTCTTGAGCAGGTATCTGAAGCATAAGTCTTGTCGGTGCAGCCCGCGATATAGAACCCACTCGTACCTGCTTTGACGTGGGTGAAGTGGCAGATATTGTACCCTAAGCAAACGCTGTCAATGGCGCAACAGGGCTGAGCTGTACCGTCAGTAGCACCACATTTGACAGCATTCTCCAAGACATCAATACCACGGTCGGCGTAGAGCGCATAACACGTCATCCTAATTGATGTTTACCATGTCTTTGGATGGCTTTTGCTACTGAAGATAAAGAAGTTCCACGCGCATCATCCACTTCGCCGGAGTCATTTGCCAAGGGTCACAGATGGATTATCTTGAAACCAAAAGGATGCGGCGAGCATACCATGCATGCCGGTATGATGCTGTCGATTCACTGTTTCCTCCCTTTTCATTCGAGGAGATGATGTGACACAGCCCAATCGCAGCAGTGAGGAGACAAGCATCAGTCTCCAAAAGTATTCTGCGACCTTACGTTGTCGTAAAGCTTGCTCGACATACAGCGTTGGTCGACAGAGGCAGGAATTCCCTCAAAAGAGCAGCCTTTCTGCAATATCCACTTGGAGGGGCGTAGTCCATGCAGTGGCACAGGAAAGAGCAGTGCCTTGCAGAAGGTGAACAGCTATCAGGGATGCCGTCTCTGTGCCTCCGCAACACATGTGAGCTCGTGCAAAGAAATTGGTAGCGGGACAAGGATCTTCTTTGTAGACTGCAGGCATTCAACATCTTGATACTGCCGCAGCTACAACGATTTTGACACGCTCATGTTTTAAGGTCTGGAAAGCATGTTTAGGTCACTGATGATTTGACAGGATGGGAAAGCAGCCGGCGCACCGCAATCTTATTGAAGACACTAGGATTCCAGCATCGTGTCCTTGTGCGCTTCAGGCACCATGCGTAGATGGGGCGTGCTGTGGTGCCTTCTCTTGACTACTTACGTCGGCTCGATGTCACTGTCGAGACTCGTTTGAGTGTATTGAGCATAATGCTGTCCAACAAGGACATGGGAAGAAACTGATGCTACTTATTCTTTGAGTCTTCACACCAGTGATCGCAGCTTGTGCCACATTTACAGCCTCTTGTTGCTAGAGGGGATGTCATTTGAGTCTTGAGAGCCTACAAGCACTTTTCGAGAGAAAGTGCTCGTGCTTCTTGAAAACCAAAAGACTATGAAACCGATCAATTTAAGCAAGTCGTTGCGCCGACTAATTGTATGGCAGATGACCAGAGATGCCATTCGCTCGATCAGCTTTCCATCTCAATCCTACTGAATCGTGAGCCCAACTCGACCTGCGTATTAGAGTCCAACTCTTGCTCTTCCTGCGCGTCGAGCTCTGCGAGACCCGTTGCTGGGTGTTCTTCCTTTCGTCGGTGTATAGACTCGATTGACTGTTCGGCCACAGAATATGGCCCTTTCCCCTTACGGAAACGGCGATAGATGAAGATAAGTACAGCAAGTAATGCAAGCCCAGCTGTAGCAGATGCCACGCTTATACCAGCCGTCGCACCTTGACTGAGCTTCGATGTGGGAGTTGCAGTCGCCGTATTCGGCACAGTATTTGATTGCGCACCTGGCTTTGTACTATTTGCGTTCGAAAAAGTATTTGTCGGAGGACTAGATATGGCATTCAACGGAGTCCACGACGTGATGCTTGCAGACGAGTTGCTCGAAGGTGAGACACTGGTAGATGAAGTGCTTGGAGAGAGCGTACTCGACCGAGGTGACCAATTAGTTGACGCAGCGTTCCACCAAGTGCTGTATGTACTACTCAAAGTTGATGTCGAAATGATGAATCGAGTGGCCGAGGAAGAGTAAAGGGTCTCACTGTCCGTAGAAGTTAAAGAGAGCAGCTGATCTGGTGGCGGAGCGTAAAATGCTCTGTCATTTGGGTTCGAGCAATCAAACCCACCTTGTCCCGCACAGCAAGCCCACAAAGATGTGCTACTGTTGTATACAATATCCCACTCTCGATGGCTGGCTGGCAAGAGGTCAGTTTACGCTATGTTTTGCAGGCTCATAACTTGATCTGGATTAGCTACCCTACCGCATGGGTTTGAGCAGAGAACAGAGTTGTAACTCCCATCAGTACAACCGCCAAAATAATATCCACTGGCAAACGTTTCCCGACCGGTGGAGTGGCAGATACTCCCATACCCCAAACATATGTCACCGATTTCACAGCAAGCTTCAATGCCAGTATCCCTTACGTCGCAAGTAAAAGTGTTAGAGAACGTGGCTTTATCACCGTTAGCAAAGAGCCCATAGCACGCCATGCCGAACACTTGAGATACTGGCAAGTTTGTAAAAGCATTCTACGATTCAGGAAGAGAGATTGACAATAGTTCGTTGCCCCTATTCTGACCCTATCTGGTAACCACTGCGAAGGACAGGAAGTGGTCCTTTTGAAACAAATCCGGCGCAGCTAAGGCAGCTTGCGTATTGACACACATTGAAGCAGGCATTACAAACTCATTCATTCTTGGAGAGATCTTCTTAGGAGATCATTCACTCATGCATTGACTCTCCTTGTCTTTGTGGAAACCCGATTATCCATTCAATAAGACTCTGATTGCTCGTTATTGCGTGATCTTGTAGTCAATAAACGCAAGCATGTTGGGGGAGGCAAGAACTTCCAGGAGCAGAAGTTCAGCCCTCCTGCAAGTACAACTGCTGAGGAGAGGCGCAATCCATGTCAGTGTGGCAATGTCTTCGGGATAATCAGTGCCTTGCACGATCTAGGAAGTTTTCGAGATGCTTTTGCGGCGCACTTCATCAATGTATCATGCGGAAGGAGAACCTGCGTCGATGCTGGAGGCACTTCGCGCCACAGATTGCGCCAAGCAAAGACGCCTCTTCAAGGCAGCTGTTCTGCGGGTTATTGATCGTCGCCTGATCGTCTGCAAGTACTCTGCTATTCTTTACATAAGGATCTCAAGAGATTTTGACTGATAATCGGAAGTCGTCTACTCGAGATTGACGGCACAATCCAAGCAAACTTATATCCCAAGCTGTGCGTCTCAGTATGGCAGACAATCCCACCCCCACTCCACCAAACAAGGTCTGGCACGACATCAATTGCCACTGCCGCCAGGTCCGCCTTCGCGCAGAATTCCCCGCTCTTAATTCAGAAAGCGGAGAAGGTCCGCAAGTCACCAATTGTAACTGTACGATCTGCAGCAAGAATGGCTATTTGAATGTCTATCCTGAAGACCCCGAGAACGAGGTTGAGTGGTTGAGCGGCAAAGACAGTCTCAAAGAGTACAGGTAGGTTTGTAGTACGTTCTCCTAGAGAGAGTAAATTGGGTTCAAGATAGGAGGGGAAAGCCTACTCTGATTGCTACGATGACTCAGAAGCAAACAGGTTCGGATCTCAGCGCTGCGGACATATGTTTTGTCCGAATTGTGGGTCTAGCATGGTGATTTTTGTAGAGTCCCAGGGGAAGATGATGACGGGGATCAATGTGAGTTTGCATATCTTGTTACCCAAGAGCCCAAGAGGTGAGAGGGTCGTATGCTTTGATCATTTGGATGTCTAGCTTTGTATTGCATGCTAACAATCTTGAAAGGTAAGGATGGTCAAAGGTATCGATGTCGACAAATTGAATCTGAGGAAATACGATGGTTTGAGTCTAAATCCGGGAGACTACGACTCAAAGACATAGATGGTCATCAATTTGGTCTCTACGACGGCCGAAAGATTTCGAACGAAAGCAGAAACACTAATATCCTTCTACATCTCCCATCGTGACGCTTCCTCAGATTATGCTAATCTCATTAATCTCTCGGAAAGACGTTCCCATTCCCCACGCAGCATCTCTTACCCTGCCTACTCTGCTTCTGCTGGTAGTGAGCTGACCCAGCATTAGCCAGGGGCATTGCAGGTATTATAAATGCCTGGATTCGGGGAGCAGTCGGTCCTTCGACCAACAATTCAGTCAACATAGCTTACTCCGCATGCATTTAGACTCCATATTCCTTGTAACCAGCTCATCAAGCTCAAGACTACCAAGCTTATTTTGGGGTTAGTGCAAGAGAAAGACGGCTTCAGGTCCTGCAATGGCCTTCCGAACGCAAGACACAGGCAAAAGAACCCAATTTCCTTTGTAGTCTAGTGGCAATATTTATTGCAATCGATTTTAGTGACTCTCATGAAAGTGGTTCCTACAATATATCAGAGAGTCAGCGCTAGAGAAGTGTAAGGCTGCATCTACGATAATGATGTGGAGTAGCCGTGTAGCGGGGTAATTGCCAGCGGAACAACAAGATAAAGCTCTTTCCTGATTTTACTCTGGACATGTGGACTAAGTAGCAGGTAATTTCTTCACACATAGGACCCTTAGACGCTAATTCGAAGTATCAACAATGCCGTAAGTATAATTCCAGGTCTCATGAAATCAACGTTCAATATGCTAAATTTAAAGATACAATATCATCATCGATCACACAACAGACCGGGAGGATCAGTCATCAAGATCGTCTTCCCCTGGTCAGGAGGCTTACCGGGAAGAAACACCTCCTAAGACTTATAGATACCCTAATCCTGGTCACAGATCTCCCAAGGGTTATAGATACTTTTATCCTGGTCTCGGCAGGCCACCACAAAGCCGCAGTAACCATCGGCTTTTTCGCAACAATGAAGATCTAGAAGACCAGTGGGTAGGCAGCTTTTGCCGAAGTTGCAGACAGGTCGCAAAATGTCGCCTTTCAACCAAGCATTGAAACACCAAGACACGATGGACATCAGACCTCCGCTAGAGCGTAGCAAGCGCACCCTCTTCAAAGTACCACTCAGACAACCACAATTTCCGTCGGGCGATGAGGAGAAAGGCTTCGACGTTAGAGATGCCGAATCTCAGTATATTGTCACGCCCGCCCATCAACCTCAAATAGCGCAAGAGCTGCATGAAATCGTTCAAAGTCGCTGGATTTCGAATGAAGATGGCGAAGAGGACGTAGTACTGACTCTTGAAGATGCAGTTCAAAATACAAAAGGTGCCGACGTTACTGAGCATGCCTTTTGGCTGTAAGATCCTTGTGAGTAGTCTACGTTTCGAGCTCACCTGTTGTAGGCATTTGAAAAGTCCAGCTCCCACAATGCAGCAATTCCAGGTAATCAGTTTGGCTTTTGGTAAAGATTGCCATAATCTCTAATACATGCAGAAACAAGCAGCCGAGATACCAGGATTGCACAGAAGCGAGGTTACTCTTGTCGTGCGTCTGATGAAAAAAATGGAGAAAGGTGAGCAAAGCTTTGTGCATGGGAAATTCCTCGAGCCGATGACCGTCACCTACGAAGGTGAAGATCCGGACAGGGGAAATGATTCTGTCAGTGGTGTTGCCACGTTCTTCTGTTTCCCCTACTTCGCGTTGGAAAGCTTGGCTGAACACACTTTTGGGAGTAAAAATTCTACACACCCAATCAGACCCTTGCTCCAGACCCAGTCTCGGCTAGAATCTACCTCACAGCGGGACAAGAATCAGGTTTTCAGAAAGACAATCTCGAGCAACGATACTCTCCATGTACATGTGCCCCAAGTATGGGCTCTAGTAATCAACCAGCGTACGTGAAGGGATTCTAGGGGGTTCTGCCATTGCTTACTCATTTTGCTTACGGCCAGACATACTTGTGACCTGTGCACCTTATGACATGTCTATACTTTGTGGCCGCCGGATAGAAATGATCATGAACTCTCAGATGGAAGCAGAGAATCAACCTCGGCCGATTGAGTACACAAACTTATTGGGGAAAAAGTTCTTCATACCTCTCAAGAAATGCAAGACTTGGGCCGTAAGTATTTCTTTCTTACAATCCTGCTCTTCTTTGATCTTTGGCACCTGAGACTCACTCTGTTCCCTAGGACCTGGCTAATCAAGTCTCAAGACCGGCATTTGTGCCCCCGCCTTGGAGCTCAAGCTTCGTGAGGGAACAGTTGCTAAACGGCGGTACACGTTACAAGCTGGAGTGTTCACTGAGTAGTGAAGCTTTGAACGATTCTTCATGGGCAGACTTACTGCAAACGAACGGTGGCAATAGCATCCAGCTATTTCTAGTCGAGAAGAAAGGGAGCCTTCGGAGTAGGTCAATGGGCTTTGAAGGACGAATCGCAGAGAAAGTGGATGCATTTGATGAACATCCGCTGATACGAAAGTCCATAGCCACTGATGCTCGACCAGGGGCACTAAGGACACCACCCTGGTTTCCATTGTTTCTCAGAGCTAACCCAAAGGCGAAGTCTCTTTCTACGAAAACTTGGATCAAGCGCCGTCCAATCAACGATTCAATTTCAGACGAAACACTCTCAGAGCACTCAGGCGAGTTGGTCGTGAGTGGCGGCAGTCCAAAGGGAGTGTATACTGAGAGCTCAGCTCAGTCGGCTTCTAGAGAGGCACAACAGTCCAACAATCATTCTATTGCTCCCAATGCAAAGCGTCCTACGACTGAACCATCTGGCAGGCCCACAAACGCGGTCTTCCAGGAGCAACCAGATGGGGAGCCTGGTGAGATAAGGGCCCCTCAAGACAAGATACTGACCAATGTCCTGAAAAATCAGGAATGTGAGCCATCAAAAGAAACCTTGGATGTTCAATCAAGCGGCGAAGGCAGCCCAAGAAAGCGTTCCGGCGACTCAGATAAGAATAATCATAATAATTTGCGCAAAGGTTCCACGTCTGACCAAAGCGTTCGCAATGAGCACAAGGTTGAGTTGTCACCTTCGTCACGGTCGTCACATGTTTCCCCTCATCACGATGACCCTGCCGATGACACTATAAAAGAGATGGAGATGTCAGACAAGGAAGGTTCGTGGGTTGTCTATCCTGAAGAGATTGGACCCAGCACTTGTGGAGATGCAACGTCTGTCGACACCATAGACCCCAACAACCCAATTTTTCTTTGGTCAAGTGGCCAGTACCATGTCGTTCGACCTTCAAACACAAGGAGTGCTCGCAAGACTCCGTACAATGCTGCTTCTACAACGGCGGACCAGTCAAAGGTCCGGGAAGGTATTTTGCATGCCATCCTTGCAGAGTGTCATTATCGCTTGAAGAGCTCAAAGGCAAGCGATACTTCGAAAGCCTACCGCAGCGTACGGGAGGTTGATGAAAACACTGTTATTGATCTTGTAACCTTGTACGAACAGCGAGCTAGAAAACTGAACAAGACTATCAAGGAAAAGCATGAAGAGGGTAGTAGTGTTCTTGAGCTCTTGGATAAGAAACGACTCTTGGATAAGAAACAACACATTTACAGACTATCCGACGCGCTAATCCGAGCGTTCGTGCCTCCTGGACATGATGTCAAGATCATCCGAAAATGCTGGGGCTCATTGCTCGATCTACTCAGCCTTGCCGTACGCTCTGTGTTGATTTTCGTCCTACACCCGTCGCTGACAGATCGTAGAAAGAGTCTCACGACCTTGCGGAACTTGAACGTTGTCTCGGCAATTTGACAAAACTAATCGCAAACATCCGCAATGGTGTTCGTGATAGCATTAAGTTTAGTGATGTGCACTTTCAGATGCCAAAAGCCTTTCCAATTGCTTTTCAACAACTGATCCTAGTCTTTGTTACAACTCGCGCCATACTAGCATCCAGAAACTCTTTGCACCTAAGCACATCGTGGCTCGCATTTATGAGAGCTTCTCGTGAATGCCAACAAAGACTGCTTGAAGGCAGGACCCAGCTTGACTTGATGCTTTATACGGACGACTACCGGGATCATGCCGGGTTTGAAGATGTTGATGCCGCCTCGTTACTGAGCATTATGGCCAATAACCTGTTGAATCTACCGTCTGAAAAAGACGGCTTCCATATTGTTGACAAATACACTGAGTACATGGGAAAAATTGTAAGTAAAGTTCTGCAACGTGCAAGATCGACCGTCAAGTCCCCACTCCGCTCTCTTGAAAGTACAAAGCATGCTCAGGTGATTGGTATTCTTGACTGACTTATTCGGGTCTTGAAATTAGCACAAAGTCGTGCGGGAGTCAGCAAGCGTGAGAGTGTACGCAGATATTGAGCTGCTCAGCGAAGAGCTTGACGCGATTAAGTTAACATTAGAAAAGCAATACACAGCACTTTGGGACCTTAGGTGTAACCTGAAGGACTCAAGTACTACATCAGGGCTGTTCACCACAGTACTGGATCGCATGCTTGCGCAAGTGCTAGGGCAAGGGGAGGACTTTGCGGAGCTACAGCATCAAGCAGAATCTGCGAGACATCGCGTATGTGTATCATCGTCTCAGTCAAGTTCCAACCCCAATCATAGCTCTGTTACGACTTCATTATACTACAAGGCGACTTAGCTGATGTATCTAATAGGCGGCACAATCCATCTCCCTTAAAGCGGAATCCAACAACAAAGCTATTCTCGTCTTCACTACCGTCACCATTATCTTCCTTCCACTATCCTTCGTGACAAGCTATCTGGGTATGAACACAGCCGACATCCGCAGCACAAACTCTTCCCAGAATCTGTTCTGGGCGACTGGCTTACCTGTAACCCTTGTGGTCCTTGCTATTGCATGGGCTGTTGCATATGTCGAGGAGGTCAAATCTTTTGTCAAGACACTGAAAGCACGATTGATGGGGAAGGACAAGGCGGATTAATACATCAACATAGTGCTCACCGCTGATCACGCCTCTTTTGGTAGACACTCCTTTGGTACCAAAAACAGCCGTAAAGGATCTGTACTGCCGTTCAAAAGGTTTGAAATTAATTTCCATCATTAGCCATGTCAGGCAATGCTGGTTCGAAGCAGTTCTTTGGTCTCGCTCCCTCGAACATCCAGCCGACCTTGCTTAGTTCTGCTACTTGACTACTCAGGACATTCTTGACCTAACAGATTTCTTCTGCTTGTCATTCCAGACAACCTGGCTTGCTTAATCATGTATCGGCTCGAACTATCCGACCTTGATTTCCACCTTTATTAACGGCATCCTTTCAGCTCTCGGCTTTTGTATTAGGAAATCAAACCCAGCAATGAAATATTTATCAACTCATCATTTCCGAAGGCAGTCATTGTAATCCCTTGCTTAATATGGCCCACATCTGCAGCAGTGCACTAAAGATTACCCACATCCTGCTGCGTACTAGTATCGACGACTTGCTTTCCAAAGCTTCTTTATTAGGCTGTAGCAAACACGAAGTAAGCTGGCTTTCGCAGAATACTTGCTACTTGGCCGCTTGCAGCGTTGACTGCGTCGACTATAGCAAAAGCTTTCTCGCACTCCAGGTGGATTAGGCCCGTCTCATTGGCTGACGGCAGATGAATGAAAAGAATGAGATCCAGCAGGACGTGCATGCAGGGATAGGAAAGCGCATGAGTCATATTAAATCAGCGCAAAGCTATGGAGAATTAATGCCTTCATTGACTGGTTCATTAGATTCGTCTCCACTCCGCTTGCGCTTTCGCAACCTTTCCTCGTACTCCTGTTCACCCCTAAGACCGACATCAGTGGAGACCATGCCAACCTTGTTACTTTAGTAATAATTCACATGCCTCACATCATCAATCACCAGCACCGTCGTTTCCGGCAACGTCAAAGCACTTAGCACCTCAATCTTCACCAACACCACATCCTAAAACTCCTCCCCAAAAGCACAAAATTGCAACGCCGGGTTCGCGATTGTCCCCGAATACGAACACGTCTGCTGGACGGCACTTCCGTGAATGCTCACACCAGAAAACTTCAGTTGACACGGCTGAGGAACCTGAACCGCAGGCAAAGGCGGCGAGCCACCTCCACCTCCTGGTGGCAGCAGTGCCGATCCTGTCGTCGTGATCGAGCGGCCTAGGTACAGGGATACTAGCTTGTAGTACAAGACCTTCGAGCCGGTGTACTTGGATGTGATGTTGGGGAATGGGGAGCCGTTGAGAATGCGGAAAAGGTTGCTGCTGCCTGCGGCGTTTGGTGGGCTTTTGGAGCGCAGGACGTTGATGCCGTCATTGCGGGCGCGGATGTTATTGAAGGCTAGGTCGTCGAGGGGAATTGGGACGGGGACGAGGGTCCCATCGTCAATTTCGAATCTTTATCGGCCGATACTTTGATCAGGCTTTTAATCGCGACGACATCCGATCACATATACGCTAACTAGGGTCACCACTTCAGCGACTGTTTCGGCGTAAATCATCCAGGATAACGAGATCATCGTCCGTAGAGATGTCTGCAAAAACACCTGCACTTTCAAGGTTTCAGGTTGTCAGTCGCTATTTCACTGCGGCAAGTGCGCTCGCAAAAATGGCCCTTCGTATGACTGACGTATACAAGTAATCTCAATACCTTCGAATGTACTGACATCTTCCCGCCTTCGATAGCAGGAGCAACCTAGATAAATTTACTAGACTAGCTCACTTATTAGCGAACTTGCAATGTCGGTCAGATTTATCCGAAGCACCGCCTTTACAGGTCAGTAGAGGAATTAGCTTGACTGCCCACGGACTTCTCACCATTTATGGAAAAGTATGTGAAAGCTTCCAAAGTCTCAGCGTTTTGAGTGGCGCTTATGAACGTCAACTTGGCTTCCTTAAGCAACGCCTAGGTTAGGTGCACTTTTTCTGAGTCACTCCATGCTCCCAGTCTTTAACTTTCGCATGTCCACACTCGCCCTAGCATCGCCGAATCGGCTGTCCAATTCACGGAGTTTCAATAAGTCTTACGCCTCTTGCGCAAGTGTCAATGGTAGGTGATTAGACGTGGCAGCGCCAAATGAGCACGAAGCCGTTGGGAGAAGCCGTCCGAGTAGCGTGATTGCCTACGTATGAAGCATAGGTGTATAGATCGGAGGGTTGTAGTACTCTTGAAACGCTGATCTTGACACTGACAAGAGGTATATGGATTTCCCTTGTTACAATTTCCAGGCTCGAGTAGATGGAAAATGGGGTTGGAGTTGAATTGACACCGCGGTACGGCATATTTGGCCATTTTCTGAGGTCCGGCATTGCTCGGCTGCTAGAAGTCTGTAAGTGTAAAAGTTGCCGTAAGTGAATTCATTCTAGTAAACTTCTGACAGTGCAGAAACATGTTATACGAGAGAATGCCGGTAATCCCTCATTGTGACTATTCGAGTCCTCTAAACTGAGGTACTACAAATGCGTCGTTCAAAAATGGGTACGTGAGGATTTGTGGCTTGTTCATGGTAGAAGTTTAAAAGTATGAGATGGCGTGCTTTTCCCTCCTTGTTAGTACCGACCGTTTTTACGGATACACAGCCTTTCTAGACCTTGCTCGGCCCCTCTCAAAGACATGCTGCTGCTTTTATATTGTAGATCGGGTTTGCAAAACCTAATCTGCCAATATTACGGCCATTCCCGCATCTTCATGTCACCAGGTTGGAGAAGGGCCGCATCGTCGCCTCAAAGTTGAACATGCTCAGCTTTAGAGCGGTAAGACAACGATTCCGGATCCATGGATATCTGACGGTCAGAGGAAGACTATTCCATAGTTCGGATTGTCTGAAAACGCTGTACCACTGGCAAGAAGGGTTGGAGGAGCTTTAATTCTACCAACCAGGCGGCTTTCATCCGGTACGAGCTGGCGATAAGCTTCGTCACGGGCAATTTGAGAAAGTCCACAAACTAGGCTATGGTTGTTCTTCCACTGTCTGGCTTGCTAAAGATGCCAAAGCACACAAGCTCGTCTCGCTTAACATCATTGCAGCGCAATACTCTAGCCTCAACTCTGGAATTCACATATTGAGATCCGATTTTGGAAACGAACGTCATCCTGGCCGCAAATTTATCTCAGCCCCCAATGATGAATTTTGGATCCGAGGACCAAATGGTCGTCATAAGTGCCTTGTTGGTGATGTCCTAGGCCCTACTGTGTATGATGTCAGGAGCTGATTTACGTTCGACGTGCTTCCTCTAGCTGTTGCACGTAATGTCACTGCTCAGACGGCACTAGGATTAGCATGTGTACACTCATGTGGTGTGACGCACGGAGGTGACAATTAAACGATAACGGACAATGGTTCGAAGGCTAATTGGACTTATGTCGAGATATTCAACTAAAAAACGTCATGTTCCAGTGTCCCGAGATGGGCTCATGGCCTCTTGGAAGAATCTATAAGACGTTGGGCTCACCTGCTAAGCAAAAGATCTATCGGAAGGATGGCAAGCTACCTGGATTAGAAGCTCCCCCTTACGCAGTCGAGCCAGCAACGTTGGTGAAACTCGAAAAGCCGCCCAGCCAGGAAACTGCTATATCCGACCTCGGTGCTGCTTCATTCAAGGATCCAGAACAGAAGCATTGGGGCCCGCCCATTTCGTACCAGGCGCCAGAAATACTCTTTCGCGAGGCGGCCGGCCAACAAGTTGATGTTTGGGCTTTTGGGTGTCTCGTACATGACATGTTCACTTACGAGTACAACTCGCTTTTCGGGGGCTTTATGTCAGAATCTGATGACATACTCGCACAGATGATTGACGCTGTTAATCCAATGCCCGAGTACTGGTGGTAAAAGTGGAAGAATAGAGAGGAGCTTTACCACGCGGACGGTAGAAAGAAGTTTGAGAATCTTATGAGCGGCTGGTATGAAGTAGAATCACTCACGATGCGGATAAAGGAACTACGACGGGTCTCTTCAAATGCAGTGCTAATGGAGCAGCTCACTCAACATGTTTTTGTTGGGTTACAGGAATTGCTGAGAAAGTGCCTCAAGTTTCGTCTTGAGGAGAGAGCGACTGCGGACGAGATCACGTCAATGGATTGGATTAAGAAGAACAACTCCCAATCATAAATAGAAGACACAGAAAGCAAAGAGCAATGTCTGCTACGTCGAAATCTAGCCTGTGCCTTGTTGGGCATTTGCAGCATTTATTATTACCATTCTAACCCTCTCCTTAATTTGAGGGCCTCAAATGCGACGTTAAAGAGTGCCGACGTGACGAGTTGTAGCTGTTCATGGCATAACAAAATTTTGAGGCGTCAATGCAGAGTCGATGCCCCACTGATCATGGTCGTGCATGACGTTTTGTCATAGTGATTGCCTTAGACTTTATCGTGTATTGTAGACTTGGGATTCTCCATTATATTGACCCATTAAAGAAAGCCAAGTGCAAGATTTGCGAATTTAAGCAACAAATGATCGCGTGTGTTGCCCTGAGCACAAGAACCACACACTCTAAGACATAGAAGTCGCTTCTTCTGAATGAATCTGTGACTGCCCATGGAGTGAATCACTCGAAGTTTGTCTTCCTCGGCAAACCTGCCCAATCTGAAACTTGCCGCATCGCGCCAAGCAGTCTGCTTCTGGACGACATGCAGGTGCATGTCATTTTTATCAGATACCGTCAGTAAAGCACACGTTTGGTTGAGGCAGCAGGAATGCTTAACATTTAAGACATCTACAGCCTTCTCAATTCCTTCAGCGAATTCAACGCAGCCTTGACCATAATGTTCGGAGGCCGCAAACCTGTGTCAGACCCTCAACGACAACCTCCCCCACAACAACCTGCTCGTAACCCCTACAGTCGAGTACCTCCAGACGCTCCAGATAGGTTCGGCGGAGGCTCTTATGGCCGAACTCCGCCTCCTTCACAAGCTCCACAATACAGCTCCGCCAGCTCCGAGAAACATGAATACCCTCGCGGCCACGCCAGAACAGCCTCTCGAGGTCAAACATGGCACCTTCAGCCCACGAAATCACCAAAGCCACAATTTCACTTCTACAACATGGTACCTGTCTCTCCGTTCGATTTCCCTCGCGAGCAATTCAAACCTCAAGGCTTCTACATCTCCGTCAACGGCTTTGTATTCACTGCAAAGCAAGATGATGGGTTTCCACAGGGTCAACTAGGCTTATCAGACATACAAAGAGCATGGGCTCGCATAGCACTCTCCGACACTTTATCAGTCACACAATTTGACCCATTCCAGGAAGAGCAGTACCATTTCTTGGGTTCTTTGGACGTGGAGGTTTCGTTTGCGGGGAGACGGGATACGGAAACGCCTTTCGATCAGGATGAACTACAAGTCGGATTCACAAACATATTCGAGAATCAAGTCCTTGCTCCCGAACAACAGATATTGATGGATTGGAAAAGCCTGCCGCTAAAGCTGGTGGTGAAGGCTGTCCAGCTCACGGATTACTCAATGGGTAAGCAGTCGGCAGCTGCTCAACCCACTACCTCTGATACCCGCGTGAGAGGCATACTCACGAAACAAAGTCAGATGAGCTTCTTCAAGGATGCGAAATCGAAGGTCAATCTCAAGGCTTCCAAGAAACGGCCTGCCGGCAATGCCATCCTGACACCAGACTTCAAGTTCGAAGACATGGGTATTGGGGGATTGGACAAAGAATTCAGCGCAATCTTCAGACGGGCGTTCGCGTCGCGAATATTCCCGCCTGGGTTAATAGAAGCTATGGGCATACAACACGTCAAAGGGATATTATTATTTGGCCCTCCTGGAACAGGAAAGACTCTTATCGCGCGAAGGATAGGAAAGATGCTGAATGCACGAGAGCCGAAAGTCATCAACGGCCCTGAAGTCCTGAATAAATTTGTTGGACAATCGGAGGAGAACGTTAGAAAGCTATTCGCAGATGCGGAAAAGGAATACAAAGAAAAGGGCGATGAGAGCGGTCTACATATTATCATCTTTGACGAGTTGGATGCTGTCTGTAAACAGCGTGGTAGTGGAGCTGGTGGGGGCACCGGAGTTGGAGACAGTGTGGTCAACCAGTTGCTGTCCAAGCTTGATGGAGTGGATCAGCTGAACAACATTCTCCTTATCGGCATGACCAATCGATTAGACATGATTGATGATGCATTGCTGAGACCGGGACGTCTGGAAGTTCACATGGAGATCTCGTTGCCAGACGAAAGCGGTAGGGTCCAGATCCTAAAGATTCACACGGCAAAAATGAGAGACAGTGGTAATCTGGATCCTGATGTCAATCTTGTGGAACTTGCAGCAAGAACCAAAAATTTTTCTGGGGCTGAGATTTCCGGTCTCGTTAGATCTGCGACGTCCTTTGCTCTACAGCGGCATGTCAAAGTTGGGACCATGGCAGGCGTCTCGGATGATCTCGAAACCCTCACCGTGAATCTCGACGACTTTGAGCATGCATTTGAGGATGTCAAGCCTGCATTTGGTGTTGCTGAGGACACAATGGAGACATTGCTGCAAGGTGGCATCATACAGTTCTCGCCGTTTATCAACGACATCATTGAAGCTGGACGCCTCGTTGTAAAGCAAGTACAAGACAAAGACTCGGCTCCACGTTTCAGAGCGCTACTATGGGGTCCTCCAGGCAG
Organism: Bacidia rubella; assembly: GCA_032158265.1. Taxonomy (NCBI): domain Eukaryota; kingdom Fungi; phylum Ascomycota; class Lecanoromycetes; order Lecanorales; family Ramalinaceae; genus Bacidia; species Bacidia rubella. The sequence continues at coordinate 2,024,110 of JAVTIF010000002.1, forward strand.
CGGAAAGACGGCGCTGGCAGCTAAGCTTGCATTAGACAGTGGCTTCCCGTTCATTAAGTTGATCAGCCCAGATGACATGATCGGCTTCAGCGACACAATGAAGACGAATCACATGCGGCAGATCTTTGAAGATGCTTACAAATCACCACTCAGCATTGTTTTCATCGACAACATTGAGAGCATCATAGAATGGGTTCGCATAGGGTGAGTCTTCCCGACTCTCAATACTCTTGCGCAGCTGACTTGGCGCAGTCCACGCTTCAGCAATCCTGTACTACAAGCATTAAAAGCAATGCTCAACAAACAGCCGCCGAAAGGTCATCGCCTGTTGGTACTTGCCACTGCAACGGAGCGGCACGTACTTCAAGAACTCAACCTATACCAGTCTTTCGACCAAAAAATTGCAGTGCCTACAGTGAACAGTCATGAAGAGCTTGAGTTCATACTTGCACAGTCTCGAGTATTCAAGAACCCTGCTGCTGCGACACAAGAGCTTCGCGAGCTTACAAGAAGCGAATCTGTTGGAGTTGGCATCAAGTCAATTCTCTTGGCTATTGATACTGCCAAACAGGACGAGGACAGGGAAGGCAGACTAGCATCGACCATCGCAAGCCTGAAAGCGGAGTCTGAGTACCAGTAGACGAGAATATGTATCAGAATAGAGTCAACACGAATGTGACGATAGATTTAAGGTGCCAGCATAACGCATACTTTGAGCCAGATCAGCCACACGCTAAGTATTGAAAACTCTGAGAAAACGTTAGAGAGCGGTCCAAATCACTGGTCTGACACCTCCCTTCTTCCATCGTCATTATTCGGCCTTCTCTAAACAGCCTCATCATCATCATCATCATCAGCGTCTCTGATCTTTCAGCTCTTCTCCAATTATGGCGATCCAAAAGCTCTCAATCCCCGTGGAAGTCTGTCTTCAGATCTTTTCCCATGTTGACCGGGCAGAAGAAAAGCGTTCCTTGAGACTTGTAGGCAGAAGTTTCGCTTTAGCCGGCTTCGAACACCTGACTACTCGTGTTCGAATGTCAAATTTCGGCTGCGACCTCGATAGGCTTATCGAAATATCCCAAAATGATGTTCTCCAGGGTCGAATCACCGAGCTTGTTATGCACACTCCAATGATCGATCCAAACTACTGGGAGAAAACTTGGTGGAGTGACTACTGGAAGAAGCGTTGTCTAGCTGATATGTACAAGCGAGATAATCGTCACCAGAGAGATCATGGGCAACGCATTTGTGTGCCTAGAGATAGGGACGGAATCTATAGCAAATTCAGGGAGTTGTGTGCCCAGATACTCAGTTTCGACCAAGACGACCGTAACCAATTCATTCATGCATTGGAGAGAATGCCAAATATCTCAAAGATCACTATTAGCGCGGATCATTTATCCACGAGTTCTACGATGCCCCTTACTGACGCGAAACAAATTGATTACATGATGTTAGTTCTTGCTCAGGAGTCTGCTGCGTCTGCAAAACTGAGGATTCAGGCAATTGTTGATCGCACAGATCAACGAGTCTCTGGCGCACCACACTGTGATAGAGAACGTCCCTCAGATGAACGGCGTTCCGACTCTAGGGTAGTCTGCGATCTCGAAACTGGCATAAGACTGTCCAGGTGGAATCTCTCTAGCGTCACTACGATCGATTTGCAAATCGACATGGAATCACAGCATCTTTGTCGTCTTCTCCATAACCCAGACGTCTTTTTCTTTATGCTGGCGGGATTGCGCAACTTGAAGCATCTGTCTCTACGAAAGTCCGAGTGGGCTAACAAGAGGAGGCATCCCCTCGGCATTGAAAGTCTACTACACTCATTCTCAACACCGCAGCCTGCGTGGAAGCTGGAGTCGTTAGCATTGTATGACTTCACAATTTTTAGCCAGCCTGACCTTGCTCGGTTGTTGAAGGGACACAGTGAGACTTTGGAGAGGATTAGATTTCACAAGCTTCAAATTTATAGTGGCAATTGGGACAAGTTTCCCAATTGGCTATGGAAAGAGGGTCTCAAAGTGAATGTGTCCTTTGATCTGGTGATCGGACCTCCAGAACTGTACCACTGTACAGCAAACATAGACGTCCACGGCGTCAAAGGGTTCTTAGACGACAAGGAGACCGAGCTTCCCATACAACTAAACTGCCAACAACAGCATTGCCACCTAAATACAGAGTAGCTTTGCAGGCTTGCTGGCCCACCAAGCCCGGAGAATACTGCATGACACCCAACTACTTCCGCATCGACCGCAAGCTATCAATCAGAGACTGAACAGTTCAAGACTCCCAGGCACAACAACCTATTATAGTCAATTAGAAGGACTGGCGAGGCCTGAGAAGCTCAGCAGTAGACAACGTCGACCACTACGGTTGGCTGACCATGGAATGGCTGTCTGATAGAAACATTTCCTGTGACGTACCACTTCAAAACAATAGAGTACTTTGTTCGACCTCACCTCCCTGAGTAATCCCTCTATGGACGGCATGATAGCACAAACAAAATTCGAAGTTGCCCAACTGTGGGCCGAACCCAATTGATGTTTAGCTCATCTGTTGACAGTGCAAACTCAAGGGCTATGAATCGAAGGAAATGTCCTGCAGCCCATTCTACCCTCTTCAGCCCTATCAACCTCAAGCGCGCCTCGCCTAAAGACCTTTTACCCACAGATCGTCTTCCCCGTGAGCCGCCCAGCTCCAGACACTCTCTTGAAAACACAGAGTATCTGATGGCTAGGCCCAATTGCCCCATTACGTAATCCCTACACCCCACTTCCCACGTACCAAACGCCCGCAGTCTTTTCACAAGCTGAGCACTTGCACACCGCCGCAACCAGAAAAAACGCCGCCGTTCGAACCCGGACTTATGTGCGTATGCCTAAAATGCCCGCCGTCCTATTCAACTCCAATGTCGTCCAAATCGCCACTTCCATTTCGAACCATGAATTTGCCCTCTACATTCAGAGCCCCTTAGCCATGCATAGTCCATCACACCTATTCCCTTGCAATCCCCAAGCTTGAGCCCACAAATCCAATTCCCTGGCGCGGCTGTCCCTACCCGCCTCTCCCCCTCCTCCACAATACCATTATCCATCATATCCTCACAATCCATTCACCACAACGCGGGCACCAGCATCCGCCAACGACGCTATACCCAAAGTAGAACCAGCACCCTGCATATCCACCAATCTGACCCATATTGCCCAACTACCACTTCCCATGCCACCCCAACCCACATCCCGATCAACGCTGCTAATCGCACCAATCCCCACCCTCCCAACCCGTCACGGGGCCTTGTAGCTCCGTATCTTTCTTTAAGCGGCACTGGATTTTATACAGTGGTAAAGCGGCGAGAGGTTCGTGATGTAGGTTTTACGCGAGTTGATGGTGTTGGTGTAGGGTGGAGGGGTGTGAGTGGTTGGGATTGACAGGGTTGCGGCGCTTTTTGTGTGGTACATGCTGTAGGAAGACTAGGGGAATGGCTTAGTGGGGATTTGCCTGTGGTTCAGAATCTGTTAGTGTGGAGCCGAGGCCGGGGTCGTTATCGAGGGGATGCTGGAAAGGGATTAGTTGGATAGGGGGGAGAGGGTCTTGCGGTGAGGGGGGATGGTGAATGGACTCGGTTGACCTTGGTAGGGAGAACGGCAAGAGGTTTTGCTATCCTGCGGCGAGAGGGTGATGATGTGATGGGTTTGTGGTAGGGTAGGGGATGGGGAGGATGGGGTATATAAAGGGTAGAAGGAGGAGGAGGATTCTTTCTTTCTTTTTTATTTTCTTGAGAGAAAGGAAGAGTCTTTGAATTTGTCTAAGTCCAAAAAGTTCCTTACTCATATTCAAAACAATATTCTCAACCAAGTCTCAAAACAACCAATCAGCCTTACTAGCACATCCAATCCTCGATTTCCACAACACGTTCACCACCGCCACTGCCACCACCACCACCACATCATCATCATCACCACCACCACCATAACCACAATCCCACACCTCCCCATCCCGCAAAAATGCCCACCCAAACCCTCTCCCGCTCCCCCCCATCCTCGCACGCACGCATCATAACCTCCAACAAAACCCCCTCCAAGATCCCCATCGCCTACCCAGCGCCTTACAAGCACGTCCCATCCTCCACAAGCAAACCCCGAGCCGGCTCCAGCGCCAACACCTCCGCCGTACCCTCGCTCGTCTCCGACCGCGGAAGCAGCGGTGGTGGGAGCAGCGATGGCTGTGGGATGTCCGATGTGGATCTGCTGGATATGCTGGATGTGAATTTGAGCCATCGGGTTAATCCCGAGGGGTTGGATCGTGGGGTGGTGAGGCAGGCTCAGGCGTACGTTCTCCTGATTTTCTGGCTGACTTTGTATATTGGATTGGAGGGGGGAAAGTGGCTAACGGAATTTGCAGATCTGGAGAGCTGCGCGCGAAGCAGGCAGAATTGGACGATTTGAGGGCGCAGGCGCAGAGGAAATTGAAAGGTGCGAGGGCGAATTTTGCGGAGGGCGCGAAGGCTGCGAAGGAGGTTAAGAGGGATTTGGAGTGGACGCAGAAGAAGGTTAAGTGAGTATTCTCAGCCCTTCCGTGAACTCCAGAAGAGAAGCTCTTCACTGGACGGCCTTGATTTCCTGGATTTGTTTCGCAGAGAAAGAACGAAAAGCTAATGATATTCGCAGCACGCTCAAGACGAAAGCAGAGCGCAAATACCCCAGCGAATACCGCAAAGTGCACGCACGGTATCCATCACCAGAGCACTGAAACATCATTCAAAACCATCACAAACGAACACACGAAGTCAAATTTCACGTTGTACGACCCTTCACAGCATACACGGAGTTCTCAGGACGAGATGTCGTTGAAATAAACCCTCGCTTAGCCGCCAAAACCCCTGACGGACACCCTCCCTATTTTGCCCCAGCGAGCGCCCTTAGGGCCATCGCCGCTTTTTCCTCAGCTCTTCCGACGTTTCTGACACGTGCTTAGGCGCGGCTGGGGACCCCTTATTCGTTTCTCAGGCGCCTTTGCTCAGGGATTGATTTGCTGCTCTTGCCGCTTTGCACATGGACCTTGCTTCTGCAGCGCTAGGATTCTTTAGGATGGTCGGTGCTGGAGGGCAGGGGTATGGTGGCGAGAGGGTCTGCTCGTGGTTTTGGCGTTGGGAGCGATTGGAGTATAGATTTGGGTGGTAATCGTTGAGCTAGTCCTGTTTTGAGTGATATTGCTGTCTTTTAGACGAATAATGGATGCTCTTGAAATCTTTTCCTCCCTCTTCGGCGGCGTGGTGGCGAGAGATGGAGTATGCTCCCCGAATGAAGCCACATTGAGCGGGTCAGGACCTAATGATACGCCAAAAACTGCCCATTTACTTCGATTTGATGCCAGAAAAGGTGCAAATCCTTGCATGTAGCCAATAGTAACCCCTGATGACCTCGTATTTCATGTCTTTCGCGGCCATCAATTGCCTGTTTCGGACTTCGGTCTGACTCTCCACATGACCCTGCGGCAGTCGCTAGCCCCACCTGACCTAGTCATGCTTTCTGGGGAGCATTGCAGCTTTTGTGGTGACATCTCATTCATCGTTGGTCTTGCTTCTTATGTTCTCCTTTCAACCTGGCCCAAGGATCTTCCATAAAGCTCGCATCATAGTATGCAACGTCTCCGTCTTCGGTCTCGACGCCTTTCCGGAGTGCCTGCCAATCCCATTCTCCATCATCGAATCTCCCGTGTCTTGACGTTCTACCGTGATGTGGATATGACTGACGGAAAGTGTTATTATTGTGAGTATGACCCTGTGCAACCATGTCTGGTACTGCTTGAGGCGTTGAATGGCTTGCGTCACCCGTAGGTTGGTGGATCTCTTTCATCTCTGACTGCTGTGCCTTTCGATTTATTCCAATGGGCATAGTGTTAGAGCCAGAGGCATGTTGATCGGCGTGTACCCCAGCTGGGTTCAAGCTCGCTGCCGATAGTCCAGACCGGTGCGGGACAGCGTTGGGATGCTCAAGCTTGCGTTTCTTCCCCAAATGAGGCTTTGCACCAAACGAGCCGAAACCCATTGCTGCAGCTACATCCGTCCCTGAGCAATGCTCTTGTGAGTCATCGTCGCTTCCTCCTTGTCTGGGGGAAGCCATCACGAGGCTGTCCAGACATGCAAAAGCTTTCTGGAATTACAGCGTGCTGGTCAAGAGTTAGGCCTCTGGACGGCTCTGAGGAGTACGAGAAGGTTTAAAAGACGATGATGAGAAGGTAAGTGCCATATGTGCTTCATTTCACAAGCTATGAATCAATCCATGAGCGATGATCTCTTTACCTTTGGAGAGGCGTAGCAACGAAATGCTGGTTTGTGTGACGGTTTTGAAGATGCGCATTGATGATCAGAAACACTCGCCTTGAGCTCGCAGGCAATTATGAACGCCCCGCACTGCCCGCAATTAACCCTGTGGAGGGGATTGCAAGCCCGGTTGATTGACAACGACAAAACCTCATCGACGGCCTCTACTAGCTCTACAGCTGCTTTATTATATCATATCCTTATTATGGCTCCCTCCTCATCTCTGGTCGTAAGCTTCACACTCTGCTTGCCGAGATGAGCCAAGCTGACATTGCTTAGTCCAAGATCAAGGTGCAGCTGAAGCTTGCCATCAGCAGATTACGCATGACCCAACAGAAAGATGCAGCATTAGCGAAGCAACAGCGCAGAGCCATGGGTCAGCTCCTTGAGGTAAGTTTTCAACGCGGTATGAAACCACACGTTGACTGAACCCTACCAGCTTGGGAAAGAAGAGTCCGCACGCATACGCGTTGAGAATATCATTCGATCCGACATCCAGACCGAGCTTCACGAAATTCTAGAGCTATATTGTGAGCTACTCCTCGCTCGTACAGGCTTGATGGAGGCCAAAGACTGCGATCCTGGGCTCGAAGAAGCGGCCAAATCCATCATCTACGCAGCACCAAGAACAGAGATCAAAGAGTTGCACCAGGCAAGAGCGTTGTTGGTGGAGAAGTACGGGAAAGAATTCGGATTGGATGCGGCAAACAACAAAGACGGCAAAGTTGCTGAACGAGTGGTGAGGAAGCTGCGAGTTGAACCGCCGGACCAAGAACTCGTAACATTGTACCTGAGGGAGATAGCAAGAGCATATGGCATTGACTGGCCTAAGGGGGAGAACAAGCCCGTTGAAGATGAAGACGATGATGATGAGCCGTCCGGTGGTGAGGCTGTGAAGAGCTTGGAAGGTCCCTTGACGACAGAAGAGCTCAGCAAAGCTACTCCACCACGAGATATTGGTCCCAAATCGCCTGTCAGTGTAGCCCCTCCTGGTCAAAGCACCGACAATCCCAGTCCTCAAGTCAAGCTACCGCAACCACCAGACCTCAAGCCAGGGACAAAGATGACTGGGATGAAGAAGCAAACACCAAGCACAGAAGCGAAGAGTAACACCAATGGAGACGTTGGCGCGAAGCAAGATGTCGTAGGAGGGAAAATACCAGATGTTGATGAGCTTTCCAAACGATTCGCTGCACTAAAAAGGTGAACATGTCTGTGGATGGGTCGTTCAGCCTGGGAATATTTCGAGAACGAGACCAGACTTCAGAAAGTGTCCATTGAGGGAGGCTACCAGTGTCAATCAAGATACGACCTCCGATCACCAGTCTCTGATGGCGGAACCAACTCAACCGATTATTGCCCCGCCCTCCCTCCTCAGCCCAACAACTTGATGTAATTTCCGCTCAGTGTCAACAAGTGAATAAGGGTGGTCAGCATCAAAGACCTGATATCTTGAAGCTCACTTCCTCTTTTCTTCCTCCACCTCCTCAACCTTCTTCACCACCGAAACTTATCCTCTTCGACGGATTGATCTTCCTTCTATCATCTTCCACATCCCATCAACTCAGGTTCGTCCACTCCCGAGGCAACGATCCCGTTACACATTGCCGTGGAACGTACAAACGCACCCTAGGCAAAACGCAAAGGCCACAACACTGTAATCTACACTGCTTTGGCTCGGTTTGCAAGACGCTCAATAGCTACTCAAGATCAACGTACAACGACAAGAACTATTCGAAACCACCTGGCTTCTTCGTTCAGATCACCTTTTCGTCGTCGTCCTTCGGAAGATCACAGGCTTAATTCTCACTTTATCTCGAATCAAATACAATCATAGCCTGCCCTCCCAAGCCGACAGCATAGCATAGCGAGCTACTTCTCTTGATCAATTTGAGCTTATCTCCACCTCATCAGCTTCTCAGGCAGCCTTGAAGGATATCGCCAGTTCTTTTCACTTCAAAGTATGTACCCCCATCCCGTTCCCCATCTAACCCTATGCCCATCCTAAGCTGGTAATCGCTAGCTGACCGTCTCCAGACCAAGACATCCTTCATTGCACCATACCAGCATAACACAATGTCTTCACCAACCAAAGGCGCAGGCTGGAGCGACGCAGAGAAGGCACGTCTCCCCACACCCCAACCTTTCCACAAACCCCTCACGATCCCCTATCCCAATCCCCAAAACCCGCTGCCCATCCCCATCCCGCCCACTAACAGCCTTCCAGGTCGCAGTCCTCCTCTCCATCATCCGCAGCGCAGGCCTGCAACCGAAATGGAACCAGATCCCCCTCCCCGTCGGCCGCACCGCCGGCGCCACCGCGAAAATGTACGAGAAAATCCGCAACTCCGCTGACGCCGTGCCCATGAACCAGCCCGATGCCGTCCCCGCGGCCCGCAAGATGGCGCCCCGTGGTGGCAAAGCTCCCACTGTTGGGCGCGGTAACGGACGTAAGACGCCTGCGCGTAATAGCACTGAGAGCGATGATGAGGATGTCTTTGGTAGTAAGGGTGCTGCCAATGGAGTGGGGAAACGTAAGAGGGGCGGTGATGGGGGGGGGAAGACAGGTGGGAAGAAGGCCAAGGTTGTTAGTGATGAGGAGATTGCGGGGAGTGATAACGATGCTACTCCAAAGGGCTTGAAAAAGGAGGATGTGAGCAGTGCAGGAGAGGGTGTTGGCGCTGACGGAAATGCTTTCTAGACTCCCAACGAGGCGCGTTTGTCTAGTGGAACCCACTGGATAGGGGCATCCATATGAATACGACGAACAGTGATCATAGTTGTGGCGTACGTCGGCATGAAATATTGAGGCACGATAGCAGTGCGTATAGCCAGCGCGAGGGCGCATTAATGCATATCTTTACTTATGAAAGGGCTTCTCAATGTTTTGCTGTAAAGGCATCTTACCGTGTCTCCGTCCTACTCCTCCGCAATCCAGCCTCCATCTTCCTACTCTGAATCCGCTTCAGACTAATCGGGACATCTTCTTCTCCAAAACTTGCTTTGCTCGAACTCCTCGTAGTCCTCCGCCGCCCGTGCCTCTGTGTCATATTCGGCGTCTGCGTCGCCGTTGTGCGAAGCGCCGTGTCGAAGCGGTCGTTTTCTTCCTCCTGATCTCTTGGGACGGCAACCTCTTCTTCGCTACGAGCTCCATCCAGCCCAGCGGGAGGGCCGGCATTAGCATCAGGTCGTGCATCACCATGGGCGGCTAGAAGGTCTCGACTCAGCAGCCCGCCTCTGAATTCCATGGCGCCTACGACCACTTTTGCGAGCTCGATGAGCTCCTCCAGGAACTCTATGATCTCGGCTTGGGCGGCGGAGCCGGCGTTCCAGGATAGGTATTTGCGACGCACGGCGCTTTGGCGGAGGAGTTTGGCTGTTGCTTCCTCGGCGGACTCTGCGTTGAGTTGATGTCTTTCTCCACGGTCTGCGGCATTTGTGGCTGCACTTTCGACTGCGGATTGTTGGTGTGAGCGAACGGATTCCAAAACGACTTCTCGTACGCGATTGATCATACGCAGATGCGCTAGACGGGCTGATGGGAGAAATTGCGGCAGTGGAAGTTTCGTAATGAGGGCAAGTTGAATAGAGGAGAGGATGAGGGTGATAGCGCCCGCGACGTTGCGGCGGTAGGGGTAGAGCTGCGCGTTGTATTCCTCAAGAGGCCCAGAGCCGTATTTGAAGCGCATGTAGATCATGTTCTCCATGCGGTCAACGATCTGGTGGAGGACAAAAATCATTTCAGTGTAGACGAGAGCGAGATCGCCGAAAGAACCTTTCAAGCGAGGCTCGGTACTGCAGAATGGGAGGATCGTTTCTGCTGCACCGAGAGCGCTATTTGCCTTCCCTGTTGCTTTTTCGAACTTCTTCAGGCTATCAGCCGTCATGATGTCGATTTTGGCGCCGTCATCGATACCCATCGCAATGCATTTCTCCATATTAGCAATGTGCTCCAACGAAGCAGCTACGGCTTCAACTAAGCGCTCACGTGCCTTGACTGGGAGGAGTATGACCTCAACGAGGAGTGCGACTACTCCACCAATGAGGAAGGCAATCCAGCGCCTGAGGAAATTCTCCGTTGGTGTCCCTGGCTCGTTTCAGCCTTTAAGCTGGCTCTAGTGGAATGGCGGCTTACCTGGAACTGTCTCTAGCTCAGTCGAAATGGCCAAGACACATATGCTGACAATACCCACCATGCCACCTTTGGGGTACTTTGTTCCAACTTGCACATAGACAAAAGGAACAATACCAATGCAGATCATTGCTGTACAGACGACTCTATTGCCACCGCGGGCCTCAACCGCAGCCCATCCCCAAAGGCAACCTAAAGTAGTACCAAGAGCTCTAACCAAGAAAGTGGAGATCGATGTGCCGATAGAGACTTCTAGAACAAAGATAAGCTGTAGAGCTGCCCATAACCCTCTGTTCAGCGAATACCACTTGTTCCATGAAGCAACAAATCCAGGCCAGAGAACCAGAAATACTGCGAACGAGAGCTTGAATGCGTAGGTCAGATCCTCGGAGTCTTGCGCCCAATCTAACATGTCTGCCGCTGTCTCACGCATCCGAAGTATGGGCGAGCTTTCTTCCACAGCACGAGGGTTTTGCCTTACCTTGGCCTGGTCAAAGGATTCAGGGCGTTTCTCAGCATCGATATGTCCCTCAATGATTGGCTCGTCCTGTGCAAAGGCAGAGGGTTCGCGTCTCTGATGGTTGTGCATTTCGCGTTCACCTCTCCTAGCAGATTTTCGCCCAGCGTTAGGCATTGCTTCATCTTCTTCGCCAGAAAAGAGCCATTTGGACCATTTAATGCGAGGTGCGTAGACTCGAATCCTGCCACCACGGTCATTATAATGGCTGACTAGCTGCCGAGCATGTTCTAGCATGTCTGCAGCGTGAGTCCTGCCTATGTCAGTAAAGCCTGTTCCAGCGGCAGACTAAGTTTACCCTGCCTGTCGGACATTGAGCATGAAGGACGAGATCAGAAAGATTTCCTCTCTTGGCATAATATCTGGCTCTTTGTTTTGCAGATTCTCCAGCGCATTCGCTCCCTCAAGCGCCGTGGAAAAGTCGAGATCGAATTGTTTTAGAGCCGCCTGGATTCTGACAGCATACGCGTCGAGTTCTTCAAGTGTAATGCTCTTGGGGCATTGAGTGCCTGAAGGCAGTTTTGAAACATTCTGTGGTAAATTAGGTTTGCGACTTTTGACTTTAGGATACTTACGTAGCAATATGCAACGCATGTGATAACTTCATCCAGGGTTGCATTCAAGGCTCCAAAGAAGTCGAGGTAGGGCTTCGAAATGGCTGCTATGAGGTAACGAAGTAGGTGAGCATCCCCAAACTCAATCTCGCGTTTCGCCTTGAGTCTTTCGAGCTGGAACCTTCCATCCGTTTCAGTAATATCCTGAGCTGAACTCTCGTTAATGGAAGTCAAGGGGGGACCGTCTGGGACATTCTTTGCTAAGCTTGCTCTATCAGGTAAACTTTCTTGCTGCACGTTATTCTTAGGCTCGCTGTCCTCCATGTCCTCCCCTATGAGGGCAAATTTAGATTCGCAAGCACCAATGATAGCCACAGTATTGGCCACAAGTCGTTTCATGATTTGGCTACTTATGGGTTTGACATCTCGTGGAGGCAATACACCTACCGCAAGCTCAAAGTTACACTCTTGCTGGGCTGCCTTGCATGTTTTCAGCCTATCACGGATTTTTGATTTCGTAGATATTACGGTCTGAATGGTCAGTGGCTGATCCGCAGTTGTATCAATCATAGTACCATTAGCCTTGGCCTTTTCCTTTTTGTTCCTTGAGCCTATTAGCCGAAGTTCAAGAAGTGCCTTCGTAAAATGGTTTTTATTGTCGAGATTGCCATCACGATTGGGAAGATCGTCGGTTATGTTCGGATTGTGTTTCCGCTCGGCTCCACCATTTACATTCTCCTTGCCCGGAAAATCTTTGGCAACAAAATAGCGACCAGCTTCTTCCAGAGCTTTGGCAGTCTCATCCAAAGTCTCGATCGTAGTCTTTCCAAGAAAGTTTGCACTGAACTCGGGAAAGATACATAGATTAACCAACAAGATGATACCCACTGCTATCAGGATTGGGTACACGATTTGCGTAACAGCCCTTACTGTCACCTTCGGTGTGGTAGAGACCAGCGTGACGGTAGACGTGATAATCATGAGCAGTACAAAAATGAACAGACGAGGATACTTAGATCGTAAATATCCATGTGCCAGGGCAACAACTGCAAAAAAGATGGCTCGAATGGCGTAAGCTGCTTCGCGATTCGAATCAATGACGAGAGAGCCTAGATAGACACCCAAGGTGGACCACATGACTCCTAAGGCAGTACCAGAAGTGGCTAAAATGAGTGCTTCCGCCATCTGACCAAACCGTCTCCCAGGATGGCCGAAGACGGTGGTGACGGCGCCAAGATAGGCAGCTGCTCCAATGGCATCCTTGGCCGCAGGAATGAGAGCGATAGCGACTCTGATGCGTCAGCAGGTGGTTGACACCATGTTCAATCGACATACCGAGAATTGTAGTACAGACAACATTTTTCAGTACCCTCTTCCAAAGGTTGTTCTCGCCCAGATTATCCCAGATCTCGTCCGCCTGCTTTACCAGATATCGCCTGCCATCGCCCACGATAGAGCCAGCCTTTGACATTGCCCGTTCGTAGGATCATTGGAGCAGGCATCACAAAGCTTCTAGACAAATATGTATCCAATTGACTTACGAGAAGCAATATAAAGTCGGAAAGGGACACCTGAGACAAAATGACGGAAAGAGCGATCAAGAAACGTTCTATATCCGAAACTTAAACCCGAACAGTAGGACAGTTTTACCGAGGTATCCCCGACACCAGTAATATCACTTCACAAGCCTCCCACATTATTTACCTCACGACTCACAACAAACTCACTCTGACAATATTGAATTACCCTACCTGACTTTACCATACAGCACAATGCCCCCCGACTCCGCCTCCAAAACAACCGACACCTCCCACCGCAAAACCTGGGACCGCGCCGAATACGCCCAAAAAGCAGCCGAACGCGAAACCAAGTACAAAGAAGAAGGCAAAGCCCGCGCAGAAGCCAAAGCCGCCGGAAAAAAATACTACAAACCCATCGATCCAGATACCCTCCACGACAGCACCTCCCGCAGCGCCCGCCTCTCCGTCGCACAGAATGTAGGGAAGTCAATGTTGGTGCCGGCGAGCGCGGGGACGGGCAAAAGAGGCAGAGGAGCGGGCTTTTACTGTGAAGATTGCGATTTGACGTTTAAGGATAATTTGCAGTGGTTGGAGCATTTGAATAGTAAGCAGCATTTAGTTGCGGTGGGGCAGACGGGGGAGGTTAGGAAGGCGACTTTGGAGGAGGTTAGGGAACGGTTGAAGTTGTTGGTGGAGAGACGGAGGGAGGAGATGAGGGAACAGGATGAGCCGGTTGTGGTTGGGGAGAGGTTGAGGTTGAGGGAGGTGGAGGATGAGAGGGAGAGGGAGGAGAAGAGGGAGAGGAGACGGGAGAAGAGGAGGAGGGCGAGGGGTGGAGAGGGGGATGGGGGGAGGGTTAAGGAGGAGGATGATGAGGGGTATGGTGGGGGGATTATTTGTTGATGGGGTGACAGTGAGGGATGAGAGGGAGACTGCTGCTTTGTGGAAAGTGGTTGCTTTATGATACCCAAATGCGACGATATCCGTGATGACTTAGTGAACGCCTTGCTCCCAGTCCAATCAAAACTCCTAGGGTATCTTACCATATGTCCTTGAACTCCTAGTCATAGTCGTATTTCGTAGTGTTTCAGATCTACGCAAGAGTCAATTCTGCTCACACTACAGAAGGAAAGAGAGGCGAAACATACCAGCTTCAGCTCTTTCCTTTGCAGAGCCCTTGGTCCGCCTAGCCAGACCGTACAGCGTCCTGGGATCGGTTTCGCCTGCAATCTCCGGTACGCCTCCCTGACGTGCTTCGGCTCAACAGGTGCTGTACCTTCCTCCGCCATATCAAACAGAGTGCATTCTCGCTTCCGCTTCTTGCTCTGGGCGTCACTTTCGCTCTCCCCATTTCGCGCCTTCACACTATCCTCCTCTGCTTTCACCTTCAGCGCCTCCTCCGTCAGGGTCTGCACGTTATCATAAAGCAAGAATCCCAGGATATCCACGATATCATCATTTGGCTTACTGTCCGTCACAACACCAAATCCTGCCCACTCCCTAAATCGCTTCGCTTTCTTGTAGGTGAAAGACGCTTGCCTACACTCGCTGTAATGCAAATATTCATCCCTCGTCATGCCCCTGGTGCGCTGATCGCTCTGCTGTAATCTAAGCAAACTCGCCGCATTCATCTCCTCCTCTTCCTCGTCATCATCATCCTCACCTTCCGGCAACTGCTCGCTGAAATAACTTGAGATATCCCAAGGCAACTTTATCCGCTTCCGTCCCCTTTTCCCCATGTCAACAGGGATTTGTGGGCCGCCGGCAGCATCGGCGCCCCCAAGCGGATCGTCACCCACGCCTGCGTCAGCTGCTTCGCCTCCTTTGTCGTCGGAGTCGCGAGCCGTCTTCCGAACGTCTTTCCATGAGAGGAAGGTTTTCAGGCGGGAAGTTTTGGCTTTGTCGTGTCGGATCAGGAAGAAGAGGTCGGGTACTGTGATGGCACGAGAGCCGCGACGAGTGGCGAGGGCGGTGGAGCGTTTTAGCTAGATGGTGTCAGTGATAGATTGAAAGGATGTTGAAAGATACCAACAATTTCGACGCACTGCTCCTGTATTATTTGTTCGACTAGTGATGTGGTATCATTTGAGGGCTCTCCAGTTTCACCAGCCACGAACATCATCTTTTCGATTTCAGGTATTAGTACAAATTCTTTGTAGCCTTCTATTCGTTCGCGAAAGGAAAATGGGCCACAGTCTTCAACCTCATTTTCGCTATCTTGCTCTTGCGAAAGGAGACTTGGAAACGCTACCCTCGAAGCTTCGGGTATAGACATTGTATATGGATTTGGAAGGAAATAATCACGTTCGTATTTGATACTCATGAGGTAATGAAGGTATGACTTAGGAGCGATAGCGTAAACAGTTTGTTTGTCTTAACAAACATGGCGTTGCAAATACTGTCACCATTTATGGATGGTGATGCACGCTTATGACGTTTCAAAGGGAAGGCATGACGGACGTGATAATTGGAAGAATAGTAGTACCTGCTGAATCTCCTGCTTGTATTTCGGCCCTGACTTGTCCGCCATAGTTGTAAAGTTGTCTCCTTTTTTATCATAAACGTGGTGGGCAAGATCATGACCTTACCGAGATTTGTCACTTAGATAGGCAGTAGGGTGAATTTTAGTAGGGCGAAGTTTAGTTGAATGGAAACTATGGCTACGAAGATGGTTCAAAGGTTCGAAAGGGTTGCATTGCTGAGAAACTAGAGAGCGTATTTTCCTTCAACTGGCAATGGCGTTCTTGAGGAGGCTCTAATCTCCGGCGCTAACGAGCCTTATGCCCGCCGACCCTTTTTCCTTTGTATGAAAGGTGCCTTTTATGATTAGTTCTCTTTTCAACCGCTGCTTGGGCCACAATGTTACAGCTTGTCGGCCTCGGTCTTGCTGACGAGACCGATGTCACTGTCAAAGGTCTCGGTGCGATCAAGAAAGCTATAAAGGTCTATCTTGAGGCCTACACGAGTATTCTTCTTGTTCCCTCGCCAAAATTGGTGTGCAACCCTCCTGCAACTTGCCCCTAACGAGCCTGGATCTAATGAAGCTCTCTATAGTAGGAAGCCTACTATGGCCGGCCAATCATCCTTGCAGACCGTGAGATGGTCGAATCTTCCAGCGATGAGATCCTAGCAGAAGCCAAGGACGCTGATGTCGTCTTCCTCGTTGTCGGAGATCCATTCGGGTATGTCTCATTCTCGCATCTTCTCAGGCTGCCAAGCTGACTCCAAAGAGTGCCACGACGCATTCTGATCTTGTGCTCCGTGCACGGGAACTCAAGATACCTGTCCAGACAATCCACAACGCCTCGATCATGTCTGCCATCGGCGCGACAGGCCTGCAATTGTACAATTTTGGGCAAGCAGTCAGCATGGTCTTCTTCACAGACACCTGGAAACCAGCATCGTTCTACGATCGCTTGAAAGAGAACTATAGTATCGGCTTGCACACGCTAGTCCTACTTGACATCAAGGTCAAGGAGCAGTCGCTCGCGAATTTGGCAAGAGGCAGAAAGATCTATGAGCCTCCGAGATACATGACAGTGGCGCAATGTGCAAGTCAGATGCTGGAAATAGAGGAGACAAGACCTGAGGGGGTCTGTGCTCCGAGCTGTCTTGCTGTAGGTGTTGCAAGGCTTGGGGCAATGGACCAGAAAATTGTGGCTGGCACTCTGGAGCAGCTAAGTTGCTCTGACCTAGGAGCACCGCTACACAGCTTGATCTTGGTCGGAAAGAGGACGCATTACCTAGAGCGAGACTACTTGAAGGAATTCGCAGTCGACAGTGAATTCGAAGTGATATGGAACCGAGATTACGAAGACAAGAGGTGATAGGCAGTGCTACAACCCAGCAATAAAGTACCGACATATGCCGATCACGATGTTCGTCATGTAAGACCCGTCTACCTCATTATCGAATTGTGACCTGTCGACTTCCCACCACCATAAGCCAGGCGCTTATGCAGGGCCACAGTTCTAGGCTTGACTGGCTCCCGCACTGACAGCAAACGGTTTGTGCTTTAACCCCTCGGCCCCACCACCAGTCCGCCGAAGCCCATCGTCTCCAGGCTAAGGCAAAGCATTCTGCTTCTTCACACCCCCATCCACCTCCTCCGACAGCCTTTACCTCACTGTCCCTAGCTGAATGCACAATTATGCAGCTTCAATTAAAGCTGCAGCACAGCTGATTGGTTCTGTCTGAACCACCCCTGCTATGCGCCTAGAAGGCGAATCCACTTCTTCGACCATGAGCCGGCACGTCCGACAAGCAGCTTCACCACGTTTCCATGCACACAAGCTCCACTAGCCTTATCTACAAAACACAACAACGGCGCAAGAGCAGCTCAAACGTCAGAGAACCATGGCTCCTACCTTCCGCTCACGAAGTACTTCCCGTCCGCGACAGTCCGCTTTCTCCTCGCAACAGCAATCCATGAACCTCGCACCCATCGCATCTGCTAAGCTTTTGCTTCCTTCCACAGTCTCGCTTCACCATCTCTATCCAAAAGTCAACAGCAAAATGCCCCTCTATCTCGTCCACGGCTTCCGGTGGCCCAGAAAAGCCATTCGCATCCACGTCATAATGAACAATCTCGAGGACGCCGCATCTGACTATACAATGTCATCCTCCTCCAGCGCCGCCTTTCTCAACAATATGCGGAAAAACCATCCTCATACAACGTCCCAATTGCCCGAGCTTCGGTTGGTGGAGGAATATGATCCAGAGGACCTCGACCCCGCCGGCGGTGGCGCAACGCAAGAGTTCGCATTTGTAGCCACTAAATGCGTGGAGTTTGAACGTGCAGTAGAGTTGGGAATATTGAGCGGCAAGGGGATTGGAGAGGTGCGGAAAGAGGAATGGAATGCCATTGCAGAATTGAGAGATCAACTCGCTCCCGACGAAGCCCTTGGCTGGTGGGTAGTCTGGAATGGAGATCCCGAGCGTGGAGATAAGGGAGATGGGCCCCAATTGGGAGGTGCTGGAGAAGAGGAGGAGGAGGGTGATGAGCAGGAGGACATGGATGTCACACCAGGAGCAGAGATTAACGTCCGTAGTGCCAATTGACATGACTCCTGACTTCACGGCATTCGCTGACTTGGGCGTGTTGTGACAGGCCACAAGTTCGCCGCAGACACAACGGCAGCTGAGAGACGTGGACATGAAGACGCCAGACAGCACTTTGAGCAATGCAGTAAGGGATTCAGCCCATTCGCAAGACCCATTCGCCATCTACAAATGCTGATACGTACCATCTTACAGAGCAGTACATCGAAACAGCAAGCGAAAAAGGAAAAGGGTGGGATGATGAAATGGTTCAAGAAAAGTTCAAAAAGCGACAAAGACGGGAAGTAAAAGACTCTGAGGGTAATTTTGGGAGGCGCCGTGATTGTTTGATGGCTACATCTTGGTGGGACGATACCCCTTTGGAGCATAAAAAGCAGTATATCTCGGTTTGTATGATAACTCTCCTCTCGTCATGGGGAGTATTGCTGTACACAGAGTACTTCGCAAAAGTAGCCTAAACAAAAGGGCGGAAAGCATCTCCTGAAAAGACGGGAATGGATGGTAATGTGGGCTCTAATGGAGTTCTAGAGAATGCAATATGGAGTGTTCGAGTTGAGATGGACAAAGGCAGGAGCGAGTGCATTAATGTTCTTTAAATTATGAAAATCATCCAACCTTGCGACTCCATTAACAAACCCGCATCGAGTCCCTTCCCATCTCCCTCGTCAATGTTTATCCCATTGCAGCTAGAACAACATGAAACGAAGGCTCGGATCATGCTTTTCAGTGTTCAGCGCCTTGGCCAGCAACCTCGGTCTTCACAATCTCAGTGTCTCGTTTCTCCAAATTTCTTCCTACAGGTGTTCCAAACCAGTCTCATGGCAAAGGTGCCACCAACTCGTCAACCCCAGGCCCAGGGGCGGCTCATGGGATATTACATCCTAACACCGCGGATTTGTTTCCCATCAATAAGTCTGAAGAATCAGGATCTGTGATGGTCTTTGGTACTGCTTGTTCAGTGGTTGAGACTAAAAAGGGTGCATTACGTCGTCAATAAGAATGTACCTCCAAGGATACCTGGTTGCGCGGCACAATCCAGGCCCCAACGAAATGCAACAGGTTGCACGCGATGCAAGGCTGATAGTCCGGTGGTTCGGCAGGATATTCAAACAACCACGACGCTCGGTAGTGACCCATCTCACACAGCCATGCAGCATCGCTAAATTGGAGCGTATCTCAAAGGCCCACGCGTTTGCGACAATAGAATTACATCTGATAGGTCGAGGGTAACTGTAATTCTGAGCACAAGGCACAATGGAAGACCCACCACTTAGAGTGCCTGCTCTGCGCCGCTTCGAAGGTTTTCCATTGTAAAGAATTGTGTCTGAGCAGCCAGCCTAAAGCTGCTAAGAAGCAAAACCATACGCCTAGTACGGGAATATGAGCGCGACAATACTTCAATAGACGGAGTTGCTCACCTCTGCTCAGTATGAGACCTGGAAACCTGGTCTGGTGGTCCAAAAACTCCAAAAAGGTTTCAACGCTCCGCAGCATGGGCGCCACTGAACACAAAAAGGGTAAAATTTCGATTCGAAACTAAGGGCCTTCTAATCTTTGACTTCTTTCCACTTCACAATCAAGAAGCAGTCACTGTTCACTCTATGACCACTCCATCTAACTAGCATTCCAGTCCGCACACTCACCAATACAAGACTGCCAGCATTGTTTGTGCGTAACGGAGTCCACTGTTCTGGACTTGTCAAATGTTCCCGTGATTAACTCAATCTCCATTAAAACAATCTTTGTTATCCTGACCATGGAAAGATTATCCACACAACATGATATACTAACCAGCAGCAAGTGCCAAGTGAACGGTCAGGGAACGACCAGCATTGAGCACGATTCTCCAAATGCCAAAGAGCGCAGTACGGCTACTGGCCTTTCCTATGAGCTCGTCATTGAGGTCATGAATTACGTCAGGAACGCCGAAGATAAAAAGTGCGCTCGCCTGGTGTGCAGGCAATTCGCCGCCGCCGGTTTGCTATCGCTGCGAGAGCCTGTGATATGCATGTCGCATTACAAGGCTGATCTTGAAAATCTTGTAGCAATCTCGAATCACCCTATACTTAGCACTCAGGTGAAAGAGTTGCTTGTCTACACTCCAGTGCTGATCTCTGGGATGGATGAAGAAACGTGGACCTATTATTGGTTGAAATACTCTGTGGATGCCCTGGGATCGGGCAAAGACGATACGCCAGAAACCAGGGTAGAGGCTGGTCGACAGGCGCAGAGCCTCATAAGGAGCCAATTAGATTTGAATGCTGAAGTTGAAGTTGCACTAAAGCGCGCACTCGTAAGAATGGGGAACATCCGCGAAATAACCTTTACAAGTGATCCTCTTTCATCAAACAGAATGAAGCGGATTCCAAGTCTCTTCTGCGACATTTTGGAGCCGCTAATCATGGATGTTCAGCCACATCTCGACGATTCTTATGCGCTCTTACCACTATCGTTGAGAGCAGCTTCTCACTCAGGCCTGGAGATCCACGCACTAGCGGAAAAAGTTAGCGAACGAAATGGGACAAGGTCGACAGCAGGTGACATTGATCTCTCAGGCCATATTTACAAGTACTTCTCCACGCCTCCAGAATGTGCCCGAGGGCACTTACAGCATGTTGGATCCACAATCACCCGAATAGATCTTGCTATCACTGTCTCCTTCGAGGAGAGACCCGCAACCGCTTTGGAAAGGGGGAATATCGATCTGCGCGACTGCTTGCAACACATGCCGTCACTGAAGCAGATAATATTGCAGCATTATATTGCTGAACCTGATGAATGCCGAGGCGAGCACCTGCCAGATCATGACATCGATATTGGCTCGGCGCTTATGGACGCCAATCAGCCGTCTTGGGCCATCAAAAAGTTGTTCCTGACGGGTTTCAGGGTGCAGAATCATCAGGCTCTACAAGCCTTCCTTATAGCTCACACAGCAACACTTGAGAACGTCAGGCTCTTCAACGTCCACCTCACACGCCTTCCCTGGTGTTCCTTCATCGAAGTTCTCCGTAGAGCTGGAGTGAGAGCCACCAAACAGTTTGACGTTCACTCAATGGGAGGTCATTCGCTTGTGGGCAGAACTTGTGCGTGTAAAAATCAACACATAGTTGCTGAAGGTATTCACGAGTATCTGTGGGGGGCCCTAGGGCCGGAATTACTCAATTTCGATCCCGATACGCTCGGTGCATAAAGTTCAGGACTTATGCTTCACAGTATCTCTGGCTTTTGCAGCAATGTTTAAGCACTTGACCATGGCATACAACAGCACATCAACGAAGCCATCCGGTGGGAGACCAATATAGATTCATTGCCGATTATACCTTGAGAGAAATCGCAATCCAAAGTGTTCATCCTCCAAGACTATGAACTCGCATCAGAAACGCTATGAGTCTCTGGAAGGACCTGACTCCTATCTTGCATGTCGCATTAACCATGAAGGCCTACCGAGGGTCGGTTTGTCGGAACATTGCCCTGCATAACTTTCTAGCGCCTAAAACTCTTTATCTAAGGCTCCTTTTAGGCATCTCCTTTGGGGATAATGCCCCCGAGAAGCTACCTCAAACAAAAGATGATACTGGATTTGGTAGGGCAATGTCCCGACCCTCCCCCGGTCATTTTATGTCCTAACTTGGCAATCGGTAGCAATGTCGAGATTGTTTGGATCGTCAACTACTCGGCAGCTTAGTTGCGTCCAATCGTTCGCAAAGCATTCAAGACAGGGGTATTCCAAGGCCATCTTATAGCAATCAGTAGGCTTTTACTCCTAATCGTCATCACAAGCCAAACAGAAGTCTCATCACCACATTCCGACGGCCATTGTTCGTGACCGCTACTGCATATCTTCATACTGATCGGAATAATTCTCGAGATCAAAGCGCATGTCTTGTGCGTCATGCAGCCCATGTAGATCCGGGGAAGATTTAGCCGCTGCGTTGGTAGCGTTGATCGAACTTTCCACACAGGCGGGTCGAAAGCCCCGCACAAACGAAGTGCCTGACTTTCCCTGATGATGGCTGATGAAGGGATGGAGGAAAGGCACGCACTGACAGCGCTCAGATGTTGGCTGTCCCCTGAATCGGAAAATTCCATGATATGCTCAACTAAGATTGCAGATCACTGCACATGCATCGTGATTAACGAGGTGCATGGCAAAGAAGGTTCAGCAAGCTTTCGACGGGTGACGATAGTCTGCCAACAGGTGACTTAGTTCTAGGGTCGATCAGCTATTCGTTGACGCCAGAAGAATACTCCGGGGAGATCGGCGGCTCACTTTACGCAATCGGAAAGGCTGGAAATAGTGGCGCGCAGGTTGCGATGCATTTCTGTCGTGCTGCACGATTGCATACTGAATGTGAAAGGGTCTTCAAGATTGGAGTATCATGTACAGGAACTGATAAGCTTGTATCGTGTCTACATGTCAAGCAAAGACCGCCCTTGAACTGACTACGACAGTATCTTCTCTCCGAATACTGAGGGACTCTGGAGCCCCTCGGCTGAGAAAATTGGGTTGAGGCTTCAAACCGTTGAAGCCCACCAGTGCTAAACCTTGAACGCCATGACGACCCCGAGTGCCCCAAAACCAACTGCCTCCCGGCACCCAGCAGGCCTTCTAGCAACGCTTCTTAACCATACAAGCTGTACAGAGCTTGCAAGCTACCAAGCTCTCACTACATAGTGAGGCTGGCAATGAGAAAGCAACGAAAACACAATCTAGTAGTACCCACGTTCAGAAGCAGACCAACACCGAACGGAGAAGCCCACTTGCTCTCAAGGGAGAATACCCGTTGTTCTCTCCGAATTCTTCTTGATTGCGTCCCTTGATCAGAGATAGGGAATGCTGACACGCGTTACGAGAGTCTGAGGACGGGAAGAAGAAATCGATAAAAGAGCAGCAACAAAAGGCCCGCATATATCCTTTACCACATAGTCAAGGACTTTAGCCCTTCACCGATAATGGCTCCTGCGTCGGCCTACATCGGGCAACCTCCCGCCTCCAACGGTGACATCCTGACAGTCAAAGCTTTCTACGTCTTCATCGACATGGTTGGAAAGGTCCCCATTAACAAAGGGTTTTCCGTTGGCCCTAAAAGGCTTCGACCCCCGCCAAATGATCCTATCCATCAAGAGGCTACAGGTCCAGCAATGAGAGGCTATTGTGTCTTCTTTATACTATTGATGCTGTTCTCCACCATAACGCGGCTGTTTTTGCGAGCTAGACATGGAAGAGAGCGACTCGGATGGGACGATCTTTTGATTGCTATAGCCACTGTGAGTGAAACATTTCATTAGGCCGAAGTTATGGTAAGACCAAGCTATGAATGTCCCAACTGACACAAGCGCAGGTGGTTGCAATTGGAAGCCCACTGCTCACGATCGTTTCAACATACAAAGCCGGCACGGGCAAGCACACATTCGACGTAACCTACCAGGAACTCAGTCTGCACTTTTCTGTAAGCTCTGACTTGACATTCTGCTTCAAACAAACTCGAATGAACAGCTGATCAATGTCATAGCTCATTCCCGTCCGCAACCTTCTCTTCTACGTTTCCCTCGGCATGGTCAAAATGTCCATCGCCTGTTTCTATATGCGTCTTAACGGCTTCACATCCCGGAAATGGATGTTGACACACCGCTTTCTACTCTTCCTCTCCTTCTCAACAGTGGCAATAGTCGTCGGCTTCAACGTGTGGTCCTGCCACCCCATGTCTGCACAATTCAACTTCAAGAACTTGGCGTATATGGATCATAGCCCGAAGTGCATCGACTCCTTCGTCCAGCTCATCGTCTTGAACCTACTACATATGGTCACCGATGCCTCTCTCCTAATCGTACCAATAGCAATGTTGTGGAAAGTACAGATGAAAAGATCAACGAAATTCCGCGTCTGGATTGTTGGAATGGTCGGCTGTCTAAATATTGTCTTCAGCATCGTCCGCACAATCGAAAACAAATTATCAGTAAATATGTCAGACCCGTTCTGTAAGTCCCCTTTTCAACTGTACCGAACCCCCTTGCATTCACCCGTACTCCAACACCAATTCAAGAGGCCGTAACAGACCACTCAAGCCGTCCATTGATTTCACTTCACTAATGCCCGTCCTTCATCAGACACCCAATATCAGATCAACGTATGGACGACCCTCGAACTCTCCCTTGGCGTCATAACCGCCTCCCTTCCCGCCCTCTCCATCCCCTTCACAAACCTAATCCGCCACCTCAAGTCCCTTGTCACCAGGACTCCCAACGACCGCGAAAAGCGCCAGTACGGCTTCGGCAACCAGCGCGACCGCCGCTTCCTTGGTGGTCGCAGGAAGAATGGCGTTACCACCGTCAGTAGCCTTCATTCCGTCGACCACGACTCCATTACGAACTTCTCTTGCGCTACCACCACGGTGGACTACGAGATGGGCGAAGCGACAACGAGGCAGATGGTCGAAGAGGCGTTGGAACGGAAGACGGCTGTTGATGTGGAGGGTGAGGAGAGAGATTTGGAGTTGGGGAAGTCGAGTACTGAAGAGAATTCTGATAGGTCTACGCACCGGGATATAGGAGACAGGACCGACGTTGAGCTTGGAGTTGCGGAGGAGGTGGATAGGCGAGATTTCAATCGAGGGGATCAAGGGTAGTAGCGGAAATGGGGATGGCGTTATAAGTGATACCCTGGGTGGTTCTTGTCCTTTTCTATATATGACCATGTGCCAATTGGCAAAGATCGGAGTTCGTATTTGTACAAACGTGAAGGGAGTTTTGGATGACTGTATATAGATTATAGCAGTATGTATATAAACGACTTGATCATCATGCTAGTTTCGCCTGATGACGAGCAATTGCCCTCCCATCACCAAACGTGTTCAATATCCCCTGGAAGATGGAGACGATCAACCAACGGAACTCCCTGGTATACTGCGCTCTTTCATACGACCACGGCCGACACCACCCAACAACAAACCCCCACAGGACTTACCCATCACCCCCCCGGAAACCATCAATACTACATATATTCTACCCAAGATCTAATCCATCCATACTATATCTCATCACTGCGCCCGCGCTGGTCTCGCACATCTCTGTCCTCAGAATTTCAGGTGTAGTACTTGCCACCCCCTCCCCATAACCACAAAGCCATTTTCATGTTTCAAAGCCACTGCAACAATCAGCGTTGACTCACTCATTAATCGTCCGAGAACGCTCAGGGAGAGCGAGGGGGGTGCATCGATTGCATGCAATTTTTTGGCGGTGAAAAGGTCGGTGGGGTGGGGGTGGGGTGTACGAATCGAGGCGGAGATGGGGGAAGTGATGGGGTTGAGAGGGCGGGGGTGGGGTTTTGAGGGGTAGGTAGTGGAAGGAGGGGGGGGAGGGGGCAGATGTAAAGGGGTCTGTGTGGATTTAGGTGAAGGGAGCTTTCATTGCTGAACAGTGGACTTTGAGCCTTTTTTTGGAAATCTCTATCAACGTTCATAGATATACAAAAGCCTAAACGGCCTCCTCCCACAGCATCACTACTGCTCCCCCTTCTCTCCACCCAAACCCTAAACCCCCCAAAACACCCTCCTCATGACCTCCAATCCGTCCTCACCAGCGTGACGGTCCCAAAACTCCAACCCCCTCAAACCCACGCACGTGCGTGTTCCTGACGCTGGGTGCGGTGACGACTACATGTGCGAGAACCAACCACCCTGGGTACGGTGGCGAGAGAGTTGTTAGGTGTGGTGTTAAGATCGATGGGTGCGCAAGTTCCTGTGGATGTGTTGCCGACGTTTCTGGTGGGGGACGGGTTGTGAGGAGGGGAGGGGTATGGGGGGTGATGGTGATGCGGTTTGGGGGGTTGGTGTGAAGGGGAAATGGGAGAAGGGGGAAGGAAGCAGGCGGTAAGGATTGTGGAATTGGGAGGTAGAGCGGGCGGGGGGGCATTGTGACTGGGATTCGTTTTGTGGGAGGTTGTGAGCACGTTTCTGCGCTCTTGAGATGCTGGTAGGAGATGATATGAGGAATGAATGGCAGATACAATGGTTGCGATGGACGGTTTTCTTTTCTCCTGTGATTGTCGCTGCCATAATACTTGCGTAGCTAGCTTACCGTTTCTTATTGCAAGAGATGGTTGAAGAGCTATGGTTAGTGGCAACGCATATTAGCCAGCCTTTATTGCACTCACTCCTGCCTCTTCAACGTAGCTCTCGCAACAGCCGGCCTTACACTCACCGCCTTCCCCCTCTCATCAACGTCAAACACAAACAAATTCGTGCTCACCCCCCCGTAATGCGTCAGATCAACAGTCAGCCAATCAAAATTCGTTGCATAAAACCCTGAGAACGGTCCTTGCGCCAAGTCACCCGCTGTGGTGTAGCTATTAGTCTGTGGCCTGATCGACGCCTGGAAGGCGATCTGTCCAGCCTCGCCGAGACGCTGATTCGGTATCGTAGGCAGCAATCTTGGCTTTACGCCGGGGAAGAGGGATGCTAGCGCATCGGTGCCGTTGGAGATCCAGGTGGTGATACAAAGGGCCGTCAAGGGATCCCCGCCAACGACAGTGGATTCGTTGAGGGAGACTGTGAGGGAGGAGTTGAGCGCGGGGTCGGTGGAGGCGTATGTGCCTACGATATTGTGGGCAGCTTCGGCGGCAGCTTGCGCTTCCAAAGCTGGGAGAATGTTTTCGGAGAGAAGATCGAGTATGTGGCCTGTTGCACCGCTGCGTGTTGCTGTGTTATTGGAGGCGGCGAGGAGGCTGAAACCTGTGTTGTAGTCTGGAATTAGGACAAGTATGCCGCCGTAAAGGCCGGAGTCGCCGAGTTTGGTGTAGAGGTCTGTCACTTTGCCTGTTGACGGGTGGATGTAGCGGTAAATCTCCCAGGGCGCGCCGACTGAGTAGGTGAGACTTGCTGTGTGGGTGATCGGTTTGAGCCACTTCCTTGTGGCTTCGGCGGAGAGTAACGTTGAATTCAGTATGCCAGTGCCAAGTCTAGCGAGGTCGTTGATCGTGGAGAAAACGCCGCCAGAGGGGTTGGTAAAGCCACCTTCGAGCAAGTAGTTTGTGGCGGGATCGCCACTGATAACAGATCGTGTGAGTTCTGCCTCTCCTTTCGGGACGCCCAAACTTGAGGACTCCATGCCGAGAGGCGATAAGACCGAGTCTCGGTAGAGAGCGTCGATGGGTTTGCCAGTGATGTTAGCGTAAGCGAGACCGAGCAACATAAAGCCGGCGTCGCTGTAGGCCGGACTCGTCCATGGCAGGAAGGTAGGCGGTTGCATCCGCAAGCTCTCGATGAACGCTTCGTCCGAACATATCAGCTCGGAGAGGCTCGAGCATGGTCCCAATACCTCGAGCTCTAAAGACGGAGCCCCATATGTGGTTAACGGATCTATTGCCAGCTGGGGATCAACCGCAGCTGCGGCCGCGTACTGATACAGCAGATCGCCGGCAGGAATACCAACTTGAGGCACGCCAGCAAGCTGTGCTGCAAGTGACCACAGCGTAACTTTATCCCATTGGACTGTGTATGTAACATTGTCTTTGCCCGCGGCGTCGTGAGCAGACTCCGCCAGGCCAGGAAGAAAATCGGTGATGTAACGCTTCCAGTCTTCATCACTCAATTCGACCATGCCCACAAATACCGTAACGAGCTTTGAAACACTTGCCACGCGATATATGCTATCTCCATCGACCTGATGTGTCCCTGTCGGAGCGTTTAAGATCTCAGGGGAGGTATAATGATATTGGAGGTCTGAGACGGCAGCATCTTGGATTGAGAACATGCCAACTGAAAAGGTGACATTTTCCGCCCCTGTCAGAATGGCTGATGGCGCAGATTGATAGCTTTTGAGGTAGCCGTCTAACGTGGATGTAAAGTTCCTCCATGCTGTAGGTACGAGGCTCCCATCACTGGTCAGGTCCGTAGGTGCAGGATAAGTTGGCCCAAGGAAGTCAGCGACAACAACGAAGACGAAAAGAGGAAGCAGAGCAAGACACCGCGTAGGAATTGGCATATCGACTGTGAACAATGCTCTAGTAAGAGTAAGAGAGGATAGCAATGAGACAAATTGTGTCAGAAACAACAGAACGCTGAGTGACAAATCAGTCTTTTATCCACAGTACGCGACGAAAGCTTGGCTGGAGCGAATGTCATGAGGCAGTGATGCCATTCTTACAAGTCCTGTAAGGCTGACTGGGTAATTACTAGACTCATGTTCGCTTCTGGCTCAAACCTGCGAAATTGCATATTGGCTCTTGTTACGATGGAAAACCTGCCTTGCTACTCTCGGCAGAGCCTGAAAGTGTACCAAATATACAGGGTACATGCTTAATCTTGTGTTGAAACTGTCCAACGAGCTTGCAAGGGCGTCAGCTCTGATGGCTGTCAATTGAAGTGCCTAACCGGATTTGGCTGTATGCAGCGCTCGTTGGCTTTGGCCCGCAAGAACTCCCTTGATTCAAAGCTCAAAACTGACATCGAAACAACATGAAGTCATTGTTTGCTACGGCAGATTTTGCACCGGGACTGCCCTGGCTGGTAAAGCATTCGAGCACCCGGTCCGGTTCAGATGAGTGCATCTTCGCGATAGTTCAACGACGGTGGTTTAGGCCCTTGAGGGTATCATGCATCGCTCTTTGCGGATCTTTGTTTAAGGTCTAAGCTTTCCATTATGACATTGTCTTGTGGTCGAGGTGCAGGGATGACTGTTATAAAGCAGTGCAGAAAGTATGTAAGATCGAGGTGCTGAAAACATATGAGATTGACCTTGAGATAGCGTCGTGGCAGATGCTGCGTAGTTTTCATCAGGTCAGCGTATTAACAAGCACATGTGCTAGCTGCCGCCCCGGGCAAGCCCGGGCAAAATGTAGAAATCATTGTATTACTGTAAAGCTACTTGAGTGCAGGAATCTACTTAGAACAACGCTACTTCTTGAGCTTTTCCAACAAGCTATTGTGGTGTGCATCTTGAGGCACGTAATCCTCGCATTGTACATTACTAACTATCACAGATAGCCTAAAACATTAGAATACACAATAAAGAAGGTCGAAGATTAGTACAAGAAGAACTTCATCCCAAGCATATCGTATATCATATCCCATCCTCACAGGCATCGCATGGTCATATCCTTTCCCCCTTTCCCCTCGTCACCATCTAAGTCAACGTAATCTTCAACGTCTTACTAACACTCGGCACCCCCCCATTAAGCGCCCACAACGTCCAATACCCCGGCACCGCAACCCCAGCATCATTCGGAACCTGCAACGTATAAGTATTCCCATTAGTCGCAGTCGGGTTCATTTTTATGCGTCTCTGATCCGTATTGACCGTATGCGTCGTACTACTCATCCTCACAATCGCAAACCCACCATTAACAGCCGCACCTGTCGTAACGGTGAACGTGCCCCCGATCTTGATGCTCGCGACACTCACGCTATTGATCACGGGGCGAGTGGCCGCGGCGCCGGTGGCAGTGTAGAGGTACGGTGGCCGGAAGATCTGCGCGTCGTAGTGGTTTGTCGCGCAAGTGCCGCAGAGGCCGCCGCCGGCGCTCATGACGGTTGCGTCGGGCATGAGGATCGCGGTGCTGTGGTATGTGCGGGCGATTTGGTGCTGGGCGAGCTGCGTGAAGGTGTTTGTGGCTGGGTCGAACATTTCCGGTGTGAATTGTGCGGTGGCGTCGCTGAAGGGGACGGCGGTTACTTGGCCGCCTACGATTAGGACCTTGCCGTCGGGCATGATAACGCTGTTTGCGAAGGCACGTTGGTAGGCCATGTTTGCGATCTTTTGGACGGTTGGGGCGGCGTTGGCGTTGCCGAGGGTGATGATGTGGGCGTTGGAGCTGCCGTCTGAATTCTGGTAGTCGGGTGATCCGCCTGCTGTGAGGATCTTGCCGGCAACGGCATCGTACATGGCGGCGTTACCGCACATGGAGTCGCCGTCCGCGGCGCGGTTACCAGCTCCGACCTGGGAGCCGGCGCCAGTTGTTCCGTACCAGTTCATTGCTTTCGAGGGGCCGGCTTGGAATACTGAAGCGCCCTTCCAAGCGAACAGCCAGGCGTGGTTGTCGGCGCGGTATACACCTGGTAACGTCAATACGGAAGACGTCAATATTCAATGAATGGCTTACCTTGAGCATCAGCTGTCAGTAGGGAAGCGACTGGCGTGCCACCAAGAAGAGTCCAAGCGGTCGCTGCGGTGTTCAGTAGTTCGCCATTCTTGCCTCCTTGACCGCCGGACCATGAGGCTCCGATGGTAAATATGGTTCCTGTGGAAGTGGTTAAATGTGACTGATATCCACGTGCAATCTTCATAGCCTGAGAGACATTGTCAGTATGGTACTATTGAGAAAAGGTAGCAGACACATACAGGACCCTTGGTCCACGCATTCGCCGCTGGATCATAGATACTTGTCGCCGCGGCTGTATTACCTCCTGACGAAATTGCCTTTCCGTTGAAGTCAAGTGCTAGTCCTTCACAGAACATGTCATGTTGAATGTTAGTGATCAAGGCTTTTGTGACGGTATTTGAAGCGGGAACATAATTGGCTGTGATGGTTTGAGTACCGGGTGAGCCGCCAAAGGTACTTGGGTCAAAAGAGGACCATGCCAAAACCTCACCGTTGGGTTTGTTCATAAGGGAGACCGGTACCAAGGGGAAATTAACGGTTTGAACCCATCTCCCTTTGCCAGCAGGGTTTGGTGGAGCAGCCTGAGTTGCTGTGTCTACATTGACCTCTGCTATCGAGGTCCATTGCCCACGACCGCCAGCTTCGGTCAAAGCCTGAATTCTGACGCATCGAGCACTCGTTGGTACAATAGTAGTCGTTTTCACCTGAGCATCGTCGACGAATTGGCCATAAGCGACGGGAGAGAAATTGGTGCAATCGGTACTGAAAGGGTTGGTTAGTCACTGGTCCCTCAATCGTCCAGTCAAGAGAAGTAACTTGCCTTAGGCTTATTACGTGCTGACCAATATTGCCGTTAGAGCTGCCGTCTTGACGAGGTTGAATCGATATGCTACCAACAAGGAAAGATGCTTTCATGTCGATAGTAATCTGGTGTGGCAGAGGTGCGACAGTGGGATTGAATGCGGTATGCCAGAGGGTGCCTGAATTTCCATCCAAGACATTCGTGCACGGGTTTTCCGGCTGCTGGCTATCCGCAACGCATGTCCAACCATCTCTGGTAATTGCAGCTGCTGCAATCGCCTCGGGTGCCGGGGCGGGCTGGATGTTGGCTAGAGCTACACCATCGAATGTTGTGACTCCTGACATTCAAGAACCAGGTCAGCTCTGTCTTCATGAAAAAGACACTCAAGTAAACGTATGTCTCTGATGCATAGTAAAGAGGCTAGAGTGGTGCCAAACGATCGAAGATATGGGTCGGGCAGCCACGTCTTGAATGTTCACTGTATGGAAAGGGGCATGGGATAGACAGACCCTCAGCAGCTGGCTTGCCCGCTGCCTAGGTATATTGTCAGTTCAAATTCTATGTTCTTGGTGGAGCAAACGCACGGAGGCGGGAACAGGAGCATTTCCGGCGTTTGCAGCTTCTGGAGAAAGTGGGCTTGAGTATGCCCATTGGAAAAACAAAAATGTGTAGAGAAGTGGAAGCATCTTGAGTACTGGCCTAATGAATGTACGTGACACAATGTGTGCACTTGGCTATTTAGAAAAGCTTAAGGATCGCAGGACAAAACACCCGGAAGAGAGTCTTCATATATGGCGGTGCGGGCAACAGCCTGCAGCAAGCAAATTGCCCATAGCAACTTTGAACGAGAGAATGCAGCATGGTTAGATGGGCATCAGCAGCCACATGCTAGCAGATGATCAACCCCTTTTTGGCGTTGTCGGCAGATGGTAGCAGAGGTGTATGAAGAACAGTCCATTGAGACATTGTCTACCATGACGCGAAGTTGAACTCTGTGGGTGGCCTCGCGAGGGGCCAAAGTAGCGAAACATCTCCAAAGAAGAGAAGATTGACATCTTGTAAGATTGTGAAAACCTATTGTAGCGTTGCAAGCGTAAAGTTTGCGTCTTCTCATGAGGATGAAAATAATGTGGCTGAAAAGATGTGCATCTGAAGCCGAGGGTTAAGCAGACGATAGCTCCATACCCTGCATATAATGGACCTAATGCAGGAGTATGCATATATACGAGGTGAGGAACCGAATATGCTGCATGTAGAAGCAGAAACGGGAAAGCTTGGCTGCTTTCGTCCATTGGCCACTCCGCCCGAGCCGATTGACTCTGGGGAGGGTGTGGGGCGGAGTTCTAGGCCCTGCACCTCGCTCGCTTCAGGGCGATAACCCCTATCTTTGGCGCTTGACAAGTGACATGGTGGGGTCAGGATGTCAGATAGGATGCAATGACATATCGAGGCACCATGATAGCGAAGTAGGTGATGAGGTTCTGTCGTCAAGCCATGAGAATATCTTGTTGTAGAAGTCACCGAGCTCGAGATGGGATTCTCAGCCAATTGGACACACGTTGCAGGCTTGCATGTCCCAACATTGCGCACATGGCCAAGCAAGTTTGGTGCCTTGCAGGGCACGAGCGTGGCAGCGGGCTAACAGTGCGTTAGCGGATGACATGCATTGACCTTTCAGCGGGTATCGACGAATACGTAAACCTAGTCACGAGGGCAACGATAGCTGTGAGATCCAGAAACATGTGATGCACGGAAGTCTCCACCTGCCCTCCAGGTTTTCAAGCAAGCAAGCGATCCATTCGATTCTGCCCGTGGCGTCGAACCTCTTGACGATAGGCGGACCAGGCGAATTCCATGCTGCTCTAGTAAAAATTTATCAATAGTGGGGTCACGTTGGTAAAGCGGCCTCTTGATTGAAATGTTTCCAAGCCCACTTTCTGTGCGTTCCAATGTCTCAAAGCTTTTTGGTGGCGTTGGGAGAAAATCTTGCATGGGTAAGAGCCACTTCAACGTTTCATGGTGCATTTTGGTATAGAAATAGCTATTCCGACACATGCAAATATAAGTCTGCCAGTGTAGGAGTTTCCTTGGACAGAGACAGCTCGATTGCAAGATGGGAAGATCCAGAAGACAGATGTCTTCCAAAAGAAAAATTGGAAAGTGAGGGAAAGGGGTCGACGGACCGGCAGATTTCGCACGGGGAACGCGCCGAGAAGGTCCGTCCGGACTGGGGTGAATTGCGTCATCCACCGGCCACGAACCCTATGTATGTCTTATCATGTATGCGTTCATCTAATCACCTGTTGAACCACTATGGCATCAAACGAGCAAGAGTAGACTTAGCTGAACTCCCCCATATACTGATAGAGCAAACGTCTGAGTCTTTGAATTGCGGAGCGTGCATGGCCCTTAACCTTCACTACTCTCTGGTTCCCTAACTCAGCTAAGCAAAGACCATCCAAGCCCAAGACCTCTGGAGCGATGGCAGCTTATTCTACCACATGAAACATGTCTGCCTATCCTAACACCCTGCCGCCCACCCCTTCCGGAATCAAGACCATCTACTTCGACCTCCAAGGCACTTGCACAAATTGGCTTCCCTCCATTGTCCGGGCGCTATCCGAGACTCCGGCCTTGCCCGACCCTTCTCTGCTCCCATCTTCTGAGTACGAGAACTTCGCCAAAGGGTGGCGAGCAGGGTTCTTTCAGGGGGTGCAGGCAAGGCTGGAGGCTGGACAGGGTGTGGAGGATGTCGATGTCACGCATCGCCGTGCGTTGAATTATTTGCTTATGCAGCGGGGAATTACGCCTGCTATGTGGGGTGAAGAGGTCAGGAGGGAGTTGGTGAGTGCTTGGGGAGTGCCTGAAGGTACGTGTACCTCATTGGTATTATCTGAATCCGTTGGCTGGTTGCGATGCAGAGCTTTCTGAACGTAAATCCATTGCTCGACTTGGCCCTGTCATTCTATATCTGTCTTTTCGCTACATACTTTCCTAAAAACAAGAACTCGCCTTCATTAAACTCCATGTCCACGAATCCTTTGCACAATGCCGCTTTGACTTTGCTAAGTTGTCTCTCGTGCAGCATGGCCGGATACTGTACCAGCTCTGCAACGGCTGAGAAAGGAATACTATATGTACGTCGCACCTTGGCCATCTCTGCTTGCACACTTGCCTATTCGCTGTCAATCTGCTGCCTCCAGACGCCCTCCCACAGGATCCTGGACGCTCACATATCCACAAGCCACGCGAGGTAATGCTAAACTCTTCTTCAAGCATAACACTGGCGAACGGAACACTCCCACTTCAAATTAGCATAACCAACTCCCCACACCTAACATCACCACTAGCCCCAAAGCAAGAGCCTCATCTTCCATTTCACTCTCTACTCCCATCCTCCGTCCTCGGTCATTCAAAGCCAGACCCCAGAGCGTACAGAAAGGCGCTGAGTCTGATGTCCATAGAGGCGAATGAGGCAATGATGGTCGCAGGTCACGCTTACGACCTGCGAGGTGCCAAAGCAGTGTATGTGGCTTCTCTTTCCTTTCACTTTTAGCTGGTATGATTGCTCACCCCAAATTTGTTGTGGTTCACAGTGGCATGAAGACAGCTTACATTCAGCGCACTACTGAAGATCCCGAGGAGGACATGGCTTTAGTGAGGAAAGAGAACGACTTCTTCTTTGATGGGACAAAAGGCAATGAAGAGTGTGGGTTGAGTGAGCTCGCTGATGTGCTAGGGGTCTAAGCGAACAAGCGTTCCCCGAAATCGAGATACGACCTCATTACAAAAGACTGAAGTGCGATTTATGAAACTCAGATCGCTGGAAGTCAATATGTTAGCTTTCGACAGCAATCTAGAAGTGGAAATCAAAGCATCACACAATTTGGTTGAGTCGATGACGAAAGACAGTCTGTCTGTGCGCACATTATTTCAATTGATATGTGTTCAATTATGGATCAAATACCTAGATTGAACGATCATCAGTGCGTTCGCACTTTTGACTATCAACAATATGTAAGTCATTTCATATTTAACGAAGTATTATGGAATTCCTGAGGATTCGCCTCGTTGAGTAATTGGTTAGAGAGGATATCAATGATGCAGTTGAACTTACGGTGTGCTTTAGGGCTGTTCTAAGGAGTGACGTCCTAGAAGCCTGCTTAATTCTCAAGGGCCCCTCCCCCTAAGTTTCTGAAACACGGTCGGAATGGATCGCGCGGGGTCAAGGAGCGACCGCGCAGCCCGCCAACCCCCGCGTTGTACCAGCCACCTAAAAAACCCCCAGCCACCAGTTGAGTACTTTCTGACAATCTTGCACTCGCTCTCTAAGTCTACCCCTACGGAACGTCGAGCACTTCCCTTTGCCACTTATTGTTCTACGCAAGCATCAGACTCTCTGCTGCATCAGACATGGCGAAAGGTGCATGGGTTCGTCCCAAGCATCCCAAGAAAGCGGAGGAACCCGTCAGCACAACAGAAGCCCTCCTACCCATGCTCAGCTGGATCGGAGGGCGCAATCCTCGATCTCGCTCAGCTTCACCCACAAAGCAAGCACATCCTGCTCGGCCACTACAGCAACGACAGATAGGCAATGACCCGATACTCCAAAGCCTTCAAAGAGCACAGGCACAACAGGAGGAGAGACCGGTCTCCGTCCATAGCCACAAAACGAGATCGAGAGCTTCTAGAGCAACAAGCAGACATCAACAGTATGAGATCGAAGTGCAAGAGGAGGAAGAGGAAGAGGAAGAGCCGAGAGTCCCATACCCACGCCACGTCCTGCCAATGGCACCACACTCAAATCCCTATCCCGTGGCGAGACGGCAACCACCACGGAAGTCTTATGAGCGTCCTGCACCAGAGATACCAATACTTTCAGCCCCTACTAGAGTTGTGAGAGAGACGAGGCCAACGCCACAGGCAAATGCTTGGGCTCGGCTACAAGAGGATAGAAGGAGAAGGAGGAGGGACAGCATATCGAGTGCGTGGGAAGACGCCATTACACCGTTGCAGAGATGTGCACTACGCTAGTGTCGTATCTCACGAGCTTTCAAGCATTCTTGGACCTGTTTATAACTGCAATCTCTGTTGCTCTTTCATCTGCTGAACACTGGGGAACCACAATCAACAAGAAGTCTTAGGTCGAAACATCGATGGTTGAAATACCGCTGTGTGCATCTTCTTTCCAATCACATGTCTTTTGCAAACCTATACAGATTGTTGATATGGTTGCATCAGGTCGAGTCAGTCCTTCAGGTGGCTGGATAACCAAAGCCGTACCCACCTTTTGTCACACCTGTGAAGTCAGTAGCGAGCCTTCCACACATCTTGACCCACTCCTCGATTGTTAAATAGACAGAGTACCCTTGCTCAGACGTCCAGCAATATATTTGAAGCCCCAAAAGCTAGGACAACTGGATTATGTCCGCGAAGGAAGCCGCTGTCCACTCAACTGTCTTCCCCAAAAGCGCGAACGGCATGGGAATAGCTCGCACGATCAGCATGTATAGGCGCTGCGCAAACATCGCATCACCGAGGAACTCACTGACGCATTTCATGATGGCATACTTGATGTCAATATTGGCGCTATGAAGGAGCTGTAGGTGGTAAACCAAGAACGTTACCGGTCTCACTCCGAATGCCCAGACACCGGACTCGAGAGACCAGGGCATGTGGAAGCAGGGTTGAAGGCAGCTTCTTGAACGTAAAGTATGTGAAGAGGTCTGCTGGAGCCAGAATCTTGATGACAGGAGCGATCGTCTAAGAAGTGGACTGCGTAATCGATTTCTAGAGCTTTGGGCGAAATACGAGCAAACAGCATTAATATCGTGGGGTGTGTTTTATTATGCTATTGACACTTGGTGTATGATGGAAGTTGAACTTAGTTTTTGCTGTATTGAAGGTGGCGCGCTTACCATCGACATCAACCAGGAAGCGCCAACGAGGGGTTACAACAGCAAGCCAGAGATGCAGGGGTTGAGCAAATACTTGCCAGGGCCCTTGAGAACGGAACTAAAATACGTCTGGGATTGCGAATGACCTTGAGAAGGCTCTCAACGGACGAGGGCGGTCTGTGTTTCCAGGTGGTGGGTCTTTTGAGATGAAGGATCTGACCTTCGACACTGCTGGTGATCTGCTTATTGGGTTGATGTACAAAAAGGGCGACTAGGAGGCTGTTGCACACACCATCAAAAATGTCAAGTGTGACCGAAGGTTGAAATGGAGTTCCGGGTAGAGTAGTCCATTTGTGTATCCATCAGCTTGTCAGTAAGCATTAGATGAGAACAGGCGAAATGTTTTCTTCGACCAACTTATCTTCAACGGATTGCAGACTTGACATGGGATGGCAGTTCCCCTACTTTCTCGCCATCTGGCAGTAGAGCTTCTTTCGACCATTTCTTATAGAATACGGTCGTAGGATTCAGGGGCAAAAGAGAGATGTGTATTACCTAAGCAAGAATGACGTAGCTAGTCTGCCTAGCTCATCTCGCTCTCCATTGTGGTTAAAATCGCATCCAGCCCCTCCAAGCTTCCCATTGATCATCAAAATTCTGGTGAGCTATCTTCCGCCTTGTAGATATCCAACCATGCTGTGAACGCTGCGTGTACTGCTGAGCATCCCGTGGTTACCAAGCGCCGGAGATTCCCAATGCAATCTCAGCGTCCACACTACCCCAGTACTTGTGTACCTGATACTAAGCTACACGTCTATCAAGATTTCTGATCACGCCTGAAAACTGAAACAGCTAGAGATGGCATTCGCAGCGCCCGTTCAGCGGGGAGACTTTTTCTACAATGGAGATTTGTATGCCGATGCAGGCAATCTCAATCGGCACAAGCGTGCTTCTGTTGATGAGATCACGAACATCCTCCGGCCAGATCTCAAGAAGCCAAAACCTGGCGCTTCTGCACCTCAAAACAAAGATCAGCCAGCGCACTTTTTCGCGGCACAGTGTCTTCACTACGGTTTACCCCCATCAAAGGATAAGGCAAGAAGCAAGATGCGGCTTCTCGAAGCCGTGAACAGCTCGAATCTTAGAGTTCCACTAGGCATTAGTACCATGGAGGAAGACATGAAAAAGGAATTCGCAAAGATGGAGCGAAAGGCTAGGGCGAATTTGAAGGCAAGTATGGCAACTCCTTCGCCAACCGTAGCACCTCCAGCAACTAGCAGGAAGCGCAAGCAGGCGGACCCGGCTGCTAATACCAGAGACCGTAATAATGGAGACGGGTCGATGCTCGGAGCGCTCGGCATCGGTGTCCCTGTTTCCACCGGAGATGCACCTGGAAGCAGGCCGCCGGCGAAGAAGGCTAAGACTCAGGAGTCTAAGCCACCGTCTAAGAAGGAAAAGCCAAATCAAGCAATGCCGAGACAGACAGCGCGTTCATCACACCTTTCCAAGGTATGGGCGCACAGTATCGCGCAAGGCCTACCACCTCCTGGACCGCCCCCAGTGGGATACCACATTACGCCGAACGGGAGGTTCGCTAGCGACGTTGATGGCTCAGAGCCGGCTTTCCTACAAGGTGTAAAGTCAGGAGTCAATATAGAATCGCAGGGCGCGCAAAATATTCAGAGTAGCCCTAAGGCTAAAGTGCAACCGAAAGTGAAAAAGGACGCTGCTGTGAAGAAAGGGGCAGCTCCGAAAAAGGAACCTAATGTAAAGAAGGAGCCAGGTGTCAAAATGGAGCCAAAAGGCAAAGACGAGCCTACGAAAGATAGTAAATTAAAGACAGTTGGGAAAGCTGCCGTCAAGAAGGAACCAAAACCGAAGAAAGAGCCAAAGATCAAGCAGGAGTTAGCATCTCAACCTTCGCCGGCTACGGAGCTTCCCTCTCTTGGGCTCATCAATGGAATCTACAGCATCACTTGCCGGGAAATCGAAGGAGAATGGCCGGGATCCGTACCAGGAGATGGTCTCACGCTAACTTTGACACTGGACACCCCTATCGTCTGGGGCGCGTACGACTTTGGCATGTTTTCTGGGAATATCCGCCTAGCACATCGACCTACCATCAGTTCGACTAAATCTATACCTTTCGAATGGCGGGGTAGGGAAAACAGTGAAGGCGAAATGAGTTTCGGCAATGACTGTAATGGATCCATCAGATTTCTGGGTGATGGTAAGATCGACGGCAAAATAAATCTTTATGGAAACGCGGCGTTCCAAGGTAGGAGGAGGCCGGGACCTAGCGCTCCGGTAAGGGCAGCTTGGGCTATGAGGGACGAATGGCAGTTGTACAATGACGACGAATATGAAAGGGAAAGGGTGGGGCGGTGGCATTGAGTAAGAGGATTGATCCGTCGGGGTTGCAAGCGTTTCATGTCAACCGACGTGGAGAACGCGTTGAGATCGGGCACACGCTTCACCCAGTCGTCAACTGAAATGTACATCAAAGCGATACACCATTCCCTTTTGAGAACATTGGAAGACTGATCTGTAGTCGTGATTCTGTCTTAGTTACTTAGCTTTTTCCGAGGTATTGGTCAGATGTAGTTGATAGAACGGGTGTTTCTTGGTAACAGAGGCTAGAGGGTTGGACTTATGAAGCATACACGGGGCGGTTGTGAGGTACGTGTGTGCTATCTGTTACAAGCTGTATATTCGAAGCACGAGCGTCTTGCCTCGACATCTTCACTACTATCGACAAGGTTCACACATATTACGTCAACGAATAGCTGCAAATTGAGCTGTGGGGGTAATCTTACTGAGAAGACCGGAGTTCATATTACGAGGAAACGAGGTGCAGTGATTCCATTGTCTCAAATACAGTGAGCTGAGGCTTCTTTCATCTCTGTAAAAATTCAATACGCAAAAGCAGAAGTCATCTGGCTGACGCACGAGTCAGACCACATTTAATAGAAGAGATTGCTTGCCAGAGTTGAAACAGTAAATAATATGCACCTTCTTCGTTCTGCCAACGCAATCTCTATTCAATCTTCACCAGACAATTGTTCGAGTCTAATTACCATTTACCAGTCAAGCACAGAAATACTAGTATAACTATCATATCTCCATCACCTCATATGCGCTCTCCACGTATCTCACTCTTCACCTCCACCTTCCTCGTCTCTCAAACCCCATCTGCTAAATCCTATTCTCCCAAATTCGCAATCAGCCCGAGCACTCCACCCAACAATCCCGAAACATTGACAGTCCTCCCCCACTTCCTCACTCTACTTCCCCATCCACCTCTTTTGCTGCACTTTCTTACCCTCTCATCTCGTCCACAACCCTGAAACAGCTTCATCCCACGCTTTCCAGGTTACAACTCCAAACCCACCTCCCCCTTTCCCCTTCCTTCCCTGCACCCTCCCTTTTTCCCTATCTCCTCATCGGCCCCCCCCCCCTCTCTTTCCCCTTCTCCCTACGCACACATACCACTCCTATCCTCCCTCTCATCCTCCAATCAGATGAAGAGGGAACAAATCTAAAATGAATCAACACGCTCACGATACTTCCTCTCATGAACAAGCCCCTCGAGTCCCTCCCCAAACCTCCACAAAAGACCTCCCCGCCCTTCCCACCGCATGCATCCCCAACACACAAAGAGAACGAGTATTCAATAACCAAGGCAGGCAGGCAGGCGGGTGGGTAGGAAAAAAAAGGACGCAAAATCAAATAGCAAGGAAACTAACTAGTAGGAAATCAGACCCCAAAATAGAACTCTTTCCTCGCTCTGCACAAATTGTCACCACCAAACCATGCATTATCATAATTAGTCAGACAGCTCCACCTGTGCACTATGGCCTTTCCTTCCCTATCTGTGACCCCGTTGCCCCCATCCATTCTAGAGACAAGGGGGTGAACAAACAAAATGCTACCATCGAAGAAGAAAAGTCAGCAGACCCACTTGTCAGGTAGCCACACACCAAAGAAACTTGTATGATTCCCAGTTCATCAACGAAAAGTATGACACGCTGGTCTCCATTCTCATGCCAAAAAAACGTAAAATATGAGTTGAAACCAAACCATGTCTTTTGCTCGATTGATATGGTCCTATCTATCCTCGTCACTAAGATATCTCACTAACGCCTACGCTATATGATAACTCATGTCTTCATGCCAATTCATGCCATCCCATCTCAGTAAGACAGTTGCAAATCGTAAGTCTATACTTCATATCCCGTCCCTTCTGATCTATTATACTCTCTTTTTTTTCAAATCCACTTGCCCCACCCAACACAAGATACTCAGCAGACACAGCTTTCTCACCAGTTCACCACAAACAACGCAACAGCGCCCACCATTGCGGCACCCACCCAAACCCCCTTTGCCATCTTCTCCGCTCCACTCTTCTTCGTCGCACTCGCACTCGGCGCCCCGCTCCCCGCAACCACACCCCCCGTACTCGTCGCCATGGGATCAATAGTCTGCCCCAAACTCGGCAACCTTGCCATCGGATCAACCATCCAACCCCCCATCGTAGTAACCGGGCACGCAATCGGCTTCAAGCCCTTCGCACTCCCCTCATACTCGTCCATCCTGACTCCAGTCGGATTCAACGTCTTCCAATGGCCCTTCAAATTCTGATAATCCGGACTCACCGGGGTCGGCGTACCGCTCCTAATAAACCCATCCAGCGCCTCAGGGTTCTCCTCCTGATCGACTTTCTCCCCGTAAGAGATGAGGCCGTAATCATTAGCTTCCTGGATCCACTCGTACACGATGGCGCCGGACCAGGTATCCTGCATATCTGGACCAAGAATACTATCTTGGTCGTCGAAGAGGCGGGGGCGAGGCTCCCTACAGCCTGTTTCGGAGATGAAGACGGGGATTTGCAGGCCGGTGGCGTTCTTCACAAGGTCGATGTAGCCGGAGCCTTTAAAGGAGGATTGTCCGCACCATTCATAGACGTTTAGCGAGAAGAAGTCGGCGCTCTCGGCGGGGTTGCCGCTGTCGCATGCGAGATAGTTTTGGAGCATTGGGCGCAGATCGGGGATATCGGCGCCGGAGTAGCCGATGGGGATGTTACGGTAGCCTTTTGATTGGCGGTAGGCTTTCACGTCGCGGATGGCGGACTTCACGAAGGGGGCGGCGAGGGAACCGTTGAGGCGGGTCAGGGCTTCGTTTGCTACGAAGACGCCGGCTAGGTTGCTGTAGTCGTGGAAGGCGTCTAAGACTGCGGTGAATGCTGATAGTTGGGTTTGATTCCAGTAGGGCGTGTCTTGCTCGATCATGGTGTCGAAGGTGTCGAGGTCGAGGAAGAGGTAGATGCCTGCTTCTAAGAAGGCTTGCATGCACGCGTCATGGCTACCTTGAGGATCGACATG
The DNA here is from genome assembly GCA_032158265.1 of Bacidia rubella. NCBI lineage: Eukaryota > Fungi > Ascomycota > Lecanoromycetes > Lecanorales > Ramalinaceae > Bacidia > Bacidia rubella. The sequence continues at coordinate 2,066,396 of JAVTIF010000002.1, forward strand.
GTAGACTCGGATGGTGTTGGCACCAAGATCGGCCATCTGTTGAGCATCGAGCTTGCATTGGTCTCCGTCGATGAGAGGGTCGTCCGGGGTCAGCTGGTACGCAATGCCTGCCGATTGCTCAGTCATGAATATTCAGGCAAGCATCAAGAAACATATGGACATGATGCTTGTGGAATGTGTTTTAGGGGACGAGAGAGCTTGATACCTTTGACGTAGTACTGCGTGCCATTGTCGAAGAAGAATTTCGAGCCAACCGCCGAGATTGTGGGCAGTGATGAAGTCTGTGCGAGAACTGAAGCTAATAGAGAGGTCGAGGCGAGCAGGGAATGCTGTAGCATCATGAATGAGAGAAAGCTATCGGCCAGACAAAGTGGTGTGCCCTGGAGTAGTGTGTGTTTACAATTTGATGTTGACGGTCGTACGCTTATGGTTTTGCAAATGACGAAGAAGCGAAAGATTGAAAAGAATGAACGAGAGTGAAGAAGAGAAAGGTCTGAGAGCAATGATTGACAGAGCAAGGAAGGGTGGTCGAGCAGTGGATGTGGGTTGTGGAGGTTGCTACTGCCGCATATGCAAGATGCAGAGCCTGGAACATTGACTACGTCATGGCCTTACCAATGTATTAGAAGGTGCAATCTACAATGGACTAGAACAAAGATAGAGACGACGATAGCACAAGTATATGTAATCAGATTGCATTTTGGCTGGCTATCTGGATGCCTGTGTACTGGGGCGGATGTGATATATTCCCCCTATGCCCTTCGACTCTTTTTGGTCGGTATAGTAAAATTCATCATCCCTGACACGCTATGCATAAACGCAATGCCTTGAAAAACCTGACATTGCACACATGAAACTCGACGCGCTCGCTATGCATTCCATTCGATTCCATAAACTCCCTTGTTCCTCCCTGAATCCGCCTCTGTCTCCGCACACCCAAGCCATCTCCCTGAATCCTGCTTCTGCCCCCTAAGGAATGACTCTCCATCGAGCTCGCGTAAGATCCGTTCACCTCCATTCAGTCATCGATCACCTCATCGTCGTCCCCTCAACCCCTTCCTCCCCTCACGCTCCGCAACCACCCATTCCAACAATTACACTTCTCAATCCTTTCTTCCCAAGCCACGGACCGGAGGGCACTTCAACATCCCATCCCCATTTTGAACCTCCCGCAAGCAAGGCGGCACGACATCGCTCAATGGCGGAAACGGCCTGCAACAAGACATGCGGGGATTACTCAAATGGGGCAGGGACGGATTGCGCTCGACGGTGAGTGTTGTATGCTCGAAAAAGGGATTTGGTGAAGGATGTCGATTAAGGGACAAATAGCTGAAGAGAATGCGGTTCGGTCGTGGTTTTGGTTCTGATGTCTGAGATGGTGATGATCGTTCCGGCGGTTTAGGATCGTGATTGGCTCGGAGCTGGGGCGTTGTCTGATTAAGATGGTTGTGACTTGGCTGACGTTGATGCTCGATGAATGAAGCGCGTAGGCATCGTTGAGAAGGCCAATCTCTCTCAATGCGCCGACGCTGGTGCATGTCGAAACGCTGATGCATGTCGAAAGTGACGTGTAATGTACAAATGCATGCTGAGAACTTTGCATGATACTGATAGTGTAAACTGTTGATAGCGTATACTACTGATGGTGTACGCTGAAGGAACGCATGTCGAACATAATACATGTGAAGTCGATCCATGTGGGACATATAGTCGCTGATAATGTCTCAACGCTGACACTGCTGCGTGCTAAAAGTGTTGCATAATGTACAAAAGCATGCGGAAACTGATACGTGCTGATAGAAAGATATGCCGAAGTCGTGCATGCTGTCTCTGGGGCGTGTCGAGACTGACACTGTCGCTGATACTCCACATTGATGACAATGTGTGTTGAGAAAGTTGTACACGAAAGTAAAGCAGGCGGATTGAAAGTCACATTTTAAGGCCGTTAGTGTTGTGCATGAAATGTTGTGGTTGAGAAGTCGCTCTAAGCGATTTGACCCTCTCCCCTTTTGTAATTATTGAGGTTGCTGATAAAGTCTGGTAAAGCTTGAGCTTTATGTTCTTTAGTGTAGTTCTGGTCGATAAATTCTTGAACACGAGGAGTAAGGCGGTGTCTCTCGCCTGTCAGAGCAGGAGATATGTTGGCATTGCTAGTCGAGGAACTAGATGACCCTGTTATATAATCAAACACTTCGTTGTGGCTCATTGGTGGACCGGATGATCCTGTCGCACCGGAAGAAACATTGGCATTGCTAGCCGAAGGACCAGAGGCTTCTGCCTCACCAGGTGGGATAGTTGAGTTTCCACTCGAACTTGCAGCCGGTTCATCGAAGAGTTCGTCAACTGATGGATGCGGTGACCTTGGCGTCTCCTCGTTGGTTGAGCCCTCATCTGACGTGACTGTGGTTGTTTGGACGTCATTCGACGAGGCCTGAGCTGCTGGGTTCTGCTTTTGTGCTTCGTTTTCGATGAACTCCTTCAAATTCCGTTTAACCTTGTCAAGCGCAATAGCTGGGTCGACGCGGGGATTCCATGAACTGTCGACAAGGCCGGAACTTTGCTCCGTCATGACATTTTCCTTGTATTGTTCATAGGCCCGGAATGGGCTCTTCAGACCTCGAATGCGATCCCGAAGGGGATCGTAATGATCATCGCTCTCAGCACCCGCTGCATCAGGCTCTGGGTGGGCAACGGTGTCGTTCTGCTCAGTAGCCCTTCCCTTGCCTTTTGAGGTCGCGCCAGAGGTTTGAGGAAAAAAGAGACTCTCCTGACGTTCCTGAGTCTCCGGCGGTGGCATAGACGCTTGGCCCGAGGCTGCTGAGCTGGGGTCATCGATAAACGGTGCCTGAGTCTGTGGCGACGCTTGAGCCTGACTTGTTGTGGAGCCGAGGCCTTTGAACGGTGTCTCTTGCTGGGGTTGCTGGCTGTCTTGAGTTTGATTCGCTGCAGAGCCGAGGCCTTTGAACAATGTAGAATTCTGATCAAGAGGTCGACTTGACCACGGTGTAGCTGGCTTCAGCCCGAATCCTTGAAATGAGGAGACATTCTGTTGCGGCTTCTCAGGTGAAATGGGCTCCTCTGCCTCATCACCACCATCCTCAGATGCCACCGTGGACTGTGATAGACGAGAAGATTGCTGGAGCCGACTTGGTGTCTTGGACGTGTACTTCAATGCCATCTCTTTCTGCTTCGCCACTCTTGTTTCGAGACTCTCAACTCGCGTCGGCCCGCTGGTGGACTGGACGGCAGGTTGTTGCGAGGCGTTAGAAGGTGGTGGGACCGACTCTGGTGCTTTAGGTGCTAAGATAGGTTGGGCCTTTGGAGTAGGTGTTTCACGCGTAACTTGCTCCGATGCACGAGGGGCTGGTGTTTTGGCCAGTGGCTTTGCTGTAGATTGCGACTGTGTCCCTGACTCCTCGAAAGACTCATCAGGATCTGATTCGCTATCGCTATACAAAACTTCAAATATACGACCACCTCCTGGAGCGTGTCGAATCCTTGGATCCACTTTCTTCACGGGCTCTGGCTTTCTACCAAATCCAAGCCCAATGTAAGTGTCCCAGTCGTAGGGACGATGGACAGCTTTGCGGCACCCAACCCAGCTCGCATACGTTGGGTCGGTGCTAGGGGTATACAATGCCTCTGTCGGCGAAGAAGCAGCGTCTTCTGGCTCTTTCTCGGGTTCTTTGGTGCGACGTCGTTTGCTTGGTGTACCTGCCGACTTCGTTGACTCGCGATCAGACTCTTCATCGTCCGAGTAGTCGCCAAAATATCTCTCATCCAGCCCAAAAGAGGTCCCAGGCGGATTAGGTATCACATCTGGTGTGGGCGGACGCTTTCGCTTTTGCTTCGTACCCTCCCCTGCGTCATTAATGTCCAGCGTAGCATACGGTGGGCGACCTGTCTCAACTGCCTCTCGGAATCCATCGGCCTCCTTCTTCGCCCATGCCTCTTTCAATTCCTTCTCATGCTTCTCCTCTGCTTCACGTGCCTTCGCAAATCGCAAAGTAGCCTTATTGGGGATCTCGGGTGGCGGCTTTGCAAGCATTTTCTTGTGCTCCTGCTCCACTTCCCTCAAACGATTGAGCTCAGCTTCAAGTTTCTTTCTTGCTTCCTTTTTGTCGATACGACGAGCTTTCTCTTGCGGTGTGCGAAGCACGGCCCCACTCGAAGGTTCCCGCTTTTTTCGCTGTCGAGAAGTATTAGCAGTTCGACCTTGCGTAGCACTGACGTGTCGAGGACGTTGAGGCTCAGTTGCCGGGACGCTGTGTTTTTGAGTCGTAGAATTGTCTGTTGTATCTGCGTGACGACCAAAGCTTGGAATAAATTTTGTCACGGTTCGGGCAGCTGAAGGGAGTATTGAGCCAAAACCCCACCCTCTCGTCTTTGGCGTCGATGGCTCAATGCTCTTCTCTTGTGTTGTAGGATCGTTGCTTTGCTCTTGGGTGGTAGGCTGCTCAGCAGGTCGCTCCTCAGTCCTGGTCAGAGTCTCGTCTTCGGATGCACTCTCATCACTGGAATCTTCCTCCTCAAATGTAGGATTTTCCTCGACGACTGGAATTGGGGTCGGTCGAGTCCTTGCCCGCATGTATGCGTTGCCGTACTCGTCATAGTTCTCTGTTACGGAAATTCCCACATGTTTCACAACAGCGCCTCTTTGGGTTCTCTTCGTTGGGTACTTGTCCCAATTCCTTATCGTGTGTCTGATGTCCTCGGCGACCTCCTCATTCCTGATTTGTTGCTTCTTCACCTCGCATAATCTGGCACTTGGATACTGATCGATCGAGGGGGAAGTTCGCATGGACGTCGTTTGATTTGCCGATCCGGCTCGCGATTTCTTATAGTCGGAGAGTATTTGAGCACGGTTGAGTACTACTTCGTCTCGTGGTTTATCTGTGGCAAAAGCCAATTCTTCAATAGTCAGCTCCTGTACAAACTTTTTAGGATAACCAGTAATAAGATGTGCAAATCTCCGGACCTGTGGATCCGGATGGTGAGCAAGATATGGGATTTCCTTTATTAGTAAGCGTCTAGGAACGATGCAAGATCCAGGATAGTGCAGCCCGCACGGACATTTGTCGATATGTTTGCAAGGACAGTCCTCAGGGCACGTGGGCTCTTCCTCAGCAGCACAGGGCGGCGGGTCTGAAAATTCAGAAAACTCCGACGACTCGGATGAGTCTGATGAGCTCGACGAGTCCGGTGAGAAAGAGGAATTCGAGCTGTTTTCCATCTCCTCATCATCTTCCGCGGGATTGGAGTAAGATGAGCTTGATGACTCGCAACAACCTGAGGAATCAGAGCCACCTTCCATCGGGTCATCATTCTCAGAGTGGGTGGGGAATGATGAGCCCGAAGATTCGGAAGTGTCTGACGAGTTTGAGCTCACTTCTATTACCGCATCATATTCCGTTACCTCATCATGCTCAAAGGGAACAGGGGGGGAGGAGTTTTGAGACTCGGAAGAATCTGCAGAATCGGAGCTGTCCTCCATTGAGGTGTCTTCATGGTAGGGTTCTTCCGGGGGAGACTGTATGGGACTAGTCTCATCAGGGACATCCATTGCATCCTTACCGTCGTCTTCTGCACGCTCTTGACTTGTTTTCGATGGTGTAGACGTTGTTGAAGGAGGACCTTCGAGAATGTCTTTGAAGAGCTGAGACGTTGCGGATTCCCTCCTCGTTGAGGAAGAGATTGTAGCCTGCGTATTTGCAATGGTTGAACCAGGTGTCACCGGGGCAGATGACAAAGGGGATGCGAAATTCAAACCTGGGATTTGAAATCCAGGGGTCTCTCCTTGGGGGATTCGCACATAATTTGCTCCAGGGAAAACAGGGGGACCAGGGGGACCAGGGGGACCATTAAGGAAATTTGTGGGCTCACGGTTATTGTGTGATGTAGCTTCTTGAGGTTCGTTCATTTCCTCATCGATGGCCTCTGGGTAGGCACTCGAAGCTCTTGATGCATCGGCGTCGGATCGTTCGTTGTGTGAGGTGTCAGAAGGGCCGGCGGAATTGTCTTGAGAAGCGGCTTGACGAGCTGCTGCTTCTCCGTTGCGGGGCTTGCGGCCTTTGACGGGTTTCGCAGTGGTGGAGGTGGAGGGTTTGGCTTTGGTGACACGACCAGATTGTGTCGGGTGTTGTGCTTCTGTTGACGTGGATCGCGTTGTGCGACCGCGGCGAGCGGGAATTGGCAGTGCTTGCGGCGGCGTTTGGGGCGTCCCCAGCTCGAGCTGGCGCTTCGCCTGACGGCGAGTCTTCATCTTGCTGGTTGTTGATGTCGTGTTGTTGTTGTGAGAACGTTTTGTTGTGCCCGTTTCCACGGATAATTATCGTTAGCGCGGTTTCCTATAGGGCTGAATTTAGTGCGGTTGCCGAGAAACAACAAAGCATGACGTCATTTAGGTATCTCTGCAGAAACAATTGCATAGATTCGTCTTCCCAACGCCGCCGAAGCTGCTAACCTGGCATCTCAACGTGGAGCGACTTGCTATTGCGTTCATTCGAACAAGCAGCAAGTCAAGAAGACGCCAGTGTAAGCTGGAAGCGAGGGTCAAAAAGGTACTTTGAAGTACGAATATTAGCATTACTTTAAGAGTCTGTATGTGCATGTCCACCGCTCTATCAAGCCTCTATTCAAGGGCGTTGCCGAATATTCTACCGTCTTTGGGCATGTTTCAAATGTTCCCTTCCCCATGTCCAATGCATAACGTCCAAAACCGTGGCCGAAAGTATGTTCTTTCTCAATAATCCACCCGCGCAGCAAATCTCATCATATGTGCTCCCACGTCAAAGACCGCGAGTACATTCTTCAAAAATGTATGTCCCAGAATACTTGCACCACCTGGTGCACTTGCTGCAACCCCACTGTAGCATCTCGTTCCTGACTTGATGATCATGTCCTTGTCGTTGATGTAGAACGTTTCGAACCCAATCTTGACCCCAAACTTCGGCGGCTTGGCGTCGCAATTTACGATATAGAATCCTTCGTTGTTCTTGTAAAGCGGTGGTGGGTTGAACAAGGCATTGACGGAGTCTGCGGTGCCTTGCGGGAGGTAGTTGGCGACCGTGGCTGTATCAATAATAACTTGGACTTGAGTGTAGTCTGAAGGCTGATCAAACGGATTGGGATAGTTGCCGAAAGCCCATTCGGCGGAGTCAGCACCATCGTAGTCGAAACCCTCAGTCGTGATTGTGTAAAGAGTGTAGGCTGACGAAGACCCAGTGCCCTTCTGCTGAGAGTTGGACGCAGCGAGGAGCTGAAATGGTGACGACGCAAAGACAGGAAAATGGGCTACGGGCGGTAGGCCACCAATCGCGAGCTGTCCGCCGAAGTTTCGATCAAGGGCGACAGAGAAGAGGGGTGCAACGTGCCCTTCGGTAATCATATTTGTAAAGACCGGATTGTAGATCTTCTGATTAGCAGCAGAGTTCTGAGTGTAGTCAGAGCCAAGGTAGGCTTTGGTCGCCGCCGGAAAGGCAAGACCGAGAAGGCCAGACGTTGCGCCATCACCCTCCCAAGCGGCATTGTCCACAAGGGCGATCTGCTGATTCTTGACCTTGATGTCGGCCACAGTGACTTGATCAATGCCGAAAGTGCCCCGCAGCGTTTCACCATCAGTGTATTGTGTGTAAAAGTTGAGGTTGTTCAAAGGCTGGAAGGTTGAGGATTGCTTGAAGGTGGAGGCAAGTTTGCAGGCTGATTGAGGTTGAATGTCACCTGTTCCAGGAATCGTGCACTGATAGTTGGGCTTCGGTACCCAAGTGTCACTGCTACCCGTATCGACGACCAATTCGTATTTTGTGCCTCCAATGTCAACTTCAGTCGCAAACACTAGGCCTGCGCGAAGGATTAGTAAGGTTTGAGAGCTGCGATGATGTCGTGCGAGCTGTACCTGTAGAGGTGATGTCTACCTCTTCCACTCCATATGTGCCCTCGACCTGGCTCACGTTTCGCATTGCCTGTATATATCCCTGGTTGTGTGGCCGTGCTCCATGTTTTCGTCGCAGATTCAAAACGTTTTGTGTTTGCTTATTCCCACTCGGTACCCAAAAGTCTGGTAGTCTATATTTATCCACTTGAACTTTTTGTCCTCTTCCATGTGCAGAGACGGGCGCGGTGAAGGAGATGCAGGAGATCAGGAGGGCTCCTAGAGCCGCAATGTTTGATGAATACATGAGGTAAAAAATATCTGATTAAATGAATGTAGGCCTCCTATCCCATAGATTCCAAAAGAAGGGTGAAAATGGAAGAAGAGGTGAAGTTGGAAAGAGAGACAGGAGTCAAAAAGAGTGGCTGTACAAGAAACACGCCAAAAAGACAAAGAGAAAAGGCAGCAAGTATGCAGTGGAGGCGAAAAGAGAGTGTTTGAAGTGAAGCGCAGAAGAGAGGCAGACGGTCATGCGGTGGTTGGTGAAATTGGGAGGGACCGCCAAGAATCGCTTCTTCGGGGAATAGTCACAGGGGTAAGAGCCTCCCTAGAGTAATCCTGGGGGCCTAAGAGTCTAGGAGAAGTTAGAAGGAAGTAAGCAAACATCCAACCGCCTATGAGCATCCAACCGTGAGACCATCTTACGGCTTCCGGTATGGTTGGCCTCCAGACCGCGCGCGACTTGGGACAGAATTAGAGGCGGGAGGCGGATCCACCGCTGTTTAGTTCCTCAAGTTCCTCTACCCCTGAGATTGCTGGGGCCAATGGGCTGTTGGGTGTGACCCCGAAACATCTGCATCCCCTTACCGTCCTGATGCGTGGCTCGCGTCACACATGCATCAGGCAGACATGAACCCATTTCGCGAGTGGCTGTCAGATGGCCAGTACGGAGTATGGATTCGGTTGCATGCATACGAGAACAGCGATCTCACCACGGCGGTGTGGTGGTCGCTCGTGTTTTTGCCAACAAAGAGACAGAACCTAAAGAAGATGGCACGGTAAAGAACACACGAAAGCTTGCAAGACCTCGGGTTGTTATTTGTTGGTCTTCTTGCGAAACGTACTTGAGTTGTCAAGTTATTTCAATTATCTTGACCATGGAGATAGAACGCGGTTAAGCCATCCTTTTCCTCCGCAGCGACACAGGGCATTCTCCTAGCAGCGTACATTGGACAGCCAGGTATCTTTCCCTCATCAAGTGCCACCACTTTGTCTCCACGGCCATGATACGTGTTCGCTCGCTTACCACTGCACATTCTCCGCTGGCTTGCTTTCCGCATTCCACCCGTCGTTGCCAGTTTGCACCTTCGCCTGACCACCGGCCCAATCTGTACCCTCGGCCTCCCATGTAGCACTAGGCTGAGCGCCTGCGGTGCCTGAAGCTGCTGCGAAAGCACCTGTCGCTGCGCCGCCTGCAACCTCCCACTCTTGGTTGCCAGCGAAGCCTTGCTCAACTGCTGCCGCTCCGACGTCGTCCGCACCGGGGAGTTTGCCTTCCTCAGTGCCCGCTGAGTCCTTGTTCTCTTCTGCTTCGGGGTCGCGGTAAAAGTACAGATCCACCATCACATCCCACTCAGTCTCCCTGTCGGCGAGAGTACCTCGCAGTCTCAATACTTCACGAGCAAGCATCCACCAGATGAGACCGATGGCGTGACGACCTTTGTTGTTTGTTGGGATTGCAACGTCGACGAACTCTGTGGGACTGTCTGTATCGGCGAGAGCAACAACTGGAATGTTCACGTATGAGGCTTCTTTGATAGCTTGAGCGTCTGTGCGAGGATCCGTGACAATGATGAGGCGGGGCTCTTTGAAGGAACGGGTGATGTAGTTGGTGAAGTTGCCGGGTGTGAATCTTCCTGCAATAGCCACGGCTCCGGTGTGGGCAGCAAACTTGAGGACGGCACGTTGGCCATAAGGACGAGCGCTGATCACAGCGATGTCTGCGGGGTTGTCGACAGCGGCGATGATACGGGCTGCAAGAACGATCTTCTCCCTGTAGTAGTGTAAGCTATGGAAGACACTCAAGGAGAGGATATCTCGAATTACCAAGTCTTGCCCAGATTAAGTACGTTGACTCCATCAGGACGTGTCTTCCACAGGTAAGGCTCCATATGTACTTGAAGATTTTTGGATCCGATGTGACATTGAGCTGCAAGCAGCATCTCAATGTCTTGAGAGGTGGCATTGAAAATTGAGGGAAGATTAGCTGGCGCCATGGTTGCAGCTTCAGTACCTCAAAGCAAGCTGGTAGTAGCGGAGGCGCGAGAGAATTATGTTTTTCTTCAATTAAATGTTGCTTGAAGCTCGATTCGCTTCATGCAAATCATTGTGCGGGCCGGTGGACGGGAAAACTTTCTGCCGAGCCAAATCTTGGACGAGAAATTCAATGTCACGACTCGCATCACATTGCTGGCTCCCACGTCTCTCCCAGCAATGGCTACGCGGCTGAAGAGCGTGCTCTCTAGTTCAAAGATAATTGGTGAGCTTCACCTGTCTCTCAATCTTCTGCAATCACTGACGACAACCCCAGAGCACCTCTGGCAACGCCCCCCTACCTTCCTAGCACCCACTCTCCAACCCGCCTTCTCCACAACCAGCTCTCTCAACAAAGGCGAGCGTAAGCACGCCAATCAAAACCGCCTCCAACGAGCTCGCAAATCCGCTGCTCGTAAAGAGGCCAACCTCGCCCGTCGCGCCACGCTCTCCGCCCAACGAACCCAAGCCCTCGGCGACCCTATCCGCGGCATCCCCACCCCTTTCCTCCGCGAACTCACCGCCCCAATCCCTTCCGACCCACAACCCTCCGCCGTCCCCTCACCAGCCGACAAATCCGTCTCCGTCACAGAACCCGATGCATCAGAAATCGATCTCTCCGCCCAATCGACCTCGGCCGAAACCCCCAGGATCACAGGCCCCACAGTCGACACCACAGATCCCAATGCCTTAAACCACGGCATCGCCCCCTCCGAGCTCACCACCGCCCTCCAACGTTCCCGCTTCCTAACCGCAACAACCGGTCCAGCAGAACACCAAAGAAACCCAGAAGAAGCCAACAAGAAACTCAAAGAGGACCAAACGCGGCACGAAAGCGCCTCTGAAGCTGTCGCCAGAATTGTAGCGCTTAGCAACGCATCTGACATGCAACGTCGCAAGAAGTCCGGTGAACGCATCGTCGAGACTTTTGGAAGGCATAATACGGACTCTGAGCTTCCTCCTCGACCGGCTGTGGCGCCACAGCATCGTTTGCTCTCCTCATCTTCCACGACTCTCCTCTCTAGCTCTCAAGGCGACAGGGCGGAGATCATAGGAGGCGAACAAATACAGGGAGGAGAGCAATCCGGGATCAAAGCCCGAGCGGGCCCAGACACAGGGAGCAGCGAAGTTCAGATCGGGATTCTGACATTGAAAATCAATGCGTTGGCGGACGCGTATGGAGGATGGGGGAGGCAGGATAAGGTGAACAAAAGGAATCTGAGGTTGTTGCTGCATAGGAGGCAGAAGCTGTGTAAGTATATGATGAGGCAAGAGAGAGGTGGGCCGAGGTGGAGGAATCTGGTGGAGAGACTGGGATTGACGAGGGCGTGTTGGGAGGGGCAGATTGCTGTTGAGTAGAGCGAGTGTGAAGGTTTGGGGTTGTATTTGGGACTATGGACGTAGAAAAGGCAATGTGTGCAGGAAGGTGGGGGAGTCTTGTATTGACAGGGCTTCGTGAGGCCGGAAGCTTGTTGTACATTGAAAGACATATACACCAAAAACATGCAAGCATTATCCATCCGCTTCCCTTTGATCAACCATCTTTCTCGCCTCCCTCTCCCGATACCTAGCATTCACAACCTCAGGCGTCTCCACTGTTGGCCGTTGCATGACAGGCACATACTTCCCAGCAAGCTTACACGAGTCACCGCCGAGAAATATCTTTGTGCTCTCTTTTCTCTGGCCTTCCCCTCCCCCCATAGCTTTTCTCCACCCTTCCCCTCCCACCGCAGCATGATGCTCACTTTCTCGCATCCCAATAACCCGCTCCAACAAACTCCCCGCCAACACCTCATCGATCTTCCTCTTCCGCCACAACTGCCACAGATCTGGCACGAGGCCGTTCGGCCCGTATTTCGTATCCCTACCACACCTCTTTCCTTCCCCAATCCCGCCCTTCTGCCCAGCTTCCTCACCTACGTGCACCCAATTCAGAGCATCCGGGCGGCTCTCCGTCTGTCTCTCTTCCCCATCTTTAAGCCTCGGGAAAACACAATCCCAGAGCACAAGCGGCGCATCGTCCGCCATTTCGTAGTGCGGTTTTCCTGGACAATTCTGGATGTTGAGGAGGTCGTCTATGAGACTTGGGGGCTCAAGACCTTGGCCGATTAGGAAGAGGATTGCGACCATGTGCCGGACTTGGTGCCAGAGGAAGGCGGAGCCGTGGAGGGTTAGGGCGTAGAGGGCTGGTGTGGAGGGCACTAGACTTCTGTTTGGAGCTGTGGTAGGCATTTGTAAGGGGTCATATGGGGGTTTTGTGGTGGAAGTGGGGGAGAGGGAAGGAGGAGGATTGACCTCGTCTATAGAGGCGTGAAAGATCCGCCGCTCGAAATTGTCGAGTTGTTTCGAGGGGTCGATTTTGCAGAAATTGCGGAAGTCGTGTAGGCCGGTGAATTTGGCTGCTGCTGTGCGCATGGCGGGGATGCTGAGGTGGCCTTCTTGCACGCTTTGAGGCTGAGAGTGTGGGTTCTGGGAAGCTGGCATGGGAGAGGCGGTGGTGGACCATGGAGCGAAGGCTGGATTTGTGAAGAAGTATTTGTAGCGCCGCTCTCTGCATGAGAAGCGAGCGGAGAAGTCGGGAGGTGGGTTGGGACACCAGGCTAGGATCTTGATGTCGGGTGGGAGGAGACGGTTGAGGATTGTGGCATAGGGAAGCTCATCACGGTCATTGAAGTCGGGGGCTTTGGTAGTAGATTTTGTCTCTATACGATACTCACTTGCTGCTCCCGCAGGATTAAAGATGTCATCCAAGGAAGGTTCAGGATCCGGGGGAACTTCTTGATCTGCGGCGTCTAGGGTCCTAGGTAGAGGCCGGTTACTTCTTACTCTCAAGGCGACAACCTGTCCAAAGGCGCTCACGCCTCGATCTGTCCGTCCACATTTCGAGTACCCGCATGAATCAAAGTCTGGTTCCAGCTCCTGCCTTTCGCTTGTCTCTGATGGCGTCACCAACTTCGACTTTGCCAACGCTTTCCATAGCTCTTCCTCGACCGTCCGTAATCGAGTCTCGTTGCCGGGGTGGTACTCGAGGCCATTGTAATTCTGGCCAAGGTAGGCAAATTTGAGAGCAATGAAGCGAGTAGAGTACTTGGAAGAGTCAAAAGCACGAGACTTCTTCTGCGGCTTTTGGGAGCTGGAAAGAGCGTGTGAGGGTTTACTGGCTTGGGCTTTGTACCTGTCTACGTAATCAGTATGATCCTCTGTGCAGATCGAGACCTAGGACACACCAACCTTTCAGTCTGCTCTTTCAGCTGCTCCTGGTGCTCCTTCAGCTCATGCTCAAGAGTAGTCACTCTCGATACCAATTGCTCGTTGCTCCATCGTGAATAGTCTTGCTGTGAAGTCTTTGTCATATGAGCACGGGCGCTTTGTAGTCGGCAGTCTAACAGTGAAGATGGATCAATGTCAAACCAAGGCTTTATGAGCAGACATGGGCGACGAGCTGCTCTTGTGGCCAGCATTGAGTCATGTCCCCATTACAATCCAAAATCAATCATAGGGAGGGCTCAGCTAAGGGCAGCGCCTAAGTCTAGTCCGACCGCCGAAGAAGCGCCTAAGGGCCAGCTTAGAACTAGACCCCTCGATATCAACGTTGCTGTTAGAACTATCGTGAATCTACGACTTCGACCTCACGACAACAACGACCCGAGCCCAACAGACATGGACGATCTCGAAGAAGGTCCCACCGTCTCGGTGCTCTTCCTTGGAGATCCAGGTTGTGGCAAATCGACCTTTCTCGCCAAACTCTCGTCCGGAGCTTCATCCATAGCTAAGCCTATTAACAACTCCAATCCACTCCCTATCCTTCGTGACTATGACCAGCCATACGTATATAACATCCGAATGTACAATCGACCCTACCGCTTCGAGCTCTATGATACCGCTTCCCCGGACAATTATACCCTACTGAAGCCAGACTTCATCATCATGTGCTACGACATCAGTGACCGGCGAACGCTACGGAACGTCGCAGATGTATGGTCAAATCTGGTTGCAAGAACATGGCTCGCGGAAACAGAAGAGATACCAGTGGCTCTGTTGGGTCTGAAGCGGGACTTGAGAGTGGAAAAGCCTGGCGTACTTTATCCTCAGGAAGGTCACAAGATCGCACAAGAGCTACGATGTGATATGTATGCAGAGTGTTCGGCTATCACTGGAGAGCTCATGAACGAGGTCTTTGAGGATATTGCGAGGAGAGCTGCAAGGACGACAACGGAAGCCGGTGGACGCACGGAAATGAATTGCAGCGTGATGTGAATTGTTAGAGAGGCATTTGCATTCGTCGGACGATGAGCACCGGGTACCTTTGGAGCTCATTCGTGTTTCAAACTGGTACTTGCCAGATGGCTCGGTTACCCAATTGCCTCAACACCACACCACTACTCAGAACTCTGCACTCTCAACCTCATCTAAGATCTTCGCAACATGGCTTTGAATTCCTCTCAGGCTATCGGCTCAATCCCTCCGTATCCCTGCTCAATAGATCGATATTGGCTTTCAAGTTGACCGACCAGCTCCTGCATAAGTCTCGAGATCTCGGTATCTTCGTGGCGGGCTTTCAATAGCCGTCTTTGCAGTAACTCATCCCTGTATCGAGACCGAGCGTATGCGTTGAAAACAACAGAGTCTGCTTCTTCTTCACAGTTCAGTGGCTCAGATGGATGGACGGAGAAGGTTTTGCTCTTAAGTGCTATCCGCACTGTCACTCTTTTGATTTCCTGCGTAGCCAAGACTTCGACGATCTCGAAAACTTTTGGATCATCTACTCCTCTATCATTAATGATGAAGACGTTGTCTCGCTTTACGAAAGACTCCCGTGGGAAAGAAGGGTGTCTCTCCAGCGCAGAGCAGATAGTCTCCCTTCGAATGGCGCCTAATCTGCTCGTGGGAACAGAGAAATGACCGTCAATGCACCACTCATCGGAGTCTGGTAGTTTTGCGTCTTTGTAAATCCTGTATTGAACGATTTTGGATCCTTGTGCTTGATGACATGGTCGAGGTATTTCCCACGGTCCCATATAGGCAGACATGCTTTTGGAACTATTGTGATCTTTGCAATTTGAAGAGAAAGGGAAAACTTACAGTACTTATACCAGCCAGAGAAGGCAACATAAACACTGACGTGCTGCTCGATTTTGGGGCAATCAATAAGGCAGAGATCATGGCCGTCAAAGCTCAAAATGCCTTGAATCTTGCAACGCTTGACAGTGTTGTATTTCCTCTTACAACATGTGAGTGGAATGGTCCCAAACGCAACGAGAAACAAATTTCAGGATCCCAACGATCAAGTTCAATGTGGTCGCAATAAGTTTACGATTTCTACCAGCAGCAGTTCTCAAAGTCTATAACAGTCTATCTTCGGATCTCAAAACTCCATCCTTCAGCAAATCATTCTTTACTCAAGGCGTGCACTCTATGCTGTCTCAAGGTAATCCCCGAACTTTGAGAGTCTCAAAGTAGTCTCCTTGAGAATCATCATCAATCTCAGCACGGGGCGCTCCTTCAGGCTTCTCCTCAGTATCAACTCGGCTTTCCTCGGCTTCTTGAGTGCTGGTGCCTGCTTCAGGAGAACCCTTTTCTCCCTCAAGATGTTTGCTTCGCGAGCTCCTAGGCTTTCGACGCTCAGACGCATCCTCAGAGTCGTCACTTTGGGTTTCGGCATTCTGTCCTCTACTAGCCTTCTTTCTGGTGTTGCCGGCTCGAATGTTGCCGGGATCTTGAGCACTACCAATTTGAGGGTTTTGTTGTTTTCCAATGACTTTGCTTTGGTGGCTTTCAGGTTCCTCTGGAGCTTCTTCCGCTTCCTCCACAACCTCCACATCCTGGAGTACATCCAGCAATCCCCGCGCGATCAGTTCATTCTTCTCGTTGACCTGGCTCATTCGTCGAACTCTACCGATCAGAACAGCTGCCCTGTCCAGCTCCCGATCGACGTCCACCCCAACTTTCAGCGCCTTCAGTAATCCTTCCATTACCCGTTGCTTGGTTTTCTCACTCACTTCAGCTCCTCGAATAGCATCAATTCTCGCGACCGCCTCGTCCAGCACCTGATTCACGTTGTAGGCAGTCACATCAGTACCAAACCACTGCCGCGCAGAATCCGGAGAAGGCTGCTTTGGTCGAACGAATCCATGAATCTCTTCCATCTTTACGAACTCCTCCCCTTGCTCATGTCTTCTGTTGCCTTCTCTGTCAGCATAGTACATGGCGATGACAGAGTCAGCCTTTTCTTCGCAATTCCGTTGCTCCGAGGGCAGATTTAGGTTGGATATGCCCTGATCTCCTTTCTTCTGCACAGCCTTCAGTTCGACATAAAGTATACGGCTCGACTCCCATAGCTCTCGGAACAATGACTCGGTGGGGTCTTCGTTGCCATTGAGGGTAATTTTGCGCTTGATAATGTGAGATCGTGGAAATTGCGGATGACGTTCTAAAGCTGCTGCAATCTTGTCGGGATGAAAGCATCCAAGGCGATTGGGCTCCACAGCGAATATTCCTGCGATCTTGTTCCGTGTGTGGCCGGCAACAGAGATCTGGTATCGGATGTAGAAGCGCCGCAGTGATGGATCGTTCTTCTCCAGTAGGTCTTCGAGCTCTCTAGGGGTCAATTTGGCTTCAGATTGAGGAGACATGTCTTGCGGTACAGAGGGTTTTGGCTCTTAAGATTGGAAATCATATATATTAGACGTGTTTTTCAGGCAAATTCATAGCAAACAACCCATCCACCGCAATAAGAAAACCTTCAGCAAAGGATTGTAAAAACAAATCAGCTCATTTGCCTGAATCTACGCCTGTCACGCATTTCAACAGTCGAAGGCGGCTGATTGCACAGCACAGGACAAGCCGTTTGAAACTCGTTGTGCAGAGTTGCTGCCATAGCAAATATAGCCCACCGCACATCTCTGAAGCTCCAACATGCTCGAGAAAACGGGCATTTCTAATTAGCATTAAAATGTTGATCAAACACGCACTTTAAACTTGTTGGTGAAGGCAACATCATCAGATTGTCAATATACAAGCGGCCATTGCCTCAAGGCAGACCATAGTTTTTTGGCTTCTCAATCTACCACACATATCAACCGAGCCTTACAATCTTGGCCTCCCGCCTCCTCACGCCGCCAATAGACCTCTCAAAGCTGCATTACATCTTCTCCTCCCCCTTCCTCTCCACACCATCCTCCAACCAGCCCTCTCCCTCCAAACCTTTCGCACCACCAACATCACCCCCAATCTGCTGATCCTCCATCTCAGGTGCCAAAAGCCTATCCATCACCGCCATCAAGTCATCCGCGATCTTATCCTTCCTCTCACCAGACAGCTCGCTGCGAATGATGGCCTCAATACGACCAGTCAATTCCCCAAATAATCGATCAACCTCACTGGCTTCGTGTTCGTGGTTTGCAACGGGGTTGCTGCCGTTGCCATTATCACTGGTAACGAGCGATTGACACTGATCTCCTTGGCGCTGCGAAGTGGTGTTCTCTGGTTGTGCCATCGTTGCAATTGTATTTCTTGGACGACCAAAGTTTGTGGGAATGGTGAGATGGTGGGCTCTCTCGAGGGTGCGAGGATAGACGGGTCAGGAGCTGAGCGATGCTGAAACTAGAAGATGATATTGTGGTCTTTCACGCTTTTGTAGAAGATTTTGTGTTGCTCGTGTGGTATGTGTAATGTGACACAAAGAGCCCACAGTTTTTTGCACAACACGAGCAACAATGACTATGGTCTGAACAATGATTGGTCCCTAAACACACATTATCAGCAAGAGGTACACATAGTATAGACTCTGCCAACCAGACATCCTCCTGATCCGCTGCAACATTGTTCCAAGCGCTAGATTCTTCCCATTCTTCTCTGAAGTTACACTTTCCCAGGATTCGTGGTGACTGAAACGGCTTTTCTTTGGTTCGTATCCCTGCCTCCCTCAGAGTTCTCTGCTCGTCTCGTTTTCCATGGCGTTTGAGGGGTCACCACCACTTCCACAGCGGAAAGAGCGTTGTCTTGTTGGGACACCCCATACTTTATTCCTGGAAGAAGTTTTTGCTCTTTAACTAGAGACGGGGAGACTCTCCTTGACCTTCGTAGACAGAGACTCGCGCCGACTGCTGCCGCTTTGGAAGAAGAAATGTGATTCAAGACAATTCTTTACCTAAGCATCCTCCATGTATGGACTGCTGGGCTAACATTTTAGCGAAAGCCTTGATTGGGTTGGCAGGTAATGTGCCTACCCCTTCATGATCCCTGTCTGATCGATTCCAAAGGGATGCCGAACAGTGTCAACATGAAAATGCTACGTAGTCTCCGAATTATCCGCAAGGGGGTAAAGAAGCGACGATATTGAACAATATCCCGCGTACATGAGAGGAAGCACGATGGGTTGGAGGAGTGAACAATACCTCAAGAATGTGTATCCTAAGAATCAACGTTCAAGACACCCAATGATGACAACGTGCGGGATATCTTCATATCCGTCTTCTCCACTCAACAAACCTCTCGCGTTCTCGCGTGTGTTGATGCGGTATCCACGAGTTTGGGGCATAGGAACTGCTCTCGAGGGGATGAGATGGTGTTCCAAAAAGCCCTGAAGCTTGCAATAGTGGTGCCTATACATGGTATGATAGTAGAATGTAACATATGGATCTCAAAAATGAGAAAAGATGACTGAGTCTTGGGATATGCTGCCGTGAGGTAGCCAGATCTGAATGAGCTTCCGGACGTCGAAGGCTTCTCATTAGGTGCTCGATGGCGAACATGCTTGTGGTCCCTCCGGGATGGGGCTCCTTACTACCTTGGAAAGATGCATACAAATCGCAGTATTGGAGCAATAGCAGGCGAATATGACTAGTATCCCCCTCGCCGCTCGAACAGTACCACTTTGGGCGCTAAACCTTTTTCGGAACGTTATAAGCGGTTTTTAAGCGAAATTCTGTTTAAAGATTTTTAAAGCTGCGGGTTATTCTAAAAAGCCGATTTTTTAATCTTTTAAAGGGCCTCCGGGGGGCTTTCTGGGAGCCTTTTAGAGGTACCTTCTAAAAAGGATTTAACGCGAAAATAATGCTGTTCGAGCGGCGAGGGGGATAGCGTTAAAGACAGAAAAGTGCGAAGGATGGACGGCAAGCAACAAGGCTAGCAGATGGGAAGACTCCTCTGAGTGACCTCGCTCATTATCGTGGCTCAGTCCCCGAACCCCTCAAATTCTTCCAGCTTATTCATCTCTCTTACTTGCTGTATCATACCTTCAAGCGCCATGTGCTTCTCCTTCTCCTCCGGCGTCATAGTCTCCCATCGCCCTCTCTCCCTCTTCTTCTGCTTCTTCTCTTTCCTAACCACCCTCTCTTCCTGCTGATCATGTTTCTGACTCCAAGCTCTCTTGACGCTCTTCCCTACAGAAGGCACTGAGTTTCCAGTCACCGCCGACTCCTGTTCTTGCATTTCTTCCTGCCGCTTCTGCTCCCTGATCTTGTCCTTGTAGCCGTAGGTTTGCCAGTCAATATTGACTCCTAGCTTCTTATCTCCTTCGAATTTTCTCAGCTCTGGCATCTTGGGCAATTTGAGTAGCCCCCATGCACGGCCTAGATCTTCCCAATCTTGATCGGCGAGACGAAATATGCTGCTCGCTTGATGCTTGCTGTAGGCTTTTGCCCAGCTGACGAAAGCGCGCTGAGCTTTGTCGTGCAGCGCTCGGTCTGTGAGCACGACCTTTCGTATTTTGGCCGTTGCTTCTTTGGCGTCTACATCCGACGTCTCGGTGTCCGGGTGGGAGAATGGAGACAGTGGTGTCTTGCGAATCTCGAGAAAAGGTAGGTAGTCCTCTTCGCGACCTGATTGGAGAAAAAGGATGCTGAGGCCTTTTCTTCCTGCTCTTCCCGCCCTTCCGCACCGATGGAGGAAGACTTTCGGATCATTTGGCGGATCTATTTGAAGGACGAGATCGACTTGAGGAATGTCCAACCCTCTGGCAGCTACATCTGTTGTCAAAAGGACTGTGGGGGTAGTTGAGTTCACGAATTTGGTGAAATTCTTGTGCCTGATTTTTTGCTGCAATTTGCCGTGGAGGGGCACCAGCAGGAAAGGTTCGCCATGGTGCAAGGGCAAGAGATTTGGGAGGACATGCTGGTAGTAATCCACTGCTGCACAAGTGGAGAGGTATATGATCGTTCTAAGCGGGGTTGGGTCAAGGGTAGCCAACAATTTGCGTGTTGAGGGGAGCTTCTGGGAGGCTGGTCTGATCATATGGCACATCTGTAGGCTACCATAGGTTAGTTTCGCCGGCACACAAGACCAGATTGAGGTCTCACCTTGCTGGTGTATTTCTATTCTCACTGCCATCCAGCCCTTTGACTTTGACTGCAATTTTCACAGGGTTTCGAAGACCAATTCTGATAATCTGATCTACTGCTTCGCTGACAGTAG
The DNA here is from genome assembly GCA_032158265.1 of Bacidia rubella. NCBI lineage: Eukaryota > Fungi > Ascomycota > Lecanoromycetes > Lecanorales > Ramalinaceae > Bacidia > Bacidia rubella. Next base: position 2,086,992 of record JAVTIF010000002.1, read on the forward strand.
CACTGAAGAGACCAGTTCTCCTCTGCTTTGGTAATCTCTGGATTATCTTTTGGAGGTCATCCTTGAAGCCCATGTCCAAAAGGCGATCCGCCTCATCGAGGACCAATACCTCAAACGATGACTGTGGGCAATGCACATGTGGAGAAGAAAGCAACTCCAGGAGTCGGCCAGGTGTGGCTATTAACAGGTTGGGCGAATGATGGAGGAACCAGGTGAGATTTTGTTTGGGAGTTATCTGCCCAGCAACAAGAAGCTGTGGGACGACAACTGGCGTCTTTGGGGTATACGTTGGGGATTCCTGCGATTCCACCTCGCTCTTTCCGCTCGTTACAATCTCATGGGACGAAGTTTCGAAATCCTGTTCGGGTTCAAGCGTTGACTTGGAAGGCAGGTGAAAGGTGAGTAGGGAGCGTAAGACTTCGTGGATCTGTCGCGCAAGCTCTCTAGCAATGTCAGGATAAAGGGCATTGAGCATCATTCGGTACTCACGTGGTAGGTGACACTATGATGCTTGCTACATGGTGCTTCTTTGTTCGTTCTTCCACCCGCAAGATCTTTTCAACCAAAGGGATTAGGAAGGCCAGCGTCTTGCCACTGCCAGTGACGGCCTATGATTCGTTAAGAAACATAGATCAAGAAATTGAAGTGTGTACCTCGACCACGACGTCTTTGTGGCCCATGAATAGTGGGATGCAGCTGGCTTGAACGGGAGTTGTTCGAGTAAAGCCCATGCTTGAGACAGCGCAGAGGATCCATTCTGAAAGCTCTGGGGTCAGGGCTTCCCAGGCTCTTGTAGATTTTGATGTAGAGCCGCTTGGACGGCTCTGGCATTCTGGCGCCATTACAGGTCGTCGCAATGATTGAGAGTAACAATTCGAATATCAATTGATAAGATATCGCTGGAAGTTCGGCTTTTTGGTCAAAAGCTTGGCAGCACGTGACGTCCAATAAGGTACGGCCTGAAAACACTCGTCACCCGTACCTCACAACCAGGCGCAACTAAGTTCATCAGTACTACAATACGATAGCCTTCACAGGCCAACATCAGGTGGACTGAAGTGCTCCCTGTCCACCCGGTCGAGGCTCATCCTCGCTCTACGGCACCAATCCCAAATTGTGAAAGAGCTGCTTACACTCCGTGGCTATTGCATCTTGTTCTACTGCGTTATTGGCCTGGCTTCACTGTGTAGCACTGCAAATCCGATCGATGGGTCTAGACATACTGCGCCTCCACAGGCCAAGGGTCGATTTATCCGCTTCATTCTGGATCCTCAGCCTTGTGCATCTTCAGCCTTGTCAAGAGCAGGTCCAACGACTTTCCCTTCTCGCACAATAGTCTAGCTTTTTCTTTGTCGTTTGGCCTACTACAATATTTGAGGCGTTGCGAATATCGTAATGATGCTGTGCTGCAGTATATCTATTTTGGACACCCTTCCCTTGTCAATAGGGCTAAGATTCATCACCCAGACTCAAGATTGTTCAACCAACTCGCCAAAACATAGCCTACAAATTGATTCCAGATCTAAGAACATGTGAAACGGCTTTCAATACATTGATTCGCCATCCATGGACGGCGTCTCATCGGTTGCAGGTGTGGTCACCCTTATCGGGGGGGTAGTCACAGCTATAGGATACATAAGAACTTTGTACCATGCTGAGAAAGACCTCATTGAAATACAGGTATCATTTGGCTCGTACATTGTTTATACCCTGGCTTAGTATTCCAGTATGTCATGCTGAATCTTAATGTCTATAGGACCAGGTCGAGCAATTTGCGAATCTTTTAAGGGAAATTGATGACCAGGAAAATACATTACCCCAGAGTGTGGTAACAACTCTGGGTCAAGCAAAGGCCACTCTTGAGCAACTGAAGACTTTGCTCGAAACCAGAATAGTCACTAAAGCCAACAAAAACTCTCGCATACGACGTAGAGCATGGGCAAGGAGTAAATCGAAGATTTGCAGAATTCAAAAATCACTTGAGGAGCATAAAGCAGGTCTAATGATCGCCCTTGCTGCGACTAATTCGTACGCTTTCATCTTGTCCGTCTTTGCTTCATAATCTTGATATCCTCCTAGGGTTTCTGCAGCACGGAGCGAAGCGGCAATAATATCCATCCAGCGTGAATTCCTATGTTCGACAGGTTCCTCTAGGGACTTCCGTACGCAGCTCGCTGATATCGAAGACTCAATATCGAAGACGTACGATGCTGTCACAATGCAAACGGCGGCTGTGAATGCGGTCCTGCAATCAATCTCAGTAAGCCAGTCTTTAGCCAATGACCGGCTTCCATCAATGCAGGAAGCGTTGTCTTCTCCAAAAAGCCCGAAAGAGTCTGTAGTTCGGAAGACACTTCTTCAACGGACCGCAAGGGCACTCTGTGCTTCAACGATGTCTCCAAATCCAGTGACCCCTCTGGAAACCTCAACACACTTTTACCCCGAGTCATACACTACAGATGCTCAGGTCCCGACAGCTTGTCTCGTGGTCACAAGCTCTTTTGAACAGTCGACGCAAGCTGATTTCAAGACAAATGTCTACAATCTCTTGTACATCAAGTCGTGCAGGCATTGGTATTGGCTTACCATACACTTATCGATACCTTGCTCGTCCAGATATTGGGCTGCTACAAAGACCGCACGGCAAGACAAAAGTAGAAAATGGCAGACTCCATCATCCATGACAGGTGCTCCCTTGCCCTATTCGTTACTTGGACAGATGCAGGCATTTCTTTCCCGTTTGGGTAATTTCAACGACAATTCAAGGATTCATCTCTCGTTGTCAGGTGGGGATACTATCACGCGTCAAGCTCAAGTCCTCGACGTCGGTTCCGTATCGATCGTATCTCCAACACTCACTGCCTCTTCAGACTATTTACCATACCTACACGACCTAGGGTGCCGGCGATATGATGAGAGCCAAGTCGTCCAGATTGAGATTGTAGACTCACCAAATTGTTTCTGCTCATCCCTTAATGGTGAATTGGTTTATGAGATCAAGTTCACAACCTCTATCCCAAGTCTTGAATTACTATACTCTATTCGCGTTCTACACTGCATGAACGGCGAGCCTGGGTTCGCTAAGCTCATTGGTATCGTTACTGACAGTAGTCAAACTTACCTCAAAAGCTACCTTGTTGAGCTTCCAAAGGCGTGTAAGAATGTTCTGCACGCGGCTGCCGATCCTTCTATCCCATGGGAACGGCGAGAGAGATGGGCGATCCAAATCGTCCGGCGTCTCAGTCAGATTCACGCTCGTGGCTATTCGGTTGGCGGCATGACCATATGGACGAGGCCAGTGATAGACAACACAGACACCATAGTTTTCTGGGCATTCAAGGAGAGGTTCGTTACGGGACGCACAGTCGGCGCCTACTATCCTCCAGAGTTTCGTTACGTCCGTTTGATGTCTCCAACATGCGATGAAGCAGAACGCCCCTACGTGACATCCAAAACAGACATCTTTCAGTTGGGATTTTTGCTCTGGCTACTGGCAGAAAACCAACCCGAAATTCATGCCAGTCCAGTTTGTAGAAGAAAAGGCTGTGACATCAAGTATGGTGACTGTGACATATCCCATACAGAGCCAGTGGCTCTTCCGCCACTACCAGAAAGCGTCCCGAAATACTTCAGGGACGTTATTGACGCATGTCGGAGAGAGAATCCGAGCGAAAGGCCCGCTGCGAGAGAGCTCCTAGAGATGTTCCCAATTTCGAATGAAATCCAGTACCTTCAGCCTAGACTTCCCCAGCCAACCAATATCGACAAGCCAATGTCTGCCGAAGGAATGAAACTAGGAAGGGTATCTTGCAGCAAGTGCATGATGAGACCTCTGCAATTGCCCTTCCTCCATTGTAATATCTGTGATTTTGGAGACTTCGATCTCTGCTGGACTTGCTATGTTAAAGGCGCACATTGTGACGATGAATCCCACCTGTTGGTGAAAATGGGTAAAATTGGGAGTTGGATCGTGCCGCAAAATTATCACTCAAATGTGAAAAGCGCTGGAAAACGAGAGATTATTGATTTGTGATGTTATCGAATGCCTAAGGCAAGGCTAAAAGATTTTCGATATCATGGTTGACTACCCGTCATAGCATGGGGCCTGGCCGTAAAGGCTCGCTCTCAGGCTTTCTTGAATCTTTGAATCTCCTAAATATCAAGTCCGATTGCTCTGAACGCTACAATTTCATTGAAATACAGCAACAAATACATGATTACACGAGATACATCGTCCCCTAGTATCCCACTCCTGATATCGAAATTTCTTCTGAGTATGAGCCGTCACCCTGAGATCTACATAGCCTGGCCTTCATTCCGAATCACGACCAAGACTCTATCACCAATACGGCAGCGCGAACAGTATAATATGTCCTATTTGCTCTTACATGGTATTCTATGTCACACGTAACAAATCCAACACGTTAACGTGCACCATACCTCCACCGACCTCACATCGACAGCAGCGTAATTATGTCAACGCAGAAAAGTCCGCCAGTCCCACAATCGTGGCAGAATCTCTGACAGCAGGGAACTACAGCCCCAAAATGGACACTGACTTTAGGCACATTGCTCTCCGTCAGCTCAGTCTTTCCATCCTGATAGCCTCCTCAGAGTCCTGAAAAAAGCAGCATGGGGATGAATGGGAGGTGGGGAGGTCATGCCCGGCACCGTACAGTATCGAAGTTAGAAAAGGATTGTGGCATCAAGGGAGAAGGTACCCCATTCTGGACAGGATGCTTAGGCAACATAGCAGAATTGAGGCGGTCGTTCCGCGATGAAGAGGCTCTTTGTTCAGCGAATGAAAGCCTGAAGACCCTAATTACATATTTTCAATGTGCTCGCGATAGCGGCGATTCTCCTTACTTCGATGCGTGAGAGTAGTAGCAGTGCAAGCCTCTAAAGCTTCGCGCCTGCCATGTAAAGGGTACACTAGACCAGGACATGGGATATACACGTAACAGTAAGAGCTGCTTCGTCTTGATAGATATTGCATAGTCAGTCTAAGCGCCCGTCCGTATCGAGGGCTATAATAGGGATAGAGATTGCACCACTGAGTTTTGAGAGATTGCAGTCTCTATCTGATCGTGGGTCAAATGCCTCTATGATTTACCCTTCTTCCTTTCATCAAACATTGGGTACCCTTCCTGTTTTGCTAACATGGCTGCTGTCCGTCCTCCATTGTCCTTCCATTCCACATTTGCTCCATGATCAGCTAAAATACGACTGACCTCATGTCGCCCTCTCATGGCAGACCACATAAATGCAGTACGCCCAGATATACCTGCCTTATCTATTCCAGGATTATCTTTCAATAGTGAGCGCACAACCGTCTCATAGCCTTTACCAGCAGCAACCATAAGAGCTGTCCAACCATTCTTTGTCTCGGCCTGAACATTTGCTCCATTCTCCAGAAAAAGATCAACGACATCTGCACGCCCATGATCAGCGGCTAGAATCAAAGCTGTCCAGCCTACTCTATTCGCTTTCTCAACTTCGACACCTTTTGAAAGCAACTGGCGGACGATTTCTAGCCGTCCGCCCTCCGCAGCCATCATAAGAGCCGTCATCCCTTTGTTGTCCTCTGCATTTCTATCTACCCCGTTCTCTAACAAGAGAGCGCAGGTGGCACGATCATCACGCTGAGCGCTCAGAATCAGGGGAGTAGTATCCCCTTCACCTCTTGCATTGATATCCGCTCCTTTAGTGATAAGAAGCTTTGCGCATTCGGAATGATTGCTAACGATAGCTCGATGAAGCGCTGTGTTGCCTGCCGGACCTCTATGTTCAAGGTCCACGTTCTCCTGAAGAAGCTGCTCCAAACGGCATACCTGCCCCTCATAAGCAAATTCAAGAAGCTTGCAATTTTTCTCAGCCTTGCCCCAATCGCTGAATGGCGAGACAGGCCGTTGCGCTTCGTAGTCTGTGATTTCGTTGATCAGGATATCATCATGAGATTGGATTTCTTGGAGTTTGCTGCCGTACTGTGATAGATATCTCCATTGACATCGCCGGCATGCAGGCTTGACTTTCCAGAAGACCTTGTTTCCCTATAGCCATTCCCTACATGCTGCGAAGGTCTGGCCATTCTTATGTGATGCTATGGTATCCAATACAGTTGCACCATTTAGGCAATCGTAGCTTGCGCAAGCAGGACCGATTGATGCTTGCAAATCGAAGACTCTGTGCGCGTGATTAGGACACGAAAGGCTGCGTGTGATTAGCGAATCGGGCGTCCAGATGTGTCGTCACCCTGTATATCTCTCACTACCGCTGCAGGGAATCTTGATCTGCGGGAGCTGACGCCCTGATTGCGTGATGATTCAGGCAGCAGTGTATTGAGCATGCGCCCTTTTTTGCAGTCTTGAGGTGGGGCACTTCATGATGTAGAAGTAAGCGTCGACTTCGCATCTCTCTTTGACCTGAAGAAATGGCGAATTGTATAATCATGACTGCCATGATGCCACTTCATGTCAGGAGCTGAAATAGTCAGTGTTACTGCCAGCGCCTCTCAACTCGCTGCATACAGCATCAAGATCGTGGTGTATCTCAAGGAGATATACACCGGCGCACAGAAGAGCCCTAAACAAACAAGAGAGCACCTGAACCAGGTCAAGGAGCTTCTTGAAACAACGAGCCTGATCGAGCAGCACGAGTCCCTCCAATCACCAGCTATTCATAGGCAGCTGAAGAGTACATTGGGAGAAGCAGAGTCCCTGTACAACATCTTGAAGAAACTAGCATATGAGCAATCTTGCACCTCGCTCTAGAGATACTGAACGATCATCAAGGGCGCCGAAGTAAAGGAGATTTCGGCCGGTCTCAACAGGTTAGAAAGAGAGAAGAGCGCCTTGAAATTGTGTATCAGCATTATCCACACAGATCTCCTTGTCGGCATCCAAGATAGCCTGGCCCTAGTCCACAGCAAGACAATGTCGAAAGTATCTGATAATACTGCGGAGGCGTCCGAGCTAGAGCAATCTGGGTTCATTGCGGGCAAGGAGACACTGATGAAGGCTCAACCTCAGAATACATTCGGGCAAGGAAGGACAGGTATGCACCATTTTTCATCCAGATTCGACAATACTAAGATATGCTTGACAGTTGCACCCGCCAGTACCAAGGCTCATTTTGGATCTGATAATTCCAAACCCCAGAAAGGTAATACCTACGATGATATCGAAGAAACACAAAGCGCGAGCCTACTCGCAGGCAATCAAAACAGTGAAGGATCAAAAGACAACAGCAAAAGTCACCACTACAAAAAGGCCAGGGCGAAGGACACCAGCGTCATGGTATTGGGGAATATCAATTGCCAAGCAGGCATCACTAGCTTTTACCAGAGCAGGAAAGACGCTCTGGAAGTGAAAAGAAAATAGCCCTGAGTCATAGATTAGCGGAGTTTTTTAAGCCAGCGATTACACTTTAACGTAGAATCCATTCGGTTCCTAGCGTGCTATCAATATCTTGATTTATGATAAAATAAGTCTACAGAATCAATTGTTAAGAAGTAACCTAGTACTGAGAGCGCCGCGATTCGCGCCCGCGCCTTTATTGATAAGTGCGGGCATGGTGATAGTAAGACGGAGAATGGTTGGCAGTTCGGGTATGTGTTTGTTGCGAGGGTGGTGGAGACGTGATGGTGTTGGGAGGCGCTGATTTTTGTAGAGGCGATCCTAAAAATGATCCTTGCTCTTGACGTGCCAGTCTGAGTGGAAAGGGTGGGATGGATCCTGCGGGCGGAGTGTAAACATCATGGTGTGCAGGGGAAGTAAAAGGAGCGTAGAGGGGCGAAGGATTTGGATGGTGGCAAGGAATGGATAGACAGCGGTCTTTCTTCTTATTTAACGACACACACTCCTTTTTTCGTAGCTTAGCAGTTGCATGTATTAATATGGAGAAAACAAACCCGCAGGAACAATTTCGGGAAACGGTCTTAGCCTAAAAGCTCTACAGGTCATTTTCAAATTTCCGTTACTTTCCTCAGAGCTCCTGAAAGACGCAGTACTATCGTGAGTCAATTACACTCGTAAATCAAATGAACAGACTTGTGTGGTTGTAGGACTCTGTATACAGCAAGGTTTCTTCCAATAGAACGAGAGGTCCTACACCACCGTATTATCGCTCGGCGAGACATCATCTGCCAGCGCAAATACAGTCTCATCGAGCCACTTCCTAACTCCCCCATCCCAGGGTGTTTTCGAGTGCCAGTAATTGGCAAGCTTGATGCAAGCATCAATCCCATCTCGAACTCCAACCAGGGAGTCAAAGTTTGTCAGATTGTTCGGATGGTAATCATGAAGATCCACATTGGAGTGGTCGTAGTGAGCGTGCTTATGGTCTTGTCCCTCGTATGTGTGGAAGTTCTTTACAGCACCCCAGTGGTCTCGAGTTCCAGGCTTAAATTTCAGATCGGCTTTAGGGGTAGAACAGTAACGTCAGTCGCCTTCTTCCAAGTTGTGGCAATGCTTAATTTTCGGCAGAGAAAGGTGAATAAGGAAGGCAGACTTACTAGAAGAGGTATCCTTGTCGCCTTCGTTAAGAAGTACTCGGCGAATATGGCCATGGGCGTATGAATCTTGCAAAACATGGAAGCAGCTACCCAAAGCACGGTGTTCAATATATGCAGGTGTTTGGTGGTTGGCTGTCAGAAGTTCGCGCAGATTCGTAGACTCGGACGGAGTACTGAATTTGTCGAAGAAGCCCTTTAATACTTCTCCAATCGGAGTCTCGGACGATACGCCTTGGCCACCACAGGCAAGTTTGTACGTGATCTCAAGCCATTTGAGAGCCTTCTGCTTGGATTCGTGCGGTGGTTCGCCAATTTTAGAGCCCATAGCATGGAGCCATTGTAGATCTCCAAAGTGGGAGCGGCGGATCAGAAGTTGTTCGAACGGCAGCTTGTCCAGCACTGGCACGTAGAGATTCTTGAATTTTTGACCGAACTTCCAGCCTGTTGAGTAATCGAGATTGTTGCCAGAGTTGTTGTCGTCAAAAAGCTCGCATTCCGGATGGTCATTCCACACAACACCACGGATGAAGTCGTTGACATCCGGCGTCATTTTAGGCTTGTCTCGCAGGTGGTAATACGTGAGCTCACTGTCTAATTTGTATTCTGACGCAATTAGAGCAGCGAGAGTCATGGTTTCGTGCAACGGCTCATGCATAGTAATGTAACTCCCACCTTGTATAGACATATGGCTGAAAATTGGCTCCAGAGCGATCGGCCTTTCAGGCTCCTTCTCGATTTCTTCATTTGATGCCATCATTTCAAGTCCGGCGGGTCTGATAGCAATGGATCGCTCAATTTCTCTGCCGTTCAACGCACCGGAGTCAATGTTGTGTATGACTGAAGGTAATATTCCAATGGGATTTTCTCCTCCCCTTCCCTTATGTCCAAGACTTTCTAAACGACAGGCTTGAGAGAATTGAGTCGTGCGTGAAGTCATCGGTGTAATGATGATGTGTGTCACATCATTCTGGCGAATGGACATCGGACATGCCCTCCTTGGTCGAATGGCAATCGACGATGTGCTTCTCAAGCTGGTGCTGAGAATAAGTGGCGTGCCGAGTTGAGCTGAAACGTGGGGTCTAGTTCTGCAGCTAAGCCTTCCTATCAAGCCACTATCACATTGGGTACCTTACTGGCATCGAGGTGTGGACCAACGGCGGGCCTTTCTCTATGGAGGTTTTCGTATACCGCTCAGATGTCACAACTGGTGTTCAGGCTCACCGTTGCTAGCATGAAACCGTCCCAGGTGGGCCAAAAGAAAAAGATCTACTGTTCTAATTAGCGTACGCAGGGATATTGACGAAGCAAGGAGCTGTCATTGTCTAGTTTGGTGGAAGATTAGGAGTCTAAAAGATCTAGTCGTTCGGAAATGGTTTCTTGGGGAAATGTTTTGGTGGCACTTTACTAAGAGCAGTAGGTCCTTCGTCTTGGGCGCCCACGCTAACTTCCGTGTCAGCAGTGAAAGAAGTTGAACGTGCGGTTGCGATTCCAAAAGGAGAAGACGGGGATGGGCAAATGACGTACTCCAAGTCTTTCGATTTCCTGTTGTAGAACGATGAACCATGCCAGGATCGGGCCGTGACACCTGACACTTGGGGGCCGCCCCAGCTACAACGTATGACGTGATACTGAAGACAACGACATCAGCTCCTACAGACTGTAACGATATCCTTGCGGCTCATCTCAGGCCAACGGACTTTGGCAGTGACGGTTGGGGTATTGGTCTTTCAACTGGGGTCGCGAACGGCGCTGAGTGTCTGAGTCTGTACCTTAGCCGTGAAGATGACCTATGTGGCATCAGGTCAAAACAGCCTTGATTTGCTACTTCAATTAGTCGCCAGCGGTAGCCCCCTCATTTGTTCCAGAATCAGTAAGAGTTGCTTCGCATGTAGACAATCCGGGAGGGATTATCTGCCATGCTGATGCTTGCTGTCGGTTTGACATCATCACTACGTACGAATAAGACGACCCCTTCCCATCGCCGTGTCTGATTTGGGTTAGAACCTCAGTGATAACGGTGTCAGCATGCAATGACGGGATGTCTAGCTCCTTGTATCTGCCGGGGACATCGTCTATAAGGATGGCAGGGTCGAAGTAAAGTTTGCATTTCAGTCTTGTCCATTCTGCAACTGCTGCATTCATAATAATGTGTGATCACTGCGGACAATCAGGAGCAGAACCTGCCTCTCAGGTGCTCCACTCCTTTGATAGCGATGGTCTCCATGCCCTGACAGATGGCCTGGCACGTTACTCTATCAATAATCTAACAATTCACAATTATGGACAGCTTACCATTCTTAGCGACAAGCCAGGCGGTCAAGTCCTTGGCCAGGACGTGTCAAGGAACCATGCAGACATTAGGCCACTTGGTCAGATCGCCTCAATCAGGTTGTATAACAACCTTGAAGGGGCCATTCACAGCGCCACCCTCGAACACAAAAAGGGTATTTTGGCGCCCAAGTATCTTGAAAGCACATGGACCAGTATCAACCCCGGGGATATTACCCCAAACACGTGGCCAACACCATTTGATTCGGGTAGGGAAACCGAAATATGAATTGCCCAGTGATACACTTCGCTAACATGTTGGTTGCTAGACTGGGACTACTGGAAAATTTCATTCCAGCTCGAAAAGGACGGCCCCACTTTTACAAGTGACGCCTGGAAACAATGTAACCTCGGAGAAGCAGGTAAGAAGCCAAAATTTCAGTCTACTGAAAAGCTTGGGATAATCATTTGTCAGACAGCGACAAATACGGTGTTCTCACCTTCACCATTGACAAGAAGGAATTCATCATGGATATGCCCAGTGTTCGTCACCTTATTATCAAGCTCCACCAAAGTATTGGTTTACTAACCTTATCCAGAAAGGAGCCTCGAACAGTCTGCTGCACAGTAACAAGAACTTTAATGGGTTTGCCTTCTTGCAGGTAAGTTACTTTACTGTCTCCTGTGGAAACTTCGCTTATCCCGTACTACAGGTCGCCAACCAGTTTTCAAAGCCAATTTTCGAAGTCGCTGTACGGCACAAGCACGGGACTGAGGCCGAGCGATCCAAAGAATGGCCAGAGACCTTTGCGCCAGGCCAGAGGACTTCATCATGGCCCGTTTACTATATAACTGGAAATTTCTCAGGTGATGCATGGGATATCTCAGTGATGCGCAAAAATGACAAGAAACCGCATACAAACAAAAAGAAGCAGAAGGGTTGCTGGCTCCAAGGTGATGATCAAGGCAGGATAGTCAAAAATTCTGGTCAAGGATGCGGGGTGGAAGTTGGACTTTCCCAGTGGCGGCTGCGAAGATACCTGGGATTGGTCGGGTATGGGTGCCGCTGGGGATGATGTGGAACCTGAATGGAATCATGTCTGAGGCCTGACTCCTCCAGAGGGACTGACGTTGGCGCCTTAGCAAAGCTTCAAAGACAGTATACCGTTCAAATCTTACCCTGGCGGTGTTGGCAGTTGTTCCTCATAGATTAATAGATCGCTCGGAATAAGGCGTTTCCCACCCGCGCTACAAGTCTTCACTGCATCGTTTGTCCTTTACTTTTCACTCTCGTGGATATTTTACATCTGCATTGAGGGTCATGGTGTTTGGCTTGCCATGTGGGCAAGTTGAAAGAATTTATGGATGTGAGACATTGTGACAATTCGCTAGCTTGACATTTGAGCTTTAATGCATCTTGTCATCATTGTGGGAGATTGTGCGGATCAACACAATATGATAGGGGGAACATAGCAATAGTCATGGAGGATAGTTGAGGATCGTAAGTGTTGAAGTAAAACATTCCAGGGAGTCTGAGCATCGGTTGAACCTCGGCTCAAACATCTCATGTCTTGGCGGCTGACTGCATGAATTTCCTGGACGACGACAACCTGTCACGGTACTGTGACAGATTCTTGCTCTGCGCACGGCTTTTCTATCCACGGCCTGTCCTCCTCAGTAGCAAAGGCTCGAAGATGAGAAGATGACAAGGCATCCTTACCGGCGGAGGACGCGCTTCCGCCATCTATTCACTATTCCATCATAACGACAAACGAGCATTTACGATACAATCCCCACTCCGTCAGCGAGCTCTATACAGAGCCTCTACCACCCTTCAAAGCCTCTCTTGGCTTATCACACTTCCTCCATTCCCTACCACCTTTCACCCTTCAAGCCTTCACCCACAACAAAATGGCCGCCCAATCGCAAATCCCCAGCACACCACGAGTAATCTCCCCCTCACCCACCCCCTCCGAGTCTCAACAAACCTCCTACTTCGCGCCTATAACCCGTTCAACCACAAAGCGTCGGCCTTCCGCCGCCTCCTCCACATCCTCCACAGTCCACGAAGACGGCTCCGACTCCTCCACAGAAACGCGCGCTCGATCACGAAGCCGCTCCCCCACAACCGCCTCCAAAAAAGCCTCCAAAAAGCGCAAGACCTCCTTCGCAAACACCTCAAAACCCCCCACAATCCCCGAATCCCCCAACGGACACCTCTCGCCCTCCTCCGCCGCCACCTCCAACACGTCCTACTGGCGGTCCCTCTCCCCCTCACGCTCCCCGTCTCCCTTGGGCCTAATCCCCATCCACCGCTCCTTCCGCAACTTCATCCACCGGCACGAGATCCCCCGAAAACTGCTCCACGTCTCCATCGGCTTCGTGACAATCGGGCTATACACCCACGGTCTCCCCACCGCACGGATCTACCCCTGGCTCATGGGCGCATTGATCCCCGTCGCGACAATGGATTATGCGCGCCATACATTCCCCGCGCTCAATAGGTTCTATATCAGATGTTTGGGCGCCATGATGAGGGAAAGTGAAGTCGAGGGGTACAATGGCGTGATTTGGTACCTTCTGGGGGCGTGGGCTGTGCTTAGGTTTTTTCCTAAGGATGTCGCGGTTGTTAGTGTGTTGTTGTTGAGTTGGTGCGATACTGCTGCGTCCACGTTCGGGAGGCTTTATGGACGCTATACGCCGAGGGTTAGGAGGGGGAAGAGTCTTGCCGGGAGTGCGGCGGCGGCTGTTACGGGGGTGCTGACGGCGGGGGTCTTTTGGGGGTGGGTTGTGAGGAGGTGGAGGTTTGATGAGGGGTTTATGTTTACGGGGGAGCTTGGGTTGCCGGGGTTTGTTAAGGAGGCGATGGGGTTGGGAGAGGAGCAGGGGAGGGTTGGAGGTTGGGTGGGTTTGGGGATCGTGAGTATTTGGAGTGGGGTTGTGGCTAGTTGTAGTGAGGTGGTGGATTTATGGGGGTGGGATGATAATGCTACGATTCCGATATTGAGCGCCATTGGGCTTTGGGGGTTCTTCAAGGTTTTTCCGGGGTGATGAGTGGAGCGACTCTTGCGTAGTTGAGCGGATATAGATGATCATGATATTGCTACTCTAACTTCTCGTGGGCTTTATGCCCATGCTCCTAGTGTCCAGCTGCCTCGCATGTCTGCCATACCTCGCCTCATGTCCCCGGCGTAACTCTTTCGCTGCCCAGCTAAGTTGGCTTCAGGCTCCTTTCTCATGCCCCCGGCCAGCCCGAATTGCATGAACGTTTCTCGCTCAATGTCGACGATGCCTCTGATCCGTAGACTGGCGACCAAACTTCCTCCCGCCCACGCACCTAGCGATTCCACTCCTCTTACCACCCCAGAGACATTCGGCTTAGCGTACTTCTCCCTATCCTTCTGCAAATTGACATCAATTTCATCCACCGTCTGCGGCTGCTCCGATGCCGGCACTTTCTTTGCCTTCTTCTCGTCATCGTCCCTGTCGGCCTTATTTCCTTGCTGTTCGGCTGAGTTCTTAGCTCTGGCCTCCCATCTCTTCATCCGCTTCTCGTCAACAATGCGCCCTTCTACGCCATCGAAGCCTCTCTCCTCCACCGTCGCTTTCACTTCATCCACGAGCCGCGATTTCAGGCCAGGGATGTGTGAGCCACCGCCCACGAATATCAGGCGCGACATACAGACTGCACGGACGTCTGGTGGGAGGGAGAGTAAGGCTTTGTAGATCAGGGCGGGGAGAGGCTGGTCGTGGTTATCGTGCTCGTGGCGCGGCTTGTCGGGGGTGAGGAGTGCGGACTCGACTGGTTGGCTGAAGGAAGAGAAGGGTATTGAGAGGGTTGAGCGCGGGCTCTGTGGATGAGGCATGGTGATGAGGGCGGGAGAGTCAGGCTGTGGTGTAGTAGGTGTCTCTGGTGAGCCGGGTTGGGTGGGGGTGGTGGAACTTGATTGGTCAGGGGCCGTGTGAGGATGTCGAGGGTTACACCATGCCATTCTTCCTGTTGCGTCCTCTGCTTGCTCAAGGTCGATGGATACCTCTTCCTGCTCCTGGTCTGCCCCTGACAGTGGGGTGTTGGGTAGGTACTCTTTTTTCTGTCGTACTTCGTTTTCAAGCATCTGTGCCATCTTACTTGTAACCATTCTCATTCCTCTTATCGTTCGAAAGTGTTTCAATTCCCTGTAGTCATAAACTGCAGTAACTGTAGTTTCCTTCCACCCCATATCAACCACAAGCGCCGACCTACACCCTGCCGCGACAGTGCTCATGATGGCTGGCGAAAGTAGCGTCACACTCGGCATCTGGAAGTGCTCAAACAGCGTGTGCAAGATTCGATCGAGCAATTGCTGCGGCAACACCGACGGTACGATCAGACACATCTTCCTTGCTTTTGAGTCCAGCAGGAGGTACTTGTTGTATGCTTCCCTCACAAGCCTCTCGATTTTATCATATACAATGCCCAGATCAAAGCCTCTTAGGTCCATTCGCCATAGCTCGCTGTCATCACCCCACGTATCGAGCCGTCTTTTCCTCTTCGGTCCGTTATCGTGACCAGGTAGCCATATGCGGTAGTCTCCCACTCGACGCGACTCTTCGCGCCCAAAGCTCAGCCTGCATCGAGGGTACTGCTCGCCAGCAAAGCCGGCGGTGAGATGACGCGTACCGAGCTCGAGGACCACAGATTCTTCTTCCACGCGGAAGCTAACGGAGGGGGAGGAGAAGGTGGAGGAGATACCTCGTTGGGGAGTATGTGGGGAAGAGGGGTCGGCTTGAAAGTGTGAGAGGGTGGGACGAGAAGCTGATAGTGGTTTGCGGTCTAGAGGATTGCCTATCGAGGTCATTGAGTTTGGTGAAAGGGCATTGAGGGCAAGGCGACGAACGATGTCATCGTATTGAAAACCGCGCTAGTGAGGAAATTCGTAATATTGATATTGACAATGCGGACTGGCGTTTACCCTCTGAAGTACGGCAACATTATCTGAGATCTTGTCGCTTGAGAGCCTCGACTGCAGCCTGCACGCAAGTTGCTGTAATTTAGCGTCGCATCTGATTAGTTGTCACCATGCGTGATCAGGTGTCAGCACCCGCGTTGGATTTGGGATTGCCATAAGCACTACTGTTTCACCACAAGCATCTTCCAATTTCCATCTATCGAATACAATGCATCTTTTGGCTCTTGCGTTCTGGATACTAAGCTCCTAAGTCTTAATTTCATTCAACATACCTGCGATTTGCGAGCATTGCCAATTGCGGTCCTTCTACGAAAGTGATTGAATCAAAGTCCCTCAAGATACAGATATGGCGTCGAATTCAACAATCCTTATAACCATCACTCTGGCATATGCAGCGTGGCATCTACAATGTTTGTTTGTGAATTGGCGGGCAGCGCGCCGATCAGGATTCCCGATTTTCATCATTCCCTTCAATCCCCTTAATGTGATTTGGATTATGGGGAGTGTAGCGTTGAGACCTGTTTTGGCTCGATGCCTGCCCCCAGTCGTGTACAATTTCCTCAAGCCTACCATCTATGGTTGGGAATTTCTTTACAGATACGAAGTCTTTGCTCGTCTAGGGCCGTCTTTCATGCTTGTCACGCCAGGGCGGAACGAACTGTGGGTGGCAGAACCAGAAACGGCGCATTCGATCCTGACACGCCGGAATGACTTTTTCCAACTCGATATAGCGAAGCGTACGTTTGGAGGTATTTGGTAAATCATTTCTAATAAAGCTTACAGGCATCATGGGAATGTTTGGCTCCAACCTTACCAGCGTGAGCCTCCCCTTGTTGTTTTTCGCTCAAAGACTGATCCTTGCAGTCTGATGGCGATAGCTGGCAGCGTCAGAGGAAGATCGTCGCACCACTGCTCAATGAGAGCATTAGCAACTCTGTCTGGGAGGAGGCGTCAAGGCATGCCAGCGAGTTGCTCACGTCCCTTGTAACCCACGACAACGCAGACGCTCATACACAAAGTACGCACAAAGCAGAGACTGATGCCACCATGGCCGGTGTGCGTTCGGTCGCGATCAAGGTCCTTGGAAACGTCGCCTACGGATTTCAAGGATCGTGGGGCGAAGGGCATAATCAAGCGCCAGCAGGCTATCGGCTAGCATACATGGACACCATCCTTACGGTCATTGAGAACCTTTTCCCGGCAGCCTTGATGCCTGTCACTCTACTGACATCGCCAATAATGCCACAGAGCGTTCAACGCATTGGTCACGCTGTTCAGGAGTTCCCGAAACATGTGAAACAGATATTAGAGTTGGAGCGGTCCTCTGAGCGCAAAACAAAAGCAAACCTTCTCAGCACGTTGGTCGCGGCATCGGATGCTGAGAGAAAAACTTCGTCTGAGCATAATAAATCGAAGCCCTGGTTATCCGAGGACGAGCTTACCGGTAACCTCTATGGCTTTACTGTTGCAGGCTTCGATACAACAGCAAACACAATGGCTTACGCCATCGCTTTGTTGGCAGTACATCCTGAATGGCAAAATTGGATTCGTGAGGAGGTAGTTGAAGTGTCTCAAACAAAAGGTCTACAGTACGAAGCGGCTTACGGTGCTCTCAAACGCTGTTTGGCTCTGATGGTACGACCTCCCACCCAATTGACCCCTCTCGCTCCCTTTGCGTTCAAAACCTGTATTAGTCTCTAACCTCCTTCACTGCTAGTTCGAAGTCCTCCGCCTCTACACCCCCATAAATCACATTCCCCGCTTCAGCAAATCAGATCAAACGGTCTCCATCTCTCCCAGCTCAACGTACACGGTTCCTTCTCAAACACATATCTTCATCTCAGCTGCGTGCTTGCATGTCTCGCCTACCATCTGGGGCGACGATGCGCTCATCTTCCGCCCAAGCCGCTGGCTCAGTCCTGATGGTGAGCTTGTTCAACCCCCACGCCGGTCGTTCGTACCATGGTCTGCTGGACCGCGCATCTGTCCGGGTATGAAAATGGCAGAGGTTGAGTTCGTGGCGGTGATGATGACCGTATTCCGTTCTTGGAAGGTAGCTCCTGTGGTACTTGCCGGGGAAGATGAGAATACAGCAAGCGAGAGGCTGGATAGGGTGATAGCTGACTCGAATCCAAAGCTCACATTGCAGATGAACAGGCCAGAGGATGTGCTGTTGAGGTGGGAAGAGATATAGCATATTCACTAGCGATCGTCACGCACGGGATGGTGACATCTCCCAAGGCAATGCCCAATGGAAGTCTTCCATCCGTTGGTGCTGATTATGCAGCTCATATGTGGGCCAGCAAGCGGAAGATAGAAGATCCAATTAGACTCGCGCGAGAAAAGATACACATCCAACGTCAAGTTCTCAACGATGTCCCCCACTCAATCGCGCAACCGTCACCAAGACTTCATTAGTAGTAGACTTACAACTCTAATACAGATATCTCAAACGTCTTCCTTTCCTCGAGCTTCATCCTATAAAACATTTCACTTGAGAGATCATCTCAGCCGTTTCGCAATACCAGAAAAAGAAAAAGAAATCCAAACAATACCTACTCAGAGGGCGTCCGTATGCACTCATAGACCCAAGAAGGAAACTAAGCCTCTCCAAAAATCCCTCACAGGCTCCAATTCTCAATGAACGTAGCGCCGCGAAAGATGGCACATGAGTCTGTTTATCCCCCCCCCACCCCCAAAACGTCAAGCATACTGCTGCGCCTTCGCCTTACCCTCTCATATCACTTTTCCACCCTTCCAAACGACCCAAATCCCTATCCAATACCTCGCTGCAGATCCAGTCCGTGCCATCAGGCTGGATCAGAACGGCTGACGGCGAACGTTGCATCAAGATTTGAGGAAGTCTTGATTCTTATTGGGTTATAAGGCGGCCCTGTGGGTGTTGTTGGTTTTGGTATTAAGGAGGGTTAGATGTGTGGAGTATTGGGATGGGGATGGAGGATAGCGAGCTGTAGTGGCGTCGATGGTTATGACTGTACGATATGCGAGGTATGGTGGGGTTTATATGGGGGGGTTTCAAGAGGGTGGAATGAGTGATGTTCGTGTTGGATAGGTTTCGCTTCAGGGGTGGGTGAGAAGTTTTGCGGATTTCTTTTTCATCATAGCTCTATCTATTTACTCGCTCGTTCTATCTATCCACTCACTTACGCAACTTTTCGCTGGAAATAAAAGTGATTTGGTGTAAAGGGTATCAGACGTATGCTCAAGAATCGAAAAGATCAAAACAATCGAAATAGGAACAAGTAGCCCACCTACTCCAAACCTCGCGTCAAATAACCCAACTTTCCCTTTCTTTGAAAATCGTCATTAGATGCCTACACCGTCCTCCCTCTTCCTCCCACTTCCTCCCCGCCAGTCCTCTACTGGCTTCCGACCCCTCTTTCCCAGCCCTCTTACTCTTCATGCTCGCTTTAGGCCTCCGCTCAGAAATATTGCACTAGATGACCTCCCTACAACAGCCCAGGCAAAATTCGATACTTGACCTGTTCGCAGTACTTCTGCCACTGGCTGCCATACTTCTTAGAGCACCTGGCCTCATCCCTCGGAATGCGGTTCGCAAATAGTGCGACAATAAATACGGTGTAATACCAAGGAATGGTGCGCCAAGAGCCGCAGGACGCGCCCATTGCGAAGGCGAGGAGCATGTCGCCTAGGTAGTTGGCGTGGCGAGAGAAACCCCACCATCCTGTATATTTCATTAGCGTTGATTTCAGGGTTCGAAATGGAAAAAAAGAAGAATCTTACCAGAGGTCAGGAGCAGAGACTCGTGCGTCTTCCCATCGCTGGTTTTGTACGTCGCTCTGATGAATTTGGCGGGTTTGCCCCACACGTTGCATTTCCCGCCGGTTGCGCGCACGCTGTCTTTTTGGTAGTTGGCGCCGCGGAATATGGCGTAGCCTCCTAGTCCGATGATCAGAATTGCTGCCACCTGCCAAGTGTCTAGGTCAACTGGGTATCTGGCAAGATATTGTGCTTGCACGGTGTACAGATTAGGAACAATGGCAACGCTCCCGAAGCCAAGGTAGTAGCCGAAGTGGTCGTGGCACATATCCAACGTGCGCAGGTACCAGCTTTCGTTCCAGAAGAAATCGACTACGTAAATGCCATGGAAGAGGTCCACCAGGAGAAGGGAATTTGTGACATAACCAATATGCTGGTATTGGTAGGCTGAAAAGCTAAGAGAGATTAGCGTCCAGGCGACGATGCCGGGCCGCCCGTTATGGAATAGCTTGAAATCCCACAACTCCCCGAACCGAGGGTTCAGCTCCACGCCAACGAAGTAATCGTGAATCCAGCTGCCGGAGAACTTGCGATCGTTGGCAAAAGTGGGGGCCAGGTGCGCTTTCAAGAGAGCGAAACCGGCGAGCAAGAAGCCGTAGATGTTGACGGCTACGAGCAGACCGGGGAAGTGCTTGGCTATTATTGCGGGATCGAATACGCCTAGGTAGCCGAAGGTTACGAATAGGATGTGCGTTACCATCCAGGCATTGAGCCCGTTGGTTTTGTATTTAAGCAGGTTACCCGCCGGAGTCAGTTGGCCTGTGGATATTGGTCCGGGAAGCAGGGAGTAAAGTAGACCTTGAAAGACTAGCCAGCCTGCGTAGCCGATAACCGCTTCTTTTGAGAGGGAGGGTCCGAAGTAGGTGTAAAGATTTAGCGGGCCTATGCGCCCAACGGCCGTGAGGACGGTGGTCAAAGAGCCGTTGAAGTATTCTAGCGCGATCCAGTTCCCGAAGAGACAGATTGGACATATGATGACGAGAACCAGTGAGAAGAAGGCAGAGAACCAGGTTGCTTGGCTTTCGACGCCCCAGATGTTGTTTTCGAGCTTGTCCTGCAGATCGGCAAATTTGTCGGAGGCCTTGGTTGCAGGGTCGGAGATGGCGCCGTCGAGGTAGTGCTCGGCAGTCTCTTTTGTCTTTCTCGCGGGTTGCGAACGCGCCGGCTGCGATACCGTGCCATTAGTCTTTGGTTCCTTCATCTTGGCGGTCTTCGGGATTTTGTTGAGATGCAACCGGGGATTGACAGATAGTAATGTCCAGAGGAGGGCAGGAGCTGTCTATCGTCCTGGTTCTAATGTAGCGGTCAAGTAGTGCAGACTGCAATGTCGTCGTACTGATATCATGGGACAAAGAAGGGAGTGACCGAGCAGAAGCGAGCAATTGGCTCAACCTAGCGAATGGATGCCTGAAAAGTGGCACACGCGTCGAAGCAGGCGCTGCAGGGGCGCAGTATCTACGGTCCCATATTTAGCAGCAATCATCAATGACCGTATGATATCCAAGGCGCATTCCAATGGCAATAAAAGTGCACGTACAGGACGCAAGCAGGATGTAGGACTAGTTGTTGTGTGATGTGTTCATCGAAAATCTTGGAGGCGGGACGATCTCGCTCCAGCCATCGCGCTTATCCTCAACCGGCTTAGCTCCCGATCGGTCACTACGTCAACATATCTCTTGGCAACATCACTACCGAACTCATTCATCGTTGACCATGTTCGCTCCATTCCATTGACAACGCAAACTTTTCAGACAGCATAAAACCCCACGTCAACACTCATCCTCCTATCTCCTCACCGATCTCGTTTTCGTCCCAAATTACGTCCCAATCTCCTGATACTCATCTAACTTCCCGCCGCCTCACAAACAAACCCCTTAACATCACTTCCCCTCCCCCCCTTAAACCCAATAAACAAATTATTCAACTTCAGCTCATCAATCTCCGCACACAGTTTCGCCAAATCCCCAGCACCCACACTCACGCCACCATACCCAGCCGCAGCTTCCACAGCGAACAGCGCCGTCTCCAAAACCCCTCTAATCTTAATCGCATCCTGATTCAAAGCAACGAGCGTGGGGAAGACGCTGGGCGCCACGAAAGCGATACCGGCGGCGAAACAGATCTCCTTCTGGACAGCTGTGCCGTTGAGGCCGGTGCCTGTGGTTTTGTCAATCATTGTTCTGTCCACAAAGTCCCGTTCTCCATTCACCAACGCATTGCTAAATCTCAAAGAAAGTAATACTACTCTAGCTAACCCAGAGCGACATGCAGGAAGCACAGCAAAGCATATCATCGAATACAACGAAAAACATGGTGCTGATGAATAACATGGAAGGAAATGATACCCACCGTTCGACAAACTCTCCGCACTAATGCCACTGCAGACCACATCCGCAAACCTATCATTCGCAATTAAACTCGCGTATAGCGTCACCGTCTTCAGATCGTTGATCAGTGGCTCCGCCTCCGGGGCCAGCGGAGGCACGGCCGCCACGGATGCAGAGGGCGTCGCGGGTGGCGCTGGGGGGAGCGAGAGGGTGGGCCTCGTGACATTGGCTGGGGAGGGGGAGCAGGTGAATATTGTAGAGATTGAGGGAGCTGAGGAGACGGTTGTTGTTGTTGAGGGGGTTGGGGGCTGGGAGAAAGGTTAAGAAGTTGGTGCCGCTGATCATACGAATGATGGAAGGAGATTTTGGAGGCAGGGTAGGGTGGGGCGAAAGATGGAATGTGAGAGGAAAGGTAAGAGAGCGTACAGGGTCAGAGATCGATAACGCGAAGGTGCTGGTAACGATGGAGCAGCCACGGCAATTGACTGTTGAGGTTGTGGTTGTTGTGGAGGCGAAGATGGTGCTGGTGCCGTCGGAGGGGAAGCCGAATATGGGGGCTAGAGTCGTGCAGCCGGGTGAGGATTGGGCCCTGCTAAGAGCAAGTAGGGGGATGAGGGCGAGAATGAACGACATGATTGAGAAGAAAATTGGGGGAGGAGATTACGCCGGTATGAGGGTTGGTAGGGCGAGCAATGGATCGAGGTATTGGTGGAGTGGAAGGGAGTGAACCAGTGTCTTTTCATCCTTTCTGGACATAGAATGCACGATACATCGACCCATGACTTCATCTCACCATCAACCACAAATATGCAACATTCTTCGAAACGATTTGACCGCCTGTAAGAGCCTCCAGTATTCCCCATTGCTGGCCTCGGATCGGATAGGGGCCGCTCATGCAGCTTCAGCTCATCTTGCATAGCCTTATGCACTGATCGACAGAGTGGATCGAGACTAGGAACTCGACAGAATTGCTTGGATCTCCCTCTTTTCTGCACAGACCACATAGTGCTCTTTGCTTGGGAGCTGCCTGTAATGGCGTTAGCGCGGTTTGCCTTGGTCTGCTGCCGAGCAAGAGCGAAGGGTTTGTTCGGGTTCTGCTTAGCGATGTTGTGGGGAGTTGCGTGAGTGATGTCAGTCTACTACACAGGTTTAGGCTCAAACAAATTCAATACCCCGGGATTGTCGGCGGTCGCACATAATCGTGAACGTTTACGATGAGTAGGTATGTATTTGGTACTTCAAACCCTGAAGTTGCACGAGTGAGAGTCTCGTCTTGGATATCCTGAGCAGGTTTTTGGCATCCGGTCATCCCCGAACAAAACAAAGAACTCTTCCCACTTCAAACTTTCGCAGTATTTCGTGGCCCAATCTTTCGTTCCTTCAAAGACTTCGATCTCCAGGATGTCGAATACTTCTTCAGCTTGTACGTCTGCTCTGCTCTACGAGCGCAAAGTTCTCGAATCACATACACATCGTGTGCAAAGGTCTGGACGCGTCATGCGGTCTGATTACATGTTGGCAAAGCTTGTTTGTTCACCCCAGCTTTAGCATGCATTATGTATAAACCGGAGTCCGGAAAGTGTCAATGCAGGTGCTTCATATGCAAAGATGCCACAAGGCTTCTGGAGTCAGCAATTCGTTCTCATATCAGTAGATTGTAGTGGTAGTGCATGTACTGTTTCCAGTGGCCCAACATGTCGACGACCCTTCTTTTGTCCAATCAAGATAGCTCGTAAAGGAAATCTTAGCTCATTGTTAGCATGTTGTTCTTGATACAAATAGTTTCAAGACTAATCTGGCGATTTTTTGCAGAGCTAGAAAAACCCCGGGGTCCTGTCAACTCCACCACAAGGGGAGCGCGATACGTCCAACCAAGAGGTCTGTGTTACGCCTTAAGACAGATTTCATTCCACCATGAAGCGTGCAATTCTCTTGAAGCAACCGCACTTTAGTCTTCAAGCAATCCTTGAGTATCTGCGAAGGCCCAGTCCTTTGTTGTGGTGGGTTTTTCCTTATCTATTCGCTTCGAATTATGATGGGCCCCTTTGTTCCTTATTACTCCCTCGCGCGTATAGCAGTCATCCTCGCACATCAAAAGAGCATCCATCAATTACTATCCTGCCCCTTCTGGTTCAACGCCCGTCCATTCATCACCACCCACAACCTCATACTGCCACTCCTCAAAGACCTCATTCGGGTAATGGCGAATAAACCTCGCTTTCTGTCCCTTGTACTCATTCTTGCCTTCCTGATAAGTCCTACTTGCACCGTGTTCTAGTCTCTTGATCCTATCTCTGGTCTGCTTCTCAGCAGCCTCTGAAGGTCGAGGTTTGGCGTTGAGTTATTTTTCTAGGTCCTTGATCTGATTGTTGTAATCGTTTACTAGTTTACGGTAGTGACGTCGAATCTTTTCTTGGTTCATTAAGGTCGCTTGGCAACAGCCTGCTGCATCTTCATCAGTGCGGCGCTCGACTTTCTTTGGACAACCGCAGGGAATGTAAGATGGTGCGAATAGTGGGGGTGACATGAGGGTTGGTTAGGGGCTGTTGTTGCTTCTAGAAGGATGGTGCTGGGTTTTCGCTCCATACTGGGTATTTGAGACATTGCAAAATCTTTATATCTCCCAGTCTTCTGTGTTGAGAGAGTGGTGTTGGTCAGTGGGTCTTCCATTATTCTGGTAGTAAGCAACAAAAAAAGTGGTATTATTCAGTCTATAGGACAATGGTCTGAGACACAAACCCGCTACCATTTAAGGATTGGCCAGGTGTAGGGTGAGTGACAAGGCTCAACTTTCAGAGTTCGTGTTACATTGCTTTGTTGACAAGCTTGTGTCGAAGGCGTGCGAAAGTCATTATAGAGTGTCTCTTACCCTATAATTGCGCCACCATTACTGAGCATTGCATTAAAGGGAGTCTAGACACGCTCGGATCAAGTCAACTGGGACAATAGTTATCTTAGAAAACGTCGAAGTCTCAGGATATAATGGATTGTGGCGCCCCAGGTCTTCGCTGTGGGATAGGCCGGCTGAAGGAGCAATTCGGTGTTGTAAAGCTTCCAAATCCGTAGAGATATGACAAACTAAGTAGACAGCAACATGATGGCGGTTTCTAAGAAAGCGTCGAAGCTTTCTAGTTCAAAAGTTGCTCCACCCACGCGGACAACTTCTATCGTGTTCCGGAAAGGCAACGCAATCGTGTAATCGAAGAACGTGCTCAAGTCTTGGCTCAAGCAGCATGCCTGCAAACAACTTAATATTGCAATATTAGTGTTTCATTGTGTAGAGAATATTAAGAGTAGACTCACTAGCATTCCGAGTACCACAAATTTCGATACCATACTTAACGTTTCAGCGGTCAGACAACGGCATCTCGTTTCGATGCACTATACTCTGCTCCTGTTAATTTTTGTGTCTCTGTGCGCAATAACGCAACACTTGAAAAGATAGAAGCACGAG
This sequence comes from Bacidia rubella, assembly GCA_032158265.1. Classification (NCBI taxonomy): domain Eukaryota; kingdom Fungi; phylum Ascomycota; class Lecanoromycetes; order Lecanorales; family Ramalinaceae; genus Bacidia; species Bacidia rubella. Next base: position 2,112,303 of record JAVTIF010000002.1, read on the forward strand.
GCATGGCTGTCTGTCGAGGTCTGATGGGTGCCTTTTGACATTGAGGATGACGTTGTGCAGTCTCACTTCAAATTGCGTCGGCATTGTCACTAGTCAATCAATACTTTCGCCTTCTCCCACAACACCGTGTAGCCACGAAAGCCTCCCGTTGCGGCTTTTGGAACAGAGAATCCCACAGTATCATGATGAGCAGGTAGGACTACACGTTCCCACTCTTCCTATGCTGGTGTCAGCCATCCCATCCAAAGTCTACCGTCACGACAGTGCAAGTGTCTGCTGATGTTGATATTCCACTGGCAAGCATGATGCTCTCTCACATATGGCTCGACACTGTCCCTGTGTGCTTTAACTCCAGCTCACATGAGGCTGCCTACACAGCACAGGAGAATACTATAAAGCCGCGCACTTTCTCCCTCCGGAAATGTCTTTTCTCTTGCAAGCAGGCACAAAAGTTCCAACTCGAGCGGTCACAGGCACTTCAGCTTCTTGCATCTTGCATTCTTCACAAGCATATACATCCTTGCCCTTCGAACCTTCGACATCACCAGTATCGTCCAGTTGAATCAAGTCAAAGCTCCTCAACAACAATGGCAGAACCAGATATCCATCCATGCAGCTGTCCTGAGGATGTTAGAGACTGCACCAAGCAAACTATGCGCGACTGTGCCCAATACATGATCATGAACGAGGAAATTGTGCGCAGGAAGTACAACAAGTTATTCAACCAAATCCAGAAGAAGAGTGGTGGTCACCATACTGAGCTTGAAGAATACCAGGAAGAGCTTAATGAGTGCCAGGTTATGGTCGACAAGTACCAGGCTGAGGTTGCCTTAGAGAAGTCAATCCCGATACGTAAACGCCAAGACTTTCTTCAAGATCAGATTGACTTACTGAGCGGGGAATTGCAAGAATATGAAGATGAGGAACAAAAGTGCTATAGGGTTCTCGGAGAGGCATTCTTTGAACACAATCCTGACGCTACTCCCGCGATCTTGAATAGATTGAGGGTCAAATTGGCGGACAAAAAGGCTTTCTCTTCGAATAAGGCAAATGCGGTTGTACAGTGGTTCGATATCATGTATGAATGACGACTGTCACGAAGGAGGTTGGAGCAGACCTGAGCGACCGGCACTCGAGTGCTCTAGCGCTGCTATATGAGCACACTTCATCGAGAGCTAACGGACCTACTTGCAATTGAGCCGTGGAGGATGTGGCAGGGGCAGGTGCGAAGTGATTTGTATGATGACATGCTTTGATGATTATCGACCATAGACATACCAACAATAGACATTCAATTGATAAAAAGATGGACTCTTGAAGCATGACATGCCATGAGGTTGGCGATGGTCTCTAGACTTGGTAGATAGAAGAGACAACTAACAGAAGATGCTTCTCAGAGGGTCGTAGCATAGCGAACAAGTCAGTATACCGTACTACTCATGTAATTTTGCACATGTAATACTTCACGGGCTTTGCACAGTATGCGGATTGTCCCTCGTCATTGTTGTTCGCTGTCGAAACTTAGAAAGAATCTTTGACAACCTATAGAATAACATAATGCCAAGATGTATGCCAAGACCCACAGCCGGGCAGCCAATGTGGAAATCGTTGGTAATCTTGGAACGCGTCCTTTGCACGCGGATATTTGACATTCATTATACCTATCGCTGAATCGGCTGTTTGCAGAAGGCTCATAGCAATGACGCCAACTGCAGTGTACGTCAGGCATATCTACACTTACAGTCTCAATATCTGCTGTGTGAAAAACTCTTTAGAATCCTTGGCATGAATTTTTTTTGACCTAACCCATCCTGAACACATGTTTTCGGCTTGCAGTAGGGAAATATTGAAATCAAATTAAAGATCAGATTAAGACTTTTCAATTCGTACTTTAATCATCTAATAAAGTGTATTGACAGCCAAGTATCAAAGCAATTCTCTCAGTCTTCAGTTAACTTTCCCTTGAAAATCTTGGCATTCTCCGGATTTTTGCCGGATCTTAGTGGGCCCTTAGTAGTGAAAAAAAGCGCACTTTCAAAAACCCTCTGAATAACATTAATTTCTTAACAATACATTTTAGGAAGAAGCTTTCGCGGACAAATATATTTTATATAATATTTTAAGCAACTTATATATACAAAATTTGTTCTTTAAACTGAATTCTGAAGTTATAGAAAGCGATTGCAATCCAGCATTTGGCTTGGCGTGGTGCGATTTTTTCCCTTCAACCAAGGTGGGACCCTGGGTTTGGGTCCAAAAAAAATTGCGCCAAGGATTCTAAAGAGTTTTTCACATAGCAGATGATCTACCTTCATGGTCAGCCGCTTTGTGTCAGCGTCTTTGCGCCTGCGTCTTTGCACCAGATGGTGGACTCTCTGTGTCCCTTCGGTTGACATCGCTATGATCCAACAATCGGTCCCGATCTTAAAGACTCCTCCCATATGGTGGTGTCAACAAACCGTTCTCTCCCACGGCTTTGCAATCCATGCTAAGCTAGCTCGTGCAGCCAAGCTAACAAGGCTGAAGATGTGGGGTATTTTGGGCACCGCCGCGTGCTTCACTCTTGTTCATGTGTACTAAATCTGTTCGAGTTTGCAGCGTTAAGACTTCCTCTGAGATCTGATAGCGGATATTCACCAGGTCTGCATGGATCCTCTGTCAGCAACCGCCGGCATCATTACTGTGCTTGGCGCTGGCGGTGTCATCTCCAATGCTTTCAAAAGGGTCATCAGCCTCAAAGACGCACCTGATGTACTGCTCGCCCTGAATAACGAAGTAGCTGATCTCACTTTGACCATCCATGATGTTGATCGTCTTCTCAGAACGGCTGTCTTGGTGTCCTCTGATGTAGTGCCCTCGAGCCTGTTGGGCGCTCTGGAACGGATTAGACCGCTGCTTCTTAAATTGGAGAGCTTCATCGTATATGAGGTGACCGTACCGACTCGAGCAAGCACCGGTGTTCGGGTCGATAAATCCAGGTACGTGAGGCAAGAGCATCGCATCAAAGCTTTGAAAGACGAAATACGGACACAACGCATCGCCCTTGTCTCAGCCTTGACAACCTTTTCTAGGTAGGTCATCTATCAGACCCCATTGTGATCGTACTCATGTATTTAGCGCCACGAATTTCGAAATATTGAGTACAACCGCAAAGCTGCACTGCTCTTTTGAAGAATTCAAGCTTCAGATCCTCCAATTACGAATGGCAGAGAAAGGACCTTCTGGCCTAGATCGACAATTCTTGAATACAAGTGGGAAGTTCGATGATAGCAAAATCGTGACGGCAGACGCTCTTTCACACGAATCTTCTATTGGGGTCCCGCAACGAGGCGAAACTAGATCATTGAATGAAGCATCCATACCTGAGAAAGCGCTTATAAACCATGAACCGCAGACGGTAGTGCCAAAGGGCCATTGGATGTCTCATTTTGACATCAACACGGTTAGCTGCCCTGCAATCTGCCACTGCATATGCCATACTCCTCGCACATGTCAACTTCCAAAGGTCTTTCAGTCTGTCATTGGTTCACTCTTCGTTGGTTATCAGTGTATGCCATTGATAAGCCCAAGTTGCAATGACACAGAATGTCGATCGAGAGGTAGTAAAGTTATGGTCACGTATACATTCCCTTGGTGGCTGCTCCGTCGAGCTATTGTCTTCACTGCGGAAAGTGCATCTTCCAAAGGTCCAGAATTGCGTCTTCGAGTCATGAATGTCAGGCCTTTCTGGGATCTAGAAGACACCTTTCATCCAACAACCAGCATCTCAGCCGACGTCGCGGAAGTCGTTAATTATCGATTACGCATCGGAATGGTATCTGTCACAGATACCACACAGGATGGGATCACTTTGTTGCATGTAAGATATCGTTGCTCATACTGTGACTTTTCACTGAGCTGATCGCGGTAAAGCTCGCCTGTAGTTGGAATTATTGGGAGACCGCAAAACTTCTCATCGCTTATGGCAGTGATGTATTCTTTGGAGATGACTATGGCCAGTCAGTAACTTAAATATCTCAGGCTATATCTTACTTACATTAGCATAGGTCTCCTTTTAGTCTTATATGGCAGCGTCATTGGTCTGGCAATAAGTGTTGTCCAAGATTGTTGGATATGTGTTGGGATAGTGCGCAATTCGACCAATTTGGGTTTCCGAAACTACATCGAGCTTATCTGGGTGTCTCGGGTCTCGAATTTGACGAGGTACTGTCGCAAACACCGAGATCTGAAATTGATGCTACCGATGGGACTGGTAGAACATTGCTTTCCTGGGCAACGGCTCGTAGTGACGCGAAAACGCTGACTCTGCTCCTTGCCTCTGGGGCTGACCCCAACTTATCATGTCGAAGAAAAATGACCCCCTTACACTATGCCACAGACCACGACTGCGTACAGATTCTCTTATCTGGCAAAGCTGAGGTCAACACGTATGACTACCGCGGTTTCACCCCTTTGCATACCGTAGCACATGCTTCTATAAGCATTGAGGCTGCCGGAATCATTGCTTCTCTCATCGATCAGGGGGCCGACGTCAACAGCATGAATTTCCAAGGTTTCACTGCTCTTCACATCGCAGCGCAGCAAACCAACGCGCCCGCCATCTTGGAGCTTCTTGACCAAGGTGCAGACACTAATCGCAAAGCGGAATCTCCGGTCGGTGACACAGCACTTCAAAGAGCCTTATTCCATAACAGAGATGCAGTTGTGGCGTGTTTCATCGCAGTCAGTCAAATTGATCTCAACGTCACTGACAATAGCGGATGGGGTATCTTACATTATGCAGCAGCTTATGCAGATGAGGTAACCTTACGGGTGTTGGTCCATAATCGCTGCCTTCTCATCAGTACGTGGCCCACATGCGTTGAGCAGATTATGGAAATCGCAAAGTTTCGACGTGATCACAATAAGCTCTCAGCCGCTAGGTATCATACCCTCGCAGACCAGGACCCTTTGGCATGGTATTGTGAATTTCGATTCCTCCTAGATGCGATCGAAGGCGCAGCACAGCAGAGGAGCCAACATCAACGGATCTTCAGGAGGTCAGCCACTCCTGGTGAGCGGAGGAAGGAGGTGATTGTGCTCAAGAATCCGCTTATAGTTGCCGAAGAGGAGATTGAGTGCTGGGAAGATGCGCCAGAAGCTCCGTTGATGCCTTCATACCTTGAATGTGAGGCATAATGACGAAGCCAGGATACGAAGCGCACCATTATTGTGAGTCCACCAAACTTAGAATTTTGAGTCGGAGCCTACGATAGGAATTTAGTGGTGTCTAGGGTTTCTTTGATTGATGCCTAGTGTTTATGCTTTCCTTTTGAAATATCTCCTCATCTCGTATGGCTAGAATCGCTTCTTGCATCTCAATGTTTCACGTTGCAAACCCCCGAGTTAGTAGAGATTCTCTAGCAGACTACTGTCTCTTACCCGTTTTCTGCTCTCACAATCTGTCGAATTACATCTGTACCCCGTCGTTGAGACCTTTCATTCGTCGTCGTGACGGTGGAGACGGAACAGGTTTTTTCTACTTCTAGCATCTTCTATCACACCGAGTCATGTCAGGCAACGAATTACAATCTCATATTGTCGATTCGCAACAGTGTTTGCTACATCGAATCCCCATCTTCTCAGACCTACGGGCTACGATAATTCGCGATGTTGTATCGTCTTATCTTCGTGTCCTCTGACGACTCTAAGGGGTTGCATGATACTCCAGAAAGATCATGACAGTTCGAGTATCCAGTCAGGCTACGATGCTCTGGAAAGCTCGCGAACAAGCCTATGTTGTTTGTGCTCTTGCGCTAGATCTATAAGTAATCTGCTTGCTTCTGTCTGAATAGTGTGTTTTCAGCAAGCAACAACACAGAAACGTTAGCACTCTTCCAGTTGACCGCTCTCTAGCACTGATCTCAAGACAACCTAAAACTTCACAAAAAGTCCCAACCTTTGGAGAACGCGATTCGAGGACCATGCCAAACCCGACAACAGAACAACCGAAGGAAAAACATCACATACCGTGGGGGGATCTACACGACCATAAAGGTCTGCCGAAGTGTGGATGCCCTGAAAAAGCAGAGGAGCGCACTCAAGTGCATAGAATGGATTGTGCTAAGACGGCTCACCGTATCGGAGAAACATTGAAAGCTTTTTACGTCAATTTGGCCGAAAAATACCGCGGACTTGCCGATAAACAAACCGATGAGAAGAAGAAAGATTACTACAGACAACTGCAGCAAGAAGCAATTGATAACAGCAAGGCTCACGTAGCTCAAGCTAAAATGACATTCAAGATACATTACAATGAGGAGCTGACGGAGGCGATTTTGTACGAGTATGGTATCAAGACTAAGCCGAATCCCAGGGAACAAAAGCAGCACTTCAAGGAAAATAAATTTTAAGGAGACACTCAAGACGTAGATAGAGGACGATTGCAATTATTTAGAGATGTGTTTGCGAAAGGTTTGCATTGTATGCGGGATAGACGGGTACAGTCACCTAGGTGCCTTGGACGGATAGCTTTCAGTAATGAGCCTAAGAGAGACGAAAGCAATGTATGCGATGATGATGACCAGTCTATTGACTACACTCTTTTCAAAAATTAAACTAGGAAGGATAGACTAAAATGGATAGAATAATGTGTTTTTAACATATCATGAGTTTCATTCTTCGGGATAGTTGATTTTTCAAACAAATACTCCATATCTTTTGCCAACAGCTTCTCTAGGTTTCATTGACTTCCTTCCTATCACCTTCTCTCCCGTATCAGTCCCTTCAACGTTGCCTACCATTACTAATTTGGTTTTTCAGCATGTCCAACAGGCCCGCAAAGCAAACCTGGAAGCCCCATATCTCCAAAAACTTTCGCCTCCTCCTTCTGCAAACTCCTCACGTTCTAAATCTCATAGCCTAGTACGTTGCTAGCCTTCTTCGCACCTCCAGCGCTCTTGCTCGGACAAACATTCAAAGAATGTGGTAAGAAGCCATCACGAGCCTCGTCATACTTCAACCGCTCTCTATCATAGCTATCATCCTCGTAACTGTGCCGCCCCTCATCCTTCAGCGGCCGCATCAATATTCAGGGCCGTGATGAAAACTCCTTGCCATCAAGGCTGATATTCGTAACACTGCGCAAGCTTTTGATCAAAGGAATATTTTCCTACTGCGATCCTAGTCTATCAATGTTCGTAAAACCATGTTGTTATGTGTATGAGATGCTAAGGAGGGGGGGGGTAATAGGTGTGCGCGAGGGATGCCGTGGATGGCGGGATCAAGCTAGTCAGACTTGGCTATTGACGAGGTTATAATTGTGGGGAGGATGACATTGTTGAGCAGGTTTGGTGAGTCATGGGATATGAGGATATAGGATGCAGGCGTTTGAGAGGAGTTGGAAGGGCATGGTCGATGATGGCTTTTCATGCGGGACCGTTCAGGAGGCTCGTCATGTTCATGTTGGAGAGGTGGTCTGTATGTTGACGGGATGGTAAAGAGGTGGCGTCATCAGGTGGTTGAACGTTAGGCTTTGTATGTATCGCTGCGGAAGCTCCGGTCCATCGAACGTCGGACTTGCTCATTCTCCTAATTATGAATATAGGGCTAGGGAGACGCATTGTTCAGATAGTTTGAGGAGACTGTATTTGGAAAAGCCCAAACTTGACGATACAAAAATCAAGTAGAACAAAGGTGGAATGTAATTGTATTAAAGTTGACCCAATTTATGGACGCACTATGAAATTCCCCAAACTGCAGGTCTAACCCTCTTCGTCAACCAGAGTACCAAGTCTATGGACATGTAGGGAAGTTATCGGGATAGGTGGCGTTGCGGTATGTGTAGAATGTAGAGACATTGGTGTCAGCAACGTAATATTGGCCAAGATTGCCAGGAGGTCCAGCTTGCGGCAAATCACCGTGATACTGAGTGCAATTATAGTCACCATTCCACAAGACATTGAGGTATATGGTGTGGTATGGCGGGCATTTCTGCTGGGCTTTTTGGCGGCAAAGATCGAGTGCTGTACAAATATAGGCGACTGCGCCGAAGGCTGCCGTAGCATAGGTGATAGTCTCGCTTATGGGTGGATACAAAGTTGGCTGGTCGTTGGCTGGGTTGGCGTCAATCAGCCTTTGGCCGGTGCCGTTGTTGAGGAACGTCCATCTTTCATTGCATTGGGTGTAGTCGGTCACGGGGAATGAGAAAACTCGTGTCGGGGAGTTGGCAAAGCCTGATGGGATGAGGTACTGTGTGTCGTTTGTGAAGCCATGCCAGTATTCACATACCCATTTATGGGTCTGGTAATCAGCCCGGATTGACATAGTATGATAGTTGAACAGGTTAGCCCGTGTGCGGCATTGATAAGCAACGGTTACGTTGTCATAAGCCTCGAGGGCATATTCTTCAGTGATGGGACCAGGGAATAATTGAGGCCAATCCCAGTACACGGTATTCTGCCGTTGTAGCTTTACACCAAAGCCTCTGTAGAATTCCCTGAAGTTTCTGATGACTGAAATGCTCGGTAGCGTATGATAGGCTATCCCAGGGCCATAGTTGCTCGAGAGATCCGTAACAGCGGAAGTCTCATTGACCTCATAACGGTAGGCTGCGCATTTCCATGCTCCAGCACTGTAGTCAAAGACAGTCTCGTATGTGAGGTACCCAGCAGCTGAAGCGGTCGACTCACAGCTGGTCTTTGCTTGACACAGGGAGAGGGATGACGAGAGGTCTCGGGTAATAGGCGGAAATGCCGAGTCAAAGTTGCCTGGATTAGTGACTGGTAGTCGGGCCCCGGTGCCGTTATAGAATCTCAACCATGTTGTGCCATTATCACAGTTGTAATCTGTGATTGCTGATGGAGTCGACGATGCTGAAGACGAAGTGGAGGAAGCGGTATTGGATGCTGAGTAGAAGTTAGACAAACAGAGAAAGGTAACGTTGGTAGAAAATCAAGTGCCTGTGCTTGTGATGGGTGCAACATCATTTACACAATATTGTAAGAGATTGACTGGTGACAAACATGTTGTTCTGTCGAGTCAAAAGAAGGTATGAAGCCTTGAAAGTTTGTGCAATAATATTTTGCGTTGTTGAGGTCAGGAAAAGGAGCCAGATGGCTGATATAGATTAGAAAAGTGACAGTAGACTTACTTCCTGATATGGATCCTGATGAAGAAGACACTGAAGATGCTAGCACAGACACTATGTTAGCGATCGTGTATTGACAATCAAGGCACTGAGACTACAACTTGGATTATGAAATGAAACTTACCGCCCGAGCTTGCACCTGTAGGACTTGAAGATCCACCCTGTGACGAGCCTGAGTCAGACGGTAATTGCGCGCCGCCAGAATCTGATGGAGAGTTGTTTGGACCGGAAGATGTTGCAGCGTCTGAATCGGATGGAGTACTCCCGGAGCCGGAAGCTGATGGGCTACTACCAGCGTCTGACGCACTGTTTCCAGTGCCGCTGATTGAAGGGCTGTTGCCAGAACCAGAAGCGGATGGGCCGCTGCCAGCACCTGATGCACCTGTCCCAGAGGCTGATGCTCCACTGCCACCTCCAGACGACGAGGCTCCAGCACCAGCGCCAGAGCCAGAGCCTGTCGGGCCACCACCAGATACAGAACCGGTAGCACCGGCGCCAGTACTGCCAGCTCCAGCGCCAGAGCCTGATGCGCTATTGCCTGCATTTGATGCCGTTGGGCCGTTGCCTGCACCTGTATTGTTACCCGACACGCCACCTACTGATTGGCCAGGAGTAGGACCGCCACTATGCGATGAAGGTGCAGTGACCACTGGAGTAACAGGGCTCGATATGCCGGGTGCGGTCGCTTGGGACCCTCCGGTTTCAGTTAGGGATGGAGGGTCACCAATGTATCCCGGGCAATCCGCAGCTATACTTCGTTAGCACGCGGTTCGTTGGGGCCAAGACTCGGTGTATTACCTGGTTCAGCGGTGAGAAATACCCGCTCGCAGTTGGCAGGTGGCGAATCAGTGTAATAGGCAGTGATGCCAGCAGTGGATACTGTTTGGCAGAACACAGCCTCGTTGCCCCTGAACGCGCTGTTTATCCACGATAGATTGCCACTACCAATGGACCAGAATGTGGTGATGGTGCCGACACTAGTAGATGGCAAGAACGGAGCCGAACCGATGCTGGGATCTGTTGAGTACACTAGGTCATCTCTGTTGTAGACAGAAAGAACCCCATCGGCACTTAATTGGTAACCGGTCGAAGTCTGACAGTCGTCTTGGCTACCAGCTCGACCCACATATCCCCCTCCTGATGCTCTTGATCCAGCGCCTGCGGGCGGTCGAAATGCGATGAGTAATCTTTCTTCCGGATTGGGATTAGGTGTAACGGCACTGTATATATTTAGTGATACGATCTCTCGTGCGGAGATGGAAAAGGACTTACGGAAGGCCAGCGCCAGTGCCTGTAGGGCTTCCAGACAGTCCACCACCTGAGGAAGCCCCGCCATTACCTGAGGGTCCAGTCCCGCCTCCTGGCGAAGCTCCTGGAGTGCTTATCCCACCACCACCGCCAGGAACTGAAGGCGAGGGACCAGCTCCTCCGTTAGTCGGCAGACCCGAGTCCCCAGAGCTTCCTTCATTGCCAATCCCTGGCAGGCCGGAGATATTGGGCGACCCACCGCCAGAGCCAGAAGCTGTCAGGCCGCCGCTGACACCGGTGATGCCGGGAGTCTGAGGTGATAGACTGGAGCCCAGCCCGCCGTCAGGACCATTACCAGTTCCACCAGGCGTACCAGGCGTCGGTGTTGCGCCGCCTCCAATACCTCCTACACAGGTGTCTGCTGAGCATGTGCTTGATGGTGGAGGTTCGAGTGGGCTATTAGTTGGTAAGCAGGACGCGATGTTGACGCTTTCAGTTACGACATCTTGAGCGGCTGCAAGAGCTAGGAAGCCCAACGTGAGGACTATATCTCTGAATTTCAAAACCATACTTGCAGTTTGAAGTGATGAGAGGATATGAGGTGGGATTGAAAATGGGGGCACTATACATGTGTTTGACAGATTTCCCCCGAAATTGCATTCCACAATTACATTAATTGCACGCTCTTGTTTACTGACCCCTTGGAATGACGGAACAACCAACCAATGAGCTGCACGAACTTCAACAATCAAATTAGAGAATTAGCAACGATTCTAGGCTAAACTTAGGCTGGTGTAGAACGGGGGAAAGCTCCAGCCTTTTACCCCTTGCGTAGCCGCAATGGATGACAGGTGGAACGCCTTTTCAATTCATGACATTTCACGAGGCCTTGATTCCCACATGCAGATCTCCTTCGTTTGTGCTCGCAGGTCCGAATTTTCATGGTGTGCCAATTCCAGATCTCTGTGGATGGCGGCTCCATATGTGGCCTTGACAAAATGCTGCTGTACGTCGGGCCATTCTCGAGTAATACCGATTATGCCAGACCTTACGACTGACTTGGCTGGAGTCTTTGGCTTCAGCTCAACGTCTTGATGATTACCTTCGCCCCCTGAAACCGTGCGCTTTGATCAAGTCTGTGATACTTGCGATTTTTACCGCAACCGCATCGGCTAGCAAATATGAAGAGCATTTGGTAATCTTTCACACACCAAAGCTTGAGACTCACACAATCCAGTTTCAGAAGCATTGTATATTGCATGATGCGTGTCCTCCACCGTCTTACCACTCTTGCAGCTCTTCTAAAACCGCCTTCGACTCTGCCTTTCAACGATGTCACGACAACAAATGTCGGCATATAGCTAGTGTAATTAAATGATCCCGGCCACTGGGCGATAAGAGATCAAAAGGTAATGTGGCGCAGGTTCCAACATTCAGACGGTTCACCCCCAAGTTCAGCGCAGCTAGGCTGATTCAGAGGTACTCTGCATGCCTGGATCTACGACCTCAGCCATCGTAGCGACGTGTTTAGAAGTCCCGAGCCCAACGATGCCTCGCTGAAAACAAACTCTTTATAGATGAAGAAGTCATTGTCATCCCGAGCTGGTGGTTGGAATCATGTTTTCGTTGAGAAGCACTTCACGGTCGAGATAAGATCCAGTCTTCCAAAAGAGTACCCCAATACCTTCTGCTCCAGCTGCGTAAGGTCAGTTCTACCATTCATTCATCAATAATTGCCACTCACTGATGGGAGCCCATCCAGCCCTTTGCATTTCCTCTACGCAATCAATCAGGAGTGGGTGAGCAGCCAGCCATATATCGTAGTAACTCGATATAGCTTGATGGCGTGAGTATGCTGCTTGGTCTGATCCTGGGAGATAACCGCGAGGAAAGCTGCTTTGCATCGCTATGGCTAATGTGCACGTTCCTGTCAATCACTCAGCTATCGGCTTCACGTGCATTCGCGCGAACGACTTGCCGGATGGATATCTTCTTGGCAGCATCTGACTTGAGATTGTGCGACTCGTGTATATACCACGCGTGAGAAATTCGATCTCATCATACCCGTATGTTGAGACATCCTCGCTGTAGAGCTTCTGAAGAGCGCCCTCGCAATCTGCAGGGTTGAATCCACGTGATATCCAGTCCCGACCACGGGTGCAGTAGCTTCGAAAATCAGTTTCTTGCGATATAGACGCGTTGATCAAAGGGATTGCTGCTGCTCCGTGTTGAATTACTAAAACAAGAGTCCACGCCGCAAAAAGAACGTTTCGAGATATATAGTGTATGATTGTCGCTGCCATGCGGGATCCGAGTTGAAAGCAGGCAATTCAACGATTTGCTCTTATGCTGCAGATGGTTGACAACCAAGACTATCTCAATTTTGTGAGATATAATTGGCACAGCAATATGCGCTTACCTCCGTGCAAGGCCAGACGCGTATGGAAGTGTCTTAGCCTCCGACGTCAGTGCGCTCAATTCATGCTACTGAAGACCACCATGATTTCGATGCAACCACCACGTGGTGGCTTGACCTTTTTCACAGACGTTGCGTCTCACCCCGAAAAGATCGGATGAATCTTCATGATCGTTCGATCCAGGTTGTCATGAAAAAGGAGTGGCTATGAGGCGATCAAAACAGATCAACTTTCAAGATCCAGATAGCTATTGAGAAGAGTTCGCAGCGTGACTTTCGTAGAATCAATATCGTTAAACTGTCACTCGCCGTCCTGGCGCGCCTGGTGTACGGTGTCCACGGCTTAAGCAGCAAGCTTTTTCTTTCTTCTCATTTGTACTTGAGCGCAGCAATGAGGGTGGAAGCTCACGTCTCAGGCTTCAACTTGACGCAAGACGATGCAGTGAAGAAAACAGAACGCGAGAAAAGATGCGCCAAGCCGACTAGACCAAAAGAGTAGTAGCGTCAGCAGACCAGCTATTCATAAGCACAGCATTTCCCGGTGTTGGATCTTGCTTCTATGGAATGCAGTTCCCACTCAGCTGTTGACGACGAGAAGCGACGACAGATGACACGTCCCGTATCAATTTTGCACTCACCTTGAAATGCATAAGAGGGATCTCCCCAGTCGCAAGCGCTGCGAAGAGAACCAGGCTTGTGAAAGAGCTAGGAGCACAATGAATCGCACAAGACCTCATGCTACAAGACTTCCCTAGATGAGAGCTGGCAACGTCTCCCAATGAAAATGATATATGCTTGCTGCAGTTTTGTTGCTGCCAACTTTCTACCAATCCAAGATCGCCTCACTCCACAGTGTGCGAGTAGGGAGACACGGAAGCCATGAAGCCGTGGGAAAGAGATATATGGACAGTGCACTCGTTAAGAGCTTGTGTCTTAGAAGTTCGAGAAAGCAAGAGAACTACCATAACTGTACGAAGGATGGCTGTATACTCGTGTACGTGGCACTTTCGCATGATCAAGCACAATACACTCTGGGCCTGTATTTTCGATGTACCCACGCCTTCACTTTCGGGATTCCCAAAGGCATGCACTGTCGCAGAGAATCCAATGAGGTGCCCAACATCCTTTAGAAGCAGACACTCTGCGGATTCAAATGCGAGAGCCATCTACGCCCTACTACTTATCCACATCCACTCCCCCACCAACCTCCCCTCCTCCCACCACCGTCTCATTCCCCTCCACTCAAGAGTAACAGCAACCCTAACCCCTCAACCCCATTAAATACCCCCTGCAAACTCATAACAACATCCAGCCCCCCCGTCTCTCAAAACTAAAAGTCTGATCGCCGCGATAATCCGGCACCCGAACAACCTCACAAGTCACTCGCCTGTCCCAGCTAAAGAACCTACCGCAAGAGCTGAGATAGTCATTGTGGGTGTCGTAGTTCTCGGCGCAGATGTACGGGTGCAGGGTTACTGTGGGCGCGGGGTCGTAGTAGCCGCGTACGCGGAGGGTGTTGGAGTAGGGGAAAGTGATGAAGTGCAGGGCACCGAGGGGTGGGCGGTGGCAGTGAGATTAAGGTTGGTGGGGCGAGGTTTGGGTGGGATGGTGGGGTGGGGGATGAGGGGGTGGTGAGGGGGCGGAGGAAGGGGAGGAGGAATGCTAGGAGAAGGGGGATGGTGGGGTGCATGTTCGGTGAGCTTGTGGTGGTGCGGGTTTGGGGGTGCTGCGATGTACCGTAGGGTGGGACTTGATATCTGGATGCACAGCGGGATGTATGGCTTGACTTGGCTAGACTACGAGGGGGACATGCTACGCTGGAAGCAGGTGTATGGGTGATCTTGAGACATTGTCTCGCAAGTGAGCTCTTGTTTTCGTCTTTGGTTCTTCGAGGACTGCGTGAGCGGGTAAATATGCTGGGTGTGTGCCGCTTTGATGTAAGGTACCTTCGGGGATCTAAGATCAGCATGATCCTCTGGACGCGATGCCTTGCTCTTCAATTCTTGACATGGCAGTCAAAGATTTTAGCCTGCTTAGATCGAAGTGTCATTTTTGTGAAATCTGTGTCGGAAGACTCTTGACATGTCTATACGAGTACTCGGGAACTGGGAGAGGGGTACGTTTACTTGTATAGAAGAGAAAGTCAGAATGACCTTTGAAATCGCGGAGGAGAGATATTCAATCATAGGTTGAGTTGCGATAGGCATGCTAATGAGGTCTGATTGTGAGTTTGTTGTGAGATTGTGACTCTATGTGACTCTAAATTTCAGGTTTGGTGTTCAACATAAAGCCTGGAAGACTTCCATTCGCCACCGTTGCATGGTTTCGTAAAGCTTTGGAAATTCACATCTGCGTTGGGTTATGCCAGTCCGCCAATTCGTCCTGGCTCTGTCTCGAAAAGCATTCTACGAGACCTGAACAGGCGCGACCACTGTCTCTCCATCTGCTACTCCGCCAACGAAGGGACTTCTAACGGGCGCGCTGAACCTATGCTCTCCGCCTCTAAACAAACCATTGATAGCCAGATTGATGTAGTTTTTCCCTGGAGTAGTGAAATAAAATCGCAGATCGCCGCTGTAGTCAGGAAGTCGATCGACAGCGCATTTCAAATCGATGGAGGGGTCATTTTGCAACTGGCCGTCGCAGATTGCAAGAGGCGCGTAGTCGTGGTCGAATGTTTCCGTGCAGAGATGTGAGGTGGCGTCGTCGTACCAGCCAGTGAGCTGTGAGTAGGTCGTTAGGATAGTTTCATATCGTTGTGATAAGAGATAGAAGACATACTCGAATTACAGAATTTGGGTAGAGGTTGAATTCGAATGCATTCCGCGGAGGTTGTGGGCAGCGTGGAATAGAGACATGCTGCTCATTCAATGGAGGCTCATCGACTCCAGTGACAAGAGGGATAGAGAACACTGAATGAGCCCAAAGCCAAACGAAGACAGGTAGGTTCATAGGAAGCATGACGATTACTGTGTGTCGAACGGAAAGTTGCAGCAAACGAATGCCGCAGAGACAAGTACACAGCGACCAAAATCATGACGTCTCTCATTGGAACTTTACAGCGCGCATGTGCGCTTCAGAGTCAATGTTTCTAAGTACGCAAATATCATGGGTAATTATCTAGCGATAGAGACTTAGAAGCGATGTCAAATTTGGATCATGCGCCATGACTCTTCCCAGAGAACCACGCGACATGGTATTTTCGACCACCGTGCTTGGAGTAGAGGTAGAAGTCGCGATGCTGAATTCTGATTTGGTTGAACTTCATGGGTCCGACAACGCATTGACGATGCGATGTGTAGGCACCCTGGCTGCCCAATTACAGACGCTCAAACGCATGCGGAACCGAAAGTCCCACTTCTGTGTATATGACATACGATTTCAGAGATCGTTCCAATAATGATATTTCGACTGAGGCCAACGGATCGGCCAGCACAGATTTCACGGTGTTTTTCTCCGTAGCTTCCTAAAGCGGCTAAGGCTGCCTTGGCAGTCTCAAAGCGGGTAGTGCAGTTCACATCTCCATCTTGCAGTCTCCCGTCTGTTTCGTTCTTCATCGTCAATTCCATTCAAAAGCATGTGGTCCTAGCGTCCATTTCCTTCCTCACGGAATATATGCAATCCACACATCTATGCTTGTTACACTAATGGGGTTCTCGATTCAGACGCATTCTCAGCCTCATACCTTTGGCAAGACTCTTTCGGTTGCCGTTCTCGAAGCGTGCATTTTATTGTAGTGAGCTTATCAGCATAACTACAAGTTATGTACATTAGGACTATGGTCTAGAAGTATATACAGTCTCTATTACATCATGCTCGGCAGCTGGCACCCGCATGAGCGCATGAGAAATTGAGTTGGCTGCTTGCATACTGGACTTATAGTCCCGGTCAATGTATATGTATACCTAAGCAATCACCTTTGTGGACGAGGGGCTACATCATGGGCTCCCATAGAAACCTTTCAGAAGGCCAAAATTGGCATGCTGGGAAGTACTGGGGCTCTACCACCATCAGGGACATGGACGTCCACGGGAGGCTGACGGCTAGCGTGTAGGCAAACTACATGCTACCATACTAATGTTGTTGGGGAACCTATGGCTTTAGATCATCTTGCACGGATTTGGGGCAAAGAACGCTCTCGATGCGCTTATACTGCTGCTTGTATTGTTTGAGCCAATGAGGTTTCACCACCAGACAGCGTGGCTACTCCTCACCTTGCTTTGACCGTTCATTCAGTGGCGCATTCTTTCCCTGGGTCAAGATTGCTCTTGAGCGGAGATTACTCCACCTAGTCAGTGGACACAACAAAAGTGTCTGCACGACCACATTGTGGATCAATTCAACGCCTCCTCGTACATCGTCAACTTTGTGTCCTGAGAATGTCTCTTACTGTAGTCCACGCATCATAGCACGTGCTACCGAGTGGCGGGTTCCAGCATAGGAGCTCTACCCTCCGGTAGCATGTAATCAGCTACTCCTCATCTAGTGTCTGTCTCTCATTCGATGATAGACGCTCATACAGACACTCATAAGACCTCCGGGGATTTGGGCTGCAGTCTTCATATCTATTGATTCATCAATCTGATACCCTCTGACGGCATATAAATCTCTCATGTGCAGACGAGTAGATTTTTGGGCTCTTGTGTAGCAGTGTACACGTTTCTTTTTCACTTGGCTACAGTGTCTTGAGTCTGAGCTGGTCTTGAGAACCCGTCTACTAACCTTTTGAATTTTCAATGCCGTCCTTTATTGCCGTCGATATCAACAGCTTTATGAATGGTTTGGATGGAACAATTTGTGTAATTTTGTGTTTGGCTTCAGAGTCAAGACCCACTCTCGTTCTGAGCTTATTCTGAACGGGAGTCCACCCAATGTCTTCACATTGCCAAATGCAGCCATGCAGTATCTAGATAGGGACAAGACCAAACTTAGCGGTGTGATCATTTGCCCCACTAGTGGTTCTCGTGCGAAAAGCATGACCATTTGGGGACAACATAAATCAATGTACTTCCTCCCTCATCTCTTCCTCGTTCAGGCCCAACCAATATCACCTCTTGATCCATCCAGGCTCTCAATATTTCTTAAGCGTACAATTCGATATGAAGCTCGCAATCCTCCTTATACGCTTGCTAGCAGCAGCAACACTTTCAATGGCAGCGCCTAATGAGCTCAACAGGTATGATATGCCATCATCCTTGGATGCTGTGTATGCTAAATTCTATATCCAGTGGCTCTTTAGAAAACCGTGAAGTTGGGTATTGCGCTGCATCTGGACGTATGTCTAGCTTCCAGTCATTGAAATTTCGTCATTAACACATTATTGACAATCTCAGAATCGTGTGGGGTAGACAAGGATTGCTGTTCAGGAATGTGCGATACGCACCCCCTTAACCCACTCAAACATGATAGGTGCAAATGATCTAAGACGGATGGCGATGGGGGGCCAATCCTGTACGCGGGTGGTTTGCACAGGATGAGAGCAATTGTAGCTTCAAACAACATTCCAAGGCAGCGTGAACAATGATAATTCGCCTTTGCTATACATACGCACCTGTCACAGACGCAAATGTACAATTATCAGCATGAAAACATTCTATGAGGTAGGATTCGGATAGACATACAGTCCATGAGAGCGTAACTCAAAGTGGTAATGTCGTATCGCACTGCTTGAAATTGAGAGTCAGCCCGAGCACGCATAGAATCGTGTGGCAATTGACTTTTGGTATCCACTCATACCAGAGCCTTTGCGCCACGACTTGTATTCCAAGGTTTCAGGTACCCTTTGGTCAAAATGACCATTGATTTTCTCCGCTTACATGCCCAGAAAGTCAGTCTTTGGACAAATCAGCGAATACTTAAATAGCGTCCGAACTGCGGTCACCCTGAGGACTTGACCGAAGTTGTTTCTCTATTGGACACCAGCGCTCCGGCCTTGCAATCGCAGACGCTCTATCCAACTTTTGAATAACTTCAAAGATGAAGCCAATAACAGTCTTATTCAGCTTGCTAGCAGTAACACTGCCGGCGTCGGCTACACCAACACATGCCACCTCTGTTACTAGGGCCCCCCGCCCTACAAGGACCGATTTCATTATGTACGACAACGCCCAGCGCTTTCAAAATTAGCTCACTAAAATGTACGCAACAGGACTACAGTCACCTCAAGAATGGGGTGGGAAAATCACAAATGCGGCAGTACCTACGGTAAAGTCCTTTGCTGACACCCTCACATGTTTGGTCACCCGCTGATCGCTGGCTTATGATTGCTAGATTCTTGCGTAAGCGACGCAGACTGCTGCAAAGACTTACACTGTGAGGGGCCTGAAGATGAGGGATTCAAAAGGTTAAAGCCATCGGCGGAGAAGCACTCCTGCATGCCCATTCACCCATGATGGGTCGAGAGTGAGAGAAAGTGAGGTAAGTTGATACTTGAGTTTTTGTCATTCAGCCCAGTAAGTTGAGTGTAGATATGACACAAGGAGGATTCGGACGCATGTTTCTCAATGCAAATCGAATTTCATTAAGCAAAAAGTGGCTCTGAATGGAAAGACTTGGGGTCGAAAGCCTGGACACAATGTTTGTACCATAAGCTGCTGGTTGAATTGACATCCAGATCATCCTTTCTACTTTGAACAGCTCTGCATCAATGAAAATCCTTTTGCATCGTGACTGCAACCATTGTCCACAATGGAATGGTGAACCGTCGGCCGGCAAATGTGACGAAAGGCCATTGGATATCATCTTGCAAGGTTCCCTGTAGAGACTCTCCCACAATGTTTTGGAGCCAGGCCCAACTCATGCGCAGCAGCGCTGCCATCGTTTTGACATTACGCCACATTCCGAATATGTGGGTCGTAGGCACCACTAAGTCATAGCTACCGTCTCCAGGCTCGACTCCACTCAGCATAGCAAACCTATGTAACAGGTTCTTCTTCGAGATCACTCCCATCCTGCGCTCTCTCCCGTTGACGACAGCAAAGAATCATTCATCATCATCGCTTTCCGTTGTACTTCTCACCGCAATGAAACCCGTACTCTTCATCGCAAGCTTTCTAGCCACTATGCAACCCTTAGCGGCTGCACCAAGTAGTACCACTAGGTAAGGAATCTCCTTTGCTGCACACCTCAAGCCAAAAAGATAAGTTATTGATCATACCCAACAGTCTTTTTTCACAACCATTCCCACCAACGCCACCTCCAGAGGGGGAATGCTATCTCGAAGAGTGTAAGGCCCTTGGAACCCTCAGTATCGTAAAGGATGTTGTTGACGGTGATTATTAGTGCCATGCACTAAAGACGCGGATTGCTGCCCGCCCGCCAATTGCGTGGCAGGAAGATTTGGAATTCATGATACACGTATTTGCGACGCAGAGGCGTTCAATAAGATGTGAGAGTCTTTCATGTATGAGAGCAGCTAGAGATCTCGGAGTGGTGGGGAACAGACTGATCAAGCGTCAGAAGTCATGGAGAAAGAAAATATACATTACCCCCACTACGCAGATGATTCTCACGAAAGCTGTCTTGTTTTACGGCATCCTTGTGCTCAGGCGTTATACTTGTGATTGAGTGCAACATATCTCTAGAACCTAGTCGTTCTTCTGCAATCATGTTCAGCCATTCTGTTCACAGCATTTCTACCATCATCGCTTCCAAGAGAGCCCGGAGCAGAGTCATCTTCGCACATCGTTTCGGCCTTGCAAAAAGGCATTTTCATTGGCAATGACTTAGCAAAATCATTCTACATAAATCATCCCTAAGTTCAATTCACCGTTGCACAGCCCCTCGATCACGCCGTAACGAGGTGAACACCACTACGACAAATGAAGACGTGGAACACGGTAACGGTGCTTACTCTAGATATGGAGGGTCGACCGTGCACATTTCCCCTCTTAATGAAAACAGCACGTTAATCAAGCTAGGCTTTACGTCGGGAACTCCAGCATTGAGACATCTCGGCGTCACGAATGGAGCCAGATTTGAGAGAAGATCATTGCCAAGATGTAAACAAAGCCTTGCCTCATTAAGTTAGAAGCAGCCCCTGTTCGGTAATCCCAGCCGATGACCGAATCTCGGCGCCCGACGCGTCGCGTCTTTCCTTCAACAACCTCCACCGTACCCCTATCACAAGTCACATTGACGAATGCAGCCGTGCAAAAGCGGACACAAAACGATGATAGACAGACATCCTGGGGGGCAAGTCCATTTTGTGGTAGGAAACGGATATAGCTGCGCAAGACGAATGGCAAGGAGATTAGGTGGGAGAACGAGGTTGAGGTAGACTTCATGGACATTATGAACTCCTGTACAACGCTGCGCTATGCTGAAAGACAAACACCAATGCTTCCCACATATAGTACAAACGCAGCCCGCGCTATGCATGAAAACCAAGCATTTGCATCCACCCCCAACCATCCAAACCTACTCACGCCTCAATCTCCGCAAGATCATCCCTCAAAATCTCCGTCATCTCTGGTACAAAATCCGCATCAAACATATGATCATGCTGCCTATCCACCCTAACAACCTTCAACTTCCTTATCGGCCACCCACTAGTCTCCTCATTGAACCTATACTCCACCGCCCACTTCCTCTTCTCGCTAGTCCCCGGCGGGTGATCCCCAAGTATATTACACTTCACCAACGTAGCAGGACAATGCAGACCCTCGTCGGGCACAAACTTCGTGCCTCCGGCTCCAGCGACTAGGTCCAGACTATTGTAGATGTACTTCTTGAGACGCGGGAGATACTCGTCGATATCGACGTCGTCGTCTTCGCTCTCGCTGTCGGAGTCCAGGCCCGGCACGTCTTGCTCTTGCCACATATCCTCATCGTACCCGAGATTCATCTGCGGTGCGTAGGTTTTGAACATCCATTCGGCGGTGGCGTCGCGCTCGGCGGGATTGGAGTAGGCGGGGCAGCCCTCGGGATTGATGGCGTCGATGAGGAGGAGCTTGAGGACTTGGCTGTCGGAGCCGTTGTTTTCGTCTTGCAGGATTGTGGCGATTTTGGCGGCGACCATGCCGCCGAGGGACCAGCCGCCGATTATGTAGGGGCCTTTGGGCTGGACGGAGCGGATTGTGGCGAGGTATTCGCCTGCGAGCTTTTGGAGGGAGCCGGGGAGTCGGTAGGACGCTTTCTCGTATGTGGGCGAGGAAAGGCCGTAGACGGCGCGGTTCTCGGCTAAGGAGCCTAGGTTGAGGTAGGGGAGGCCGAAGCCAGATATAGCGTGGATGAGGAAGACTGGCGTCTGTCCTGTGTGTTGGGGACCTTGGATGTGGAAGATTGAGTCCATTGCTGGGGATCGCGAGGGACTTTTGACGCTGAGTAGGGAAATAAATGGGTGGTGCGGATGTATCTCGACAGCAAGGGTACAAAGGCAAAGCTTTTCGAATCAAGTTATGGCTGCAGCGGATATGAAGATGTAGATTGAGATTGGGGATGCCGCGAGGCGAAGCGTTCGAAAGAGCCGGTGTGTTGATGAAGAAATTGATGTGTTTGTTGATTGTGTTTAAGATGAGCTTTCCTTCAGACACATCCCATGATTATATAGACTACGATTCAAGACATCGAGATGAACCACCACGAGTCAGCCGTGTATGACGTTGGAATAGGAGAGCAATGCCGTTGACATCGAGATTCACCGGATCTGGGGAAGGGTTGAGAGAGCATCATGACGAGAATATGGAATCTTCGATCGCAGATGGGGTTTACCCTGATCATTGAGCCGCTTTAGCCAGATTGCCGTATGAGCCTTTCGATTGCGGCCGCAAAGAGTATTGGAAACAGTCAGTATGCAGCCCGATGACATTCCAGGGGCGGTGAGGTAGGCACAGGAACCGGACCCCATAGACCCTGACCCGCAGTGAGTAGTACCAGCAGTGAAGCGACGTTGAAACAGCGTGGTGGATATCAGTCGGGCATTTGTAGCCATACAGCATTGAGTCGTGTTCCATGGCCTCCCACGTGCTCGGCGTGGGTAGCGTCGAGTCATGCATAAACGGACGCAGGATTGCTGCAGGTGACAACTGAGACGGCGAGCTGTGAAAAGGGTCCGTATATGACAGCATACCATCAGCTTGATGCTAATAATGTTGCAGCTCACCTCATGTTGTGGAGCTATCGGGCATTTTTAGAACCTCGTGAAACGACCAGAAGTGCGATAACAGCTTCTGAGATAGACGCGAAAATCCGAAGGACGAGCAAAGCTATCGTTCACAAGATCATATAATCCCGAGTATGTAGGTAAGGTGGCAACAGGTGGTCGGGGATAGTGGGATCCCTTAAACCCTGGAAGTATGGGCACAGCTCATATATACCGTCAACCTGCGGAGGTTTCTCAAGAAATGTCTGCGTAAGGCTGCTGAGGTATGAATGGCCTGAAAAAGGATGCGAGAGCCAACCACCATCCAAGGTCTCCTATGGATTGACAATGATTGAGAGTAAAAGAGCCGCACAAAGCTCACTCGCGTCATTGAATGAGTCTTTTGCATGGCGTAGGTGCAGTAAGTGCTTAAGCAGAGACCGCACTTTGCTTATGTCGCTATAAGCAGACGCAATGTGAATGAACGTGAAAGACTTCAGTGATGATGTATTAGATAGTAGTCATCTTTATGCGCTTGAGACCGAGCAGATTGAAGATTTTAGTATAGTCCTTTGGAGGAAGTGTCTTTCGAGATTACACCCAAGTTTGAACAGATTCCGATGTGAACCACCTAGTACGCCTCGCTTTCTAAATCATCGATATATTTCTGAGCGGAAGGCTGCATAAACGATCCGATTCAAACTCAGAATTTCCCTTCATACATCTCCTTCTCAAAATGCCCATCTATCATCTGCGTTAGAGTAGGCTGCTCCTCAGCATTCGGCAGCAAAATGAGGGAATCTGGTCTACTGTTCCTTGTAGGTGCATACACCCTCGGATGCGTCAAGTTCACCGGGAATGAGTGGAAGCCTCCAATTTCCCGCGAATATCTCGAAGATGCTCGAGCATTGACACCAGAGTTGCGCTGCTGCGGTCTGCTTCCAACAGTACCCTTACGAGCCAATGCTGAAGTACGCCTTATGAGTTGACTAGTAGGTCTTAATTGACTTGCTGACCTCTCCTTTGTTTCCTTCACCTCAGAGGCCGGAGCAACCGCTACCACTGATGCGTCTGTATCGCCGATCTTTGGACTGAAGTCGCGATCGAGGCTTATCGCTTTAATTGGGATGGAGAGGATGAGTGCAACAGCTGAGAACCCGCAAAGCACTCCCCAGATCATCTTCAACGAGTCCGTGTAAGCGTGCATAAGCGTGTCTTTTCTATCGCTGCTCTCCATCGCTTGTATGATCTGGGCTAAACCAGAAGCATCGTTCGAGTAGTGAGCTGCGAGAGCCGCGAATTCGGGGATCACGGATAGCTTGTCGCGAAATCGGTTCTGGAAGATGACACCACCTATTGCAACGCCCACCGCCTGGCCGAATGGGCGAAAGACTGTGAAGAGTGCCATGGCAGAGGTCATGTCCTCTTCCGTGGTTGCTGCTTGCAACATGACACCAATTGCGACGTAGTTGAACCCTATGCCTAAGCCTACTACCAAGTTCAGAAAGATCCATTCAACCGTTGAGGTGTCTGTGTCAAGCAGGTAGAGAATTCCGACGCCAATAGTAGTGATAATCCAGCCGCCCCAGATGGCCCAGCGGTAGCTGTTGAATCTTGCTATCAAAGCGCCGACTATGAAAGCACCAGGAGCCACGGTGAACGTTTCTGGGAACAGGGCAACTGCTGAGAGGATGGGCGAGAGACCTTGAGCCGCTTGATAATAGAGAGGTAGATAGTACAGCAGAGTTGTCACAATGAGGCCGTGGAAGATCACAGTAACATACGCGATGACTGCATTTCGATTTTTGAATATTGTTGTCCGTATGACAGGGTTCTTGGCGTAGCGCGACTCGTAGATCCAGAGCAGCACAAATCCAATCGGTCCCATGAACAGGGGAAGGAGCGTGTGCCAAGAATCCCAAGAATATTGAATGCCTCCCCATGATATTGGAATGAGGAGTGATGTTGTAGAAGCAATAAATAGGGCAGAGCCCACCCAATCAACCCCTGCCAAGCGGTGTAGTAAAGACGAACTCGTCTTTGGCGCTCCAAGTCGGATGAAGATAGGAGTCATAACCAAAGCTGCGCCCACAAATGGTAGATTAATCCAGAAGATCCAGCGCTGGATGCAAAGGAATTAGACAAGATAGTTGACAGGCTGCAGTAGACTTGTGAACATACCCAAGTAACCTCTTGCGCAAAGACGCCTCCAATGAGCGGTCCAGATACTGTTCCAACAGAATACATTGCACTGATGACCCCAAACCATTGACCTCTTACTCTCAACGGTATCAGGTCACAGATGATCAGTTGAGCCATCACCTCGACAGCACCCCCACCAATACCCTGTATCGTCCTGCCGGTTAACAGCGTAAGGAAATTATTTGCGAGACCAGCTATGATGATCCCGACAAGGAACATGATCGCTGAAAAGAACGTGACCCATTTCCTCCCAAAGACATCGGAAAGCCCTGCCGTGAGAGGTTGGAACACAGTGGACGTCAGCAGATACGCCGTCGCAGACCAAAATGCCTCCAGAGCGTCACCATTCAGCTTTTGCGCGATGACTGGTAGCGCAACAGAAAGTGCCGTGGAATCCAAAGCAACCATCAAAGTAAGGACTGCGATTGCTGTAAAAGCCATATAAATCGTGAAGTCTGCTTTGAACACTGCTAGAGGTGGAGTTGCTCCTTGCTCCGGATCAAGGTGTTGGGCGCTGCTTCGAGAGGTAGGAGTAACCTGCCCATTCGATAGTGCACCATCAACAAGTGTTTGGTTGCTAGTATCGAATGACGCCCTAGATGCTCTTATCCTCTGTGGCCATGAGGGCAGGGCTGTGATGTCCGCCGGTGTACTGATTGAAGCAGACAGAGGTAATGGAGGGCTTAGCATTTTCTCGCTTGGCGACTTGTCATGATCTGATTTTGGTGTGGCCGGCTCCTGTTGAGCTGGAGTATTGTTCAAGTCTGCATGAGATGGAGTTTGACCATGTTCCTGAAGTGTGCTAGAAGCAGAACGCGATAATGGAAATGACCTTGCTGAAGGCCGGTCAGAATAGATCGATGGCGAGATGTTTACCATGGCGGTGATGGCAAATCGATTGGAAAAGTGTCCTCAATGTCTCATGATTTCGTCAACGGTGTCCTGATTCGCAAACCTGTATACTATTGTGTTCGATTCGGAGTACTTTGGCCGACTAAGAAGAAGCTGAGACAGAAGGTCAGCGGCTGCAGGTTTCGATGAACCACATCCAAAGGTCAGGCTGGGGCTCGCTAGTTGTAGGCCCGCATTCCTGATCCTTTTTCTTTTCCGGGCTTTACCACGTGGCTTGGAGAGATACTGGCTCCATCTACCCGAGTCCATCTTCACCACGGACAGCGGAAGAAGGCTAGCTTGTCCCAGCAGTGTGGAGTTGGCGATAGATGGAGAATAATCTCCGCATCAGAAAGGCACTATGTCACAGTCATGCGTGTGACTTGGCATCTCGCAAGGCTGGACGTTTCAAAGTATGCAGGGTTGCATCATATTAGATCTCGGGGACCAAGCCGAATCCATCGGGGTTCACGCGCCATACCTCCACCACGAGCAAAAGCTTGATTTAGTGATAAGCACCATATGCACAGAAGCACGGCATTTCATCGTCATGAGTATCAGAATCCCATGTTCGTCCCCAAAAGCCGTGGGTGATTGGTCGAAGCGTCGTCAATAGAGATACCCCCAATACATCCCACCAGAATCCTTCCGTTAGCAGCCGGATGTTTTGTATCTGAAGAACTGTATCGGGGAGCCGTATGCCAGATGAAAATCGATCAACCACAGATATGTGATCTTGGACCGATGTCTGTCATGCTAAGTGATGTACCAATGCGCATGCACGCTGAGCGATCGCATGAAGTGCAGTCTATAAGGCAAAGTGATACCACGAGCCCATTTTGTCTTTCTCATCCCTTTCGTAAATTTGCAGCAGCCACCCAAATGATAATGTCGTCCAAGCTCCACCTCATCCTGGCTCGCCAAAGTGATGATGTTGATTGCGAAACCGTCAACGCACAGTGCCCAGTGGAAGAAGCATATTACGGCTTCTACCCCTCGCTCGCAGCGAATGTCGTTTTCTTGGTGCTTTTCAGTTTTATGTGGATTACGCATGGTGCACAAGGCCTGTACTATCGAGCATGGTCGACTTTCACCGCGATGATGTTTGGATGCTTTTGCGAGGTCCTTGGGTACGCTGGGAGGATAATGCTGCATCACAACCCTTACGACTTGAATGGGTTAGCTACAATATCGCATATGTTCTAGCTCGAAGCGTCAAGCTAATTCCCTTAGTTTTTTGATCCAGATCTGCTGTCTCACCATAGCGCCTGCATTCTATTCTGCAGCAATCTACCTATGCTTATGGCGATTGTGAGTTTCCCAGATGCGACAGGGGGACTGGAATCTGATTGAGGATGCCATAGAATCATGATATTTGGACCAGAGGTCTCTTCACTGAAGCCAGTGTATTACGTATATATCTTCATATTCTGCGATGTGGTTTCTCTCGCGCTACAAGGTACGTCGCTTTCCTTCAGACAAAAGTTGGGTACTGACATCAATTTCTAGGCGCTGGAGGTGGCCTTGCTTCAGTTGCAGCCCAAAATGACGAGGACATGAGTACAGGCGACAACACTCAGCTTGCTGGTCTGGTCTTCCAAGTTGCGAGCTTGGCGTTCTTCGGCATGTGTTGCGCAGAATACACATGGCGGGTGTATCGCAGTCCGACGGCTACGGCGAGACTTCCTACAGTCTTCGCCGAAAACAAGAACCTGAACCTCTTCCTGGGTGCTCTTGGACTTTCGTACACGAGCATTCTGATCAGATGCATCTACCGCGTTATAGAGCTAGCTGGCGGTTGGGGCAGTGAATTGATGAATGACGAGAGACTGTTCATTGTGTTGGAGGGCGCGTGAGTCCTGTCTACCTGATAAGGTGCTGACTCTTACTAACCCTCGTTCAGGATGATCGCTTTTGCAGTACTCCTCCTGAATATCTTCTATCCGGGACAATATCTTAAGAACGCGGTCATAACGTCAGAGCCTGCACACAAAGGGTCCGACTCTTCCGGCAGCGAAGCTGCCAGCGTCGAGGAGAAGCCATCTATGGCGTAGACAGGGGTCAGGTAATAGAATGTTGCTCATATGGTCGCTAACGTGACATGCATTGCCTAATAAATCCGGGATGATGGTTACCTGGCACGAAGTTGAGGGCGTTGAGCAGACTTGTCGTAATGCAGAGCCCACGAGTGTTTCGTGAGGAGGATGTAATTCGCACTCATGGAGCTTTTTAAGAATACTTCGCGAGCCTGAGATGAAAGGCACTCCATAGAAACCAATATCGGCAACCATTGTATATTCCGCTTGGGCCTGCTAAGTGTGATGCAAGCGCTCTATCCAGGTGTTTGAATTGGCGAACGAACAACGTAAATGCAACATTCTGTCGACTTGAAGAACTCAACTGAAGCTCTTCGACCTCATGGGGGGGAAATGATTTACGAAGTGAGTCCTACTGGACGCGTTTCAGCCAAGATGAAGCGAAGCACGGACATTAGTTATTCCATGACGGGATGTGTATCCTACACCCGACTTTAGCGCCGTATGTAATAACAAGGCTGAGTGCCGCTGCTCCCGACAACGCATCGACTTGTTCCGATTAACTTTTCCCTTACAGCAAGATATGTTGGATTCAACGTCTCCATCGCGTGGTAAACCGTGATTCGGAATGTTCTTGAGAGCCCGTGCCACGGACTACCCATTCAAGACAAGCGGACCCCAGTTTCAGCTACTGCCAGTGCTGACGTGATCGCCGGAAACGTGGCCATGGTGGGCACTCGGCAGTAACCCAAACCTCGTGAAACCGAAGCTTAGACACGATCACCCAGATGCAGATTCGCTTACGTGGGATGGAGTCATGGTCATGTAGCCTATGATTCGTCGCCAGGTGGCCCACTAAGAACGAGGCAGCCATAGACACCTTCGTGCCACAGGTCTTGCATCTGACCTTCATTACCAACCATAGTACAATGAGATGCTACGCTCGATGCCGGATTCTTTTACTACGTTGCAGAGCTGGACATACTTGGCTGTGCTAAAACGGGCGCATTGCTAAGCCCC
Organism: Bacidia rubella; assembly: GCA_032158265.1. Classification (NCBI taxonomy): domain Eukaryota; kingdom Fungi; phylum Ascomycota; class Lecanoromycetes; order Lecanorales; family Ramalinaceae; genus Bacidia; species Bacidia rubella. Next base: position 2,141,324 of record JAVTIF010000002.1, read on the forward strand.
CCACCTCCAAACGAAGCCTGTGCCGCCTGCATTTCGATTTGGTAACTCCATGGTAAATGATGATCAGGGGCGATCGCACACCAATGCTGGTAGTGCTTGGAAGGCTCTACATGCCTTATATGGATGACCGGCTCCTTCTCGCGTCCTTTCCCACGCTAAGTACGCTTGTGCCGTGGCTCGAACGAATCGTTTATCAATGGCTTGCAAGGCAATGCCGTGATGTCTGACAAGGCTAGTCTAAGCACAATGTATTGAAAGGTCCTTGCTGATGCGAATGAAATGTCTGGAGCCTTATTGAACCGTTTGTCTGCATGATACCGACCATTTGAGACAGCTTTGCAACACAACACTCTCCATCCACACAATGCCGCCGACCAAAGGCAGAAGCGGCAATTGTACTCCGAAGCCGTATAAAGTGCATCTTGATCTACGGGAAGATCTCGGTAAGGCCGGATCTAAGCTTCTTGAGACGTCTTGTGAGCCTTGATCACTAGTGCGCAGGCTAAGGCGGCCCCTCACAAGGTCGCACTTGGATGGCACGGTTTGTCATTATAGTGTTCGGCAACCGACAAGACACTGCAAGGCCTCAGGAGGTCTCTCATAGGCATCTAATGATGTATAGCACGGCAATGACGTTGGTGACTCTACAAATTTCTATCTTTCGCAATTGTCTACCTATGTTGCTCAGGAGCACAGAGATATCAGACGACGACATGACGATTTCAGCCTTACATTTACGGTCATCCCCAGATTGTCTACCTTGCTGGTAACTTCTGGTTGGGAAGCAAACATGGGCCAGCCTGATCAATGCCAGCCTCGCCCAGGGGCCCAGCCGCTCATGAGGAGAAGCTGTCATTTCTGCAGATCTAGAAAGATACGATGCTCTGGTCATCGTATCTGTAATGCTTGCCAGGACAGGAACATTGACTGCGTCTATGGTCGTGAAGGTACCAAAGGTCGTCCTAGACTGCATTCAGCAAAACCTCCACGGCGTGGCTCTTCTCAGAAGCCTAGGGAGACGTACTCTTCTAAGGAGCCAGGAGAGCTCCAGAATCGGGTGGATAGCAACCCTGCTATAAGTCCTGAATCTACAGTATGCTCTAGTCCAGCGGCTTCGACGGTCTCCCTGATCTCTGGAGACTATACCTCGCGAACTCGTTCTACATGGTCGGTTTTGGAAGCCATGTTCGACTTTTTATTCTTCGGAAATAACAATATCTATGGAGAATATTATGACGATGCCACTCAGGCATTTGCACATCGACGTGCCGAGACGTTACCTCAACCCTTTAATACTGATCAATGTCCTCCAAGCATAGCCTACAACAAGCCCATGTCAATGATGATGGAGGATTATGTAGCGATTTCAGCGATGAGATTCACGACCTTAAGACCTTCGGCTTCGTCAAAAGCATATCAAGACAGATTCTTCCGGGTCTGTCTTGATAGGGACCGCACTGCTTCCATGTTCGATGCCTCTCAAGTGCAGCAGTCGAATCCTTTGGACAGATACACCGATCACCAAATTTCTCAGATGATCGAAGTGTGGTTCTCTCACCACCCCCTCGCATTCATCATTTCGAAGACATTGTTTCTCCAGAGCTACCGCAATGCCTGCTGTAGTCGCATTCTTCTGGCTGCGATGCTTGCAGACGTTCGTCTTTCTCAAGACGGTAAAGCGGCAGAGCTCGAAGCCAATGACTTGTTTCAATGGGCTGTCATAGAGATGAAACGCTTGACAGATCTCACAGCTGACCTACCTACGATTCAATCCCTGACACTAATGGCATGGCATCAAATGTGCTCCGGTCGGGCTCGTCTGGCGTTGCCCTACTTCTTCATTGCGCGAAGGCTTTTGGCTCAATTCCAAACACCAGTCTTACAGCTGAACCAGATGAACGGCGTCGACGTTGCTAAGGTAGAACGAGAGATAGCACAGAACTTACACTGTCTTTCGTACTCGACGCTGCTATGGATCTTTCTCCAATGTGACGTCTCAGTGCGAACCTTTGAAGAATCAGCAGCCATGATAGGCTTACCTCCGTCCGATCAATCCAAGTCCGCCTCGTACACACTCGATGTTGCGTCAGACAATACATCAACCCTGGCCCACCAAGCGAAGACCATTCGGTCACTGTGGCCGCTTAGCCACATGGCTGCTACAATAGCCCGAGTCAGCTATTTGCTGTCGCAATCGACACAGCAGCCGAAGTCATCACCCCGTCTCTCAACTGATGTTAACGGCCTCTCCATTATTCCTTCGACTCATGAACCTTTCGTTCAAGGATCACAAATACCGGCGGCAAGAGCTCGTGCCCTACTGAGCAAGATTTCAAGCGTGTTGCAAGCTCGCCTAAGGTGTCGGATAACCAGAGAGACATTGCTCTCGGCCTACCATGCGCTTACAATTCATCTCTTATTCCCAAGGGAAAGCGTGGATATAGCATCGCCGCTTTCTGACAGTCTCATGGACGAGTTCAGCGGATCAGTCAAAGTAATTCTTAGCCTGGTGGAATGCGAGAAAGATGGCTCTGGAGCTGGCAGAATGCATCTAAATGCTGAGTCCGCGTCAAATCCCGCAATGGTAGTGTTAGGTCTAGATGCGTGCTGCAGAGCGCTCAAAGACCTTCAAGACAGATCACAAGTCGGAGCAGCCTGCAGTACTTACACAGTACCTCAAGATGTTCAGAGGCTGCAGGCTCTTGGCACTGATCTCCGCATTCTGAAGGCTCACAATCACAAATTGACAAAAGCCGCTAAACAACTGTACGCTGCCTCGAAAGACCCATCGCTTCAAGGATACTGCGAAGCCTCAACGGTCAAAAAGCAGCTGAAGCAGGTTGTTCGTATCTTTGAAAATGATGATTCGTCATTGTCAGAAAGTCGCGGCTCCTGTGATCTTGAGCTTCAAGTTCCAGATCCGGTACCATTCCTACCACTAGAGAGCCCTTTCGACAGTGCCTCCAGCATGTCTAGCAGTTGCACGCCTTTGACGCTCCTGTCGACTTACGGCGACTCAGCAGGTTATCAAGCCCAATTCAAAGCACACGGCCAAAGGCTGACGGGCTTGGGTAACGCTCAAATGGATAGCTTGATGCCTCACGATCAGTCGTCATCTTCCATAAGTCACATGCCTGAGCTCGACCCGTCAGTGTTGGATACTATGGACTTTCCTAACCTGGACCCAAGAACAAATGGGTGCTTCGCGGGATTTATGGACGCATTCGTGCTCGACGGAAAAGACAGTGGAATCGGTGCGATATCGAAGCAATGTGATCAAATTAATGGGAATGGGGCTCTCGTATCCAGCAAGGAATTGGACTTTAATCTTGTATAGACACTTTGTGATTCGACTATGAATTTGAAGCTCCGTGTTGGAGGGTTGCAGTAAACTAGACGAACTCTGTTCTTGTTATGCTGGGTCTATGCGTCTCCACATGCGTTTTGCTGCGTGTTGTATGCGAACTCATCCCACGACCGTCATTAATGCTAAGCACGAGCCATGCTTGGCAAAAGTACATAACAGCAGGACCTAAAACCACACTAACTCTAGTGCTGTAATGAAATCTCCGCTGTCGGACGGTAACCCGATCTGACATGGCGTCACATCTCTTGGCGTGATTAAGCGTGTTTCACGATGTCACGATCATCCCTCCACCTTCTTCCATCTTCACGAGCCGCCCCTCCACCTTTCTGAACTCTCCGCAACCTAACGCATGATTCAAGCAACTCTGTCCCAGATCAGATGCGGCACAGCAACACGAAGCTGTATACCGTAGCATCTGGTCCCCCGCCATGCCTGATGGGAATATACATCCCGACTTGCTGCCCGAATGTCTCTCTGAGCTGGGGAGGCTTCGCGCCTTAATGAACAGCGGAATAGCTGTGAAACATATTCTCCGACCTGGAGTCGCAACACTTACCCCATCCTGCAAACAATGCATACCCGAACGACCTCCCACGCTGCAAAGCCACCAATATCCCACCCATTGCCCAACGGATATTATCATCCAACAGTATAGCAGACTGATGCTTGCTGGGTTCTCAGAACCACGTGCAGCGCCCTGCTAGCCGATGGAGATGCTTGAATCCCGGATCAGCTCTATGGAGGATTGCTGAACCCGGCACCTCCTGGAGAACAATGTGGCGAGTAGGATAATCAAAGATCGCGGGTTCGATCAATGTGGTTGATACAAATACGCTGCCACAGCGACCTGCTTTACCGCTTCTCTGTTGTTCCTGCTCACGCTCGCGAAAGTCGTTCTTTTGCTTTTTCCTATACCGTTGCGACTCCTCCCCTTGAACGCTAAATGATATGGGTCTAAGCTATACTTTAGCAGTCACTAAACTAACACCTCAAGCGTGAACACCTACCCACGATGGCTACCACTACAAGGCCATCAGCAGTCCCACGCCTTAGCACCTCGGGCGAGCTGTCTGACTCGACCCGCAGCCGGACATCATCGCCGTCGCCGGCCTCGTCCGTGACGTCTGTCGATGACATACCAGAACGCCCCAGTCAGGCATCCAACGATCCTACCGCTATCGTAGGTCTCGCATGCCGTGTACCTGGGGCTAAAAGCCCAGATAAACTATGGGAAAACATCCTCCAGCAAAGGGACCTCCAGTCCAAGGTACCTGAAGACAGATTCAGGGTCGATAATTTCTACAACCCTGATGGGGCTAACAAGGGAACGGTGAGTCATCCAATAGACTTTCTGAGCGTGTTTCTGATTGCAGTGCTCTAGACAAACGCAACCGCAGGTTACTTCCTTGATCAGGACCTTAGCGTCTTCGACAATGAGTTCTTCAAGATCTCAGGTAAAGAAGCTGAGGCTATGGACCCTCAGCAGCGGCTGTTGTTGGAAGTAGTCTACGAAGCATTGGAAGATGGTAAGCCTCTTTTTCCGTGCACAAAACCAATCGCTAATCCACTATGTCTAGCTGGCATTCCCATGAACGACGTTAGTGGTTCATCAACGTCTGTTTATTGCGGCAGCTTCACCAATGACTACAAAAACGTACTCAACAATGATTTGGGATTCTATCCTAAGTACGCTGCCACCGGTATCGGGAACGCGATACTGTCGAACCGTATATCGTATTTTTACAATCTGCATGGAGCAAGTATGACAATTGATACCGCTTGCTCCTCTTCTCTCATTTGCTTTCATCACGGAAACCGATCTGTTCAGGACGATGATGCAGATCTTTCCATCGTTGTTGGATCTGCTCTGCATTTTGATCCGAACATGTTCGTGATGATGACTGATGTTGGCTTCCTCTCCACCGACGGTCGGTGCCGCGCTTTCGATGCGAGCGGTAAAGGCTATGTACGTGGTGAGGGTATTTGCGCTGCTGTCTTGAAGCGTCAATCCCGTGCTGAAGGAGACGGTAATCCTATCAAAGCTCTAGTACGAGCTTCAAACACCAATCATGATGGTACAAAGGACGGCATTACGATGCCCAACTCAAAAGCACAAGAAGACCTTATCAGAGCTACCTACAAGAAAGCACAACTCGACGCGCGAGATACACAATACTTCGAGGCACACGGCACCGGCACTCAAGCTGGTGACCCTCGAGAAGCTCGTGCAATTGGTGCCGTCTTTGCAGCAAACCGTGAAAAACCTCTTTATGTCGGCTCGGTCAAAACCAACGTCGGTCATTTAGAAGGTGCTTCTGGTTTGGCAGGTATCATAAAGACCACAATGGCCCTTGAGAAGCAAAAGGTCCCCCCTAATATGCTTTTCAACAATCCAAATCCCAACATCAATTTCCAAGACCTCAAAATGACCGTCCCAACCAAGCTGCTGGACTGGAAGGCAAGCACCAGCGGTGTAAGGCGCGCGAGTATCAACTCGTTCGGTTACGGAGGTGCCAATGCTCACGTCATTCTCGAAGGCTACCAAGGCAAGCCGACGCAAAAGAAGGTTTTTCTCTCTAAGGAGCACGCTTTCATGGCTAGGAAGCGACCATTGCTTTTGCCTCTTACGTCGCACACTAATCGGGCTGGTGACTTGCTTAAGGAAGAGCTTAACCGTTTCTTCCAAGAGAAGTCGCTGTACTCTACCGCCTCCATTGCGAGCAGTCTCAGTGCCCGCGGGCGCAGCATGCATCAGGTCCGCTCTTTTCTCGTCGCCAAGGATAGAGAGCAAGTTGTCGATGGTCTTGCCAAGCCAGTCACATGGATTAGGTCCAACGAGTCCGTCACTAGGCTCGGTTTCGTCTTCACCGGGCAAGGCGCTCAATTCTTCTCTATGGGACGACAGCTTATTGAGCAATCTCCACTCTTCCGACAAACCCTCGACAAATGCGACAGCATTCTGCAGGGCCTACCTGAGGCTGACAGGCCTGATTGGACCTGTATTGGGGAACTCTTCAAGACCAAAGAAGAATCTCGGGTCTCCCAAAGCACGTTCTCACAGCCATTGTGCACAGCCATCCAGCTTGCGCTGGTTGACCAGCTCGCTCGGTGGGGTATCAAGCCTTCTATCACCGTCGGACATTCTTCAGGTGAGATGGCTGCCGCTTATGCTGCTGGTATCCTGTCTTTCGAAGACGCTATGATGAACGCCTATTACCGAGGACGTGTCTTCCAAATGGAGACAGAGAGCAAAGTGCAGGTACCTGGTTCCATGATGGCTGTACAAATGTCCGAGGCCGAAGCCATACAAGAGCTACAACCATTCGATGGCCGCATCAAGATCGCCGCCGTCAATAGTCCGACTAGCCTTACGCTTTCTGGCGACGAACCTGCTATTGACGAGCTGAAAGATATTCTAGCTGCACGGGGCACATTCCACCGCAAGCTTCAAGTCGACAAGGCTTACCACTCCCACCACATTGCACCCTACGGCCCGCTACTTGACAATTTTCTCACCAACATTCGTCCAATGCAAGCCAGGTGCGCTATGTCATCCAGCGTCACTGCTCGCATGGCAGAGCCAAAGAAGATGCAGTCGAAGTACTGGGTCTCGAATCTTACGGGTCAAGTCAGGTTCAATGATGCCGTGACGAACATGTTGCTAAACGACGAAGAAGAAGTCAATGTCGATGCTTTGATTGAAATTGGCCCTCATCACGCCCTCAAGGGACCAGTCAAAGAGATCATGAAGTCTCTCAAGCTCGACATCCCTTATGTCCCTACCCTGGCTCGAGGCACGCCAGATTTTGAGGCTCTCCTCTCATGTGCTGGCCAACTCTTCGCTCTTGGTTACAACGTCGATCTACCTGCCGTGAATAGCAATCTGTTCATTGACGGCAAGGACAAGGTCAGAAAGGTGTCCTGTGGTTCACAAATCAAGCTGCCGAGCTACGCTTGGGACCACAGCACGAAGCATTGGTCAGACACCCGTGTCACCAAAGCTCTTCGGGACCGCTCTGCCTACCACGAGATACTGGGAGCGCCGATTGCTGATTCCGTCGAAAATCATCCTCGATGGCGTCGGTACCTCAGACCAGCCGAAATTCCGTGGTTGGCACAACATGTCATTCAAGGCAAAGTCATCTTCCCCGCAGCTGGCTATATCTGCATTGTGCTTGAGGCAGCCATGAGACTTCAGAAGCGCCCCGACAGTATTCAAGCAATCAACTTTAGAGAAGTCTCGTTCAAATCTGCTATGCCTCTGCGAACCGACGACATGGGCACCGAAGTCATCACCGAACTGCAGCCAGCTACTGTGTCGGCCAAGAGAGTCTCTGATACATGGTACAGATTTACTATCAACTCTTACGACGTCAATGGCCGCTGTGACGAGCATTGTCATGGCTATGTTGAGCTCGTTGGCGGATCTCCGGCAGCTATTGATAATGCTGTTCCTGCGCCATCGCTCGCGGAGCTGAGAAAACCTTGCGACAGGACAATGACGTTACAACGATACTATGAGCATCTATGGTCAATGGGTCTTCAGTATGGTGATGACTTCAGACTTCTCTCAGGAAACGTTGAGAGTGGACCGGGCTGCTCAGTCGCACCGCTGACCTTCCAGCGCAATCAAGTTGCTAGTAGTCTCCCCAGCAGTGATTGTCTTGTCCATCCCACCTTCTTGGACTCTGCTTTCCATGCTATCTTCGCTGCCTGCGAAGCTGACATGGGCAGGAGCTTGGGCGAGCCATTTGTACCGACCTTTGTACGATCGCTCAAGGTCTCTGGCTTGATGCAGGAGATGATGCATTCCGAAGAACAACTACGCTTCTGGGTTGACACCAAGACGCAGATTGCCGGACCTCGGACTGCTAAAGCCGACTTAGCGATCAGATCTCAGGATTGCAGCAAGGTCATGATCGACTTGCAAGGCGGAGAGTTCACTGCTCTTGGCGGAGAAGACGCAGCCAACGCCGCAGATAGAGTCCTTTTCTATCGCACGAGATGGCAACCCTCCTTCTCGCTGCTAAGCATGAACACTACGGAGCATACCTTTGATTCAATTGGCCAAGCGATGCAGCTCTTCGTCCATCAGTATCCTAACGCAAAGATCTTGCACCTGTCCTCAGACAAGGAATCGATTCTCGACGTGCTACACCATATCAGTGACTTTAGGGGCCATCGTCGAAATTTCCAGAGCTTGACACCATACGCACCTTCCGTCGAAGGTGTACCTCGGGGTTGGGACAATATGGATAGTTTGAAGGACAAGTACCTTGATCGTGTCCTATTCGAAGAGCCACAAAATGGATCGTATGATGCAGTCATCGTTCAAGAGAACACATCGCTTGACATCAAGAGCTTCCTCAAACCAGGCGGCTTTGCTATCAGCGACGGTCCAAGTTTTGAATTCAAAGGTCTTACGTCTACCTTCCACATCAGTAATATCAGCGCGTGGGAATATAAGACCGAGCACCCGACGTCGACTGAGGAGCTCACTCTCATCATGCCCTCGTCGGTCTCCGAGCGCACAGAACTAGTGGCCTCTTACATTGAGAAACAGCATGCTGGTCCGATTTTACGAACGACGCTTCTCAGTGGTCTTGAGTCTGACACCCACCCAGTCGGCGACATCATCGTACTTGCTAGCATGGAAAACAACTTCTTTTTCGACCGAGAAAGTGACTCAGCCAAACACTTTGAGGCTATCCGCAAACTGCTAACAAGTGGGGCCAAGAACATCGTTTGGGCTACAGAAGGAGCTACCAAAGATTCTACAAATCCTCAGCAGGCTATTCTTGTTGGTATGGCACGGTCAGCCCGCAGTGAAAACGAAGAACTGCGCCTTGTGACATTGGATTTCCCAACCAATGCTGGTAGTCAGCGGATGTCGCAGTGCGCTCTCCGCGTACTCGACAAGACGGTGCGCGAAGACGAGATTGCCGAACGAGACGGTAAGCTACTGCTCCCAAAGCTCGAGCCTGATGCTGCTCGCAACACCAAGCTGCCATCGAACAACCGTGGCCAGACAGAGTATGAGCCCTTCAAGCAAACCCGACCCCTAGCATTGAAGATTGGGAAGGTCGGCTTGCTGGATACGCTAGCTTTTGCAGACGACGTTAGCATCCTCGATGGCGAGCTAGCAGATGACGAAATCGAAATTGATGTCAAAGCCTCCGCCATCAACTTCCGTGACATTGCGGCTTCCCTAGGTATCATCGATGATTTCAGCTTGGGAGACGAATGTGCTGGTGTGGTCCGTCGCACTGGCCAAAGTGTCGACAAGGCAGCCTTCAAGTCAGGAGACCACGTCGCCTGCTGGCGACCTGGAAAAGGGGCTCACTGCTCAGTCGTTCGATCGCCGGCTGAGGTCTGCCATAAGATTCCAAACATGACCTTCGAGAATGCAGCGTCCTACCCAGTGATCTTGACCACAGCCTATTTCGCCTTCATAAATACTGCGCGCCTCCAAGCTGGGGAGACTGTATTGATTCACTCTGCTGCGGGTGGTGTTGGTCAGATGGCCATCCAAGTTGCACAGATGCTGGGAGCTACGGTTATCGCGACAGTCGGCTCGCAAGCCAAGCGTGACTTCATCACAAACCAATTCGGTATTCCTGACAGTCACATTCTGTCATCTCGTGACACGACCTTCGTTCAAGGCGTTAAGGAGCTGACGAATGGTCGAGGTGTTGACGTCGCTCTCAACAGTCTGGCTGGCGAGCTTCTCCACAGTACTTGGAGCTGCATAGCTCGCTTTGGTCGCTTCATCGAGATTGGCAAACGTGACATTCACGAAAATTCTACGCTGGAGATGGACGCCTTCAGAAAGAACGTCTCTTTCGCTTCCGTTGACATGATCACGCTGTACAATTACAACAGGTCACTTGGATCAAAGGTCTTTAAAGACTGCTGCAAGCTTATTGAGAGCGGTGCAATCAAGTTGCCAGAGACAGTCGCTGCATACCCCTACAGTGAAGCACAGAAGGCTTTCCGTGTTCTGCAGATGGGCAAGCATCTTGGCAAGGTTGTGCTAACCACACATGAGACTGACATGGTTCCTGTTCTTCCACCCACATATCGCAACAAAACAATTTTCGACGCAGACAAGACTTACCTTCTTGTTGGAGGTCTTGGTGGTCTGGGGCGGACTTTGGCCGAGTGGATGGTGCGGAAGGGAGCTCGCAAGGTTGCGTTCTTGTCCCGTTCTGGTGCAAACCGTCCAGAAGCTGCGTCTACTGTACAATGGCTAGAGGCACGAGACATTACCGTCTCTGTCTTGAAGGCCGATGTGACCGATTACGCTGGCGTCAAGGAATGTGTCGACCAACTTGGACCAAGCCTGGCCGGTGTGTTCCAAGCGGCTATGGTTCTCCAAGACGCGCCATTCGAGAAAATGACCTATGACCAGTGGCAGACGTGTGTTCGACCAAAGGTAAGCGGCACTTACAATTTGCATCTTGCCACTATGCAGACGAAGCTCGACTTCTTTGTTTGCTTCTCCTCAGCTTCCGCCGTCATCGGTACCATGGGACAGGCCAATTATTCAGCAGCCAATACCTACATTGACTCCCTTATGAGCCATCGGCGCTCCATCGGCCTCGAAGGCTCGACTATGAACTGTGGTATGATAGTCGGCGTCGGAGCTGTTTCTGAAGATAAGAACCTCGAGAGTCTTATGGTTAGGCTGGGCTTTGACCCTGTCAACGAAGAAGAGCTCCTCTACCAGATTGAAGAGGCTGTCACTTCTAAGAACAAGGCTTCGCTGGTCATTGACGAGCACCAGACTGTGACCGGCATCAACTTGAAAGGTAAGGAGTTCTATTGGGCAACTAACCCCATGATGCGAAACATCTATGCCAACCTCGATATTGGTGATGCTGCCAATGCCATAGCTGGGAAATCTCTGATTGCTACGCTCCGGGAAAACCCTGAATTAGAAGCTCGAGTGCCGATCTTGACCGAGGCGTTCATCGAAAAGATCTCCGCCGTCTTGGGTGTTCCAGTCGATGGCATCCAGCCAGTCAACCCGCTATCTGCCTACGGCCTTGATTCTATTGTCGCAATCGAATTGCGAAAGTGGTTCGTGAAGTCCATTAATGTTGATGTGCAAGTCTTTGATGTCCTTGGGTCGAAGTCCATCACGGAACTCGTTACGAAAGCGGCCAAGCTGATCAAGGACGAAGAAGATGTTGGTGTTCGGGAAAATACCAAGTCAACTCCCACGGAAACGAAGAAGCCTACTGGTGAGAATGAGGAGGCACAGACTGCAGGATCTGTCTCGTCTGAATTCCAAATAATCAAACGACCGGAGAGCGTACCGATGTCTACCTTCCAGAGAAGACTGTGGTTCCAGCATCAATTCCTGGAGGACAAGTCCACTCTCAACCTTCCGGTAATTGGCTACATCAAGGGCCGTGTCGATCTTACGATCCTCCAAGAAGCTCTGCGCGAGACCAAGAAGCGCAACGACAGTCTCCACATGTCTTTCTTCGAAGGTGAGAACTTCTCAGAACAGAAGATGACAAACAATTATGAGTCACACATTGATTTCAGAGACTTGTCTTCTCATGTTGACTCCAATGCTGCGCTCCAGGCATATGTCACGGAGATGAAGCATCAGGAGCTCAATATCGAAGAGGGAGAGGTGATGCGTATGACTCTCACGAAATTGGCAACCAACCAATTTGCTGTTGTCATGGTCTACCACCACATTAGCATTGACAGAGGTAGCTCAATGTCTCTCAACAAGCAGATTATACAGCTTTACGACGCCATGCGTAAGGGCGAATTTGTCGCTACGGTGCCAGCGCCTAAAGTGTCGTACATCGACTTCACTCTCTGGCACAATGCTCGTCTGCAGCGGCCCGATCTTCAGGACAGCATCAAATTCTGGCAGCGGAAGTTGGGGGACGCGCCAGCAGTCAGCAAGCTCCTCCCATTCGCAAAGGCACCACGCCCCACGGAGATGGTCGCTGGCCGAGAAATGCTTTACCAGAAACTATCTCTGTCTATGTTAAATCGCATGAAGCGTATCTGTTCGCAGACAGGAACGACACCTTTCCAATTCCTCATGGCTGCGCTGAGATCTTTCCACTTCCGTTACACCGAAGAAGAGGATCTTACCATTCATATGGTCGACAGTGGACGCCCTCACCCTGACCTTGAAGAGACTCTTGGCTTCTTTGTTAATCTGGTTCCAATAAGATTGACCGAAGCCAGCGATTCTGATTTCTCCACCCTGCTTAAGTACACTCGAGACTCGGTTCTGGAAGCGACGAAGCATAACAGCGTACCTTTCGATACTATTGTCGACACCTTGGGCATCAAGAAGGTCACCAGCCACTTGCCGCTGGGACAGATCATCCTTAACTACCAATCCCACGGCAAGATGCCCAAACTCAAGACCGAAGATTTCGAGATCAACGACCTCACCAACGGTGACATTCCTACTGCTGCCGAGATGCAACTTGAAGCGATGGAGGACGGTGACAACGGTCTCTCATTGAGACTCGAGTACTCCTCGACTCTCTATGGCGCTGACGAGATGGACCGCTTCTTCGACAACTTCGTCAAGTATTTGACCAGCATCGTCAAGGATCACCGACAGCCAATATCCGAGATCGAAATGTGTGGTCAGAAAGAAATCGACTACCTGAGAAACAATATGTGGGGTACTAGGACAGCGGAGAACGCTTGGGACAACAAGCCAGTTATCGAGATGTTCTTGGATATGGCCAAAGAACACCCCAACATGCCTGCCATCGAGGAAAGTGATGGTAGCTCGATTACGTACGAGCATCTCGCTGTCCAAGCCACCCGCATCGCAGCATCTTTGCAACAGAATGGTGCCTCCAGTGGCGACATTGTCGGCGTTGTAGCCAGCCCTGGCATCGAAGCCATTTCGGCGATGCTCGGTACATTGATTATCGGCTGCGGCTATCTTGCTATGGATCCAGAATTCGCCATCGATCGGCTTTCCTTCATGGCAGCAGACGCTGGTGCTCGCTTCATGGTGATTTCTGATGAACTTCTAGAGAAGACAGCGAAGCCTATTGAAGCTGCTATGACCTTTGCTCCACCTCACTGTATCTCAATGTCAGAGGCTCGGGGTTGCACTTACCCGATCTTCCCCTCCACTGTACAGCCAGAAAATATCTTCTACATTGTGTATACTTCCGTAAGTGATTTTCTACTCCATTCACAAGACTATGCTGACGACTTCGCAGGGGAGCACCGGCAAGCCCAAGGGTGTCGCACTTAGAAACTCTAGTACTCAACAGATGCTGAGCACGCTACACAACGACTTCAAGTTCACTCCGGGCATGAAGTTCCTGCAACAATCATCCATATGCTTCGATCTTTCTATTGTTCAGATCTTCTCGCCTCTGACAAGCGGCGGCACTGTCTGTGTTGCAAAGCCTGAGCTGAGGAAAGACCCCGAGCGTCTTGCAAAGTTCATGCAAGAATCAAAGATCGGCTGCACTTACTTCACTCCAACCCAATTCGCACTGCTCTTGGAGACTGGGGGTGACTACTTACGCCAGCTCAGTGACTACAGGACTGCATTCTTCGCTGGCGAAACGTTACCCGTCCGTCTTGCGAAGGCATTTTACGACCTCAAAACGCCTGCCACGGGCTACAACACTTGGTCTCCCAGCGAGCTTGTTGTACAAACCACTATTGGCAAAGTAGAGTATCCAGATGAAAGCACGACAAGCATACCCATTGGCTATCCCCTTGCAAATTGCCGCCACTACGTTCTCGACTCGAACATGAAGCCGCTCCCAGCCTGTATCACTGGTGAACTCTGCGTTGGCGGCGCTCAGGTCGGTCTAGGCTACCTTAATCGGCCAGAAGTGACACGAGAAGCATTCATCGACGATCCATTTTGCTCCGTTGAGGACGTATCGAAGGGCTGGACCAAATTTTTCCGCACAGGCGACCAAGGCCGCTTCCGGTCCGATGGGCAGCTTGAGTTCCATGGTCGTATTGCCGGCTCCACGCAAATCAAACTCCGTGGCTTCCGTATCGACCTTGGCGAAATCGAACACCGCATTCACCTCGAGTTCTCAAACATCCGTGGCCGCAGGCTCGTCGACCTCGCTGTCGTCGCTGTGCCCCAGAAGTCTGTCGCCCAAGAGTCTTCAGACAGCTTGACAGACGACCGCCAACTCGTTGCCTTTCTCGTTTGCAGCCAGCTCCTCTCCTCCGCAGAAAAACAAGACCTCATCACCGAAATACATGAGCGCCTGACCCATCATCTGAACTACTATATGCTTCCATCCGGCTACCAATTCCTCTCCTCCCTCCCCGTCACCATCGGCGGGAAAGTCGACCGCAAACAATTCCTCAGTATGGACCTCTCTCTCATCTACCCTGGCGGTGGCACCTCGAAAACCCTCGGACCATCGTCCACAGCCGCTGGTGCAAACGCAGGCGATATGAGCGAGGAGGATGAGGTTCTTGAGAAAGTCACGAAACTGTTCAGAGAGACCCTTAAGTTGCCTGTTGAACATGAGATCAAGCCTACAGATAATTTCTTTGAGTTGGGTGGGCAGAGTATTCTGTTGTTGAGGGCGCATAGTAAGTTGAAGAAGACGTTCAAGATTGCGCCGCCGTTGAAGGAGCTGTTCACCGCTGCGACGCCGTTGGATATGGCGAAGAAGGTTAGGGAGTGTTTAGCTGAGAAGAAGGTCAATGATGCTGCTGTTGCTGTTAAGGCTTGAAGTTAGTTAAATCTCTGTATGGGTGATGATATCCCGGAGTTGGAGGAGTTTGGTGTTCCACTTTGGCATTTCTTTCTTCGAGTTTCAATTGGCGGTCATGCATCAGTTTCCTCTTTGTACAAAATGGGTTGGGGATGGAGTAACGTTTACTTGGGGTCTTTCTATGGGTTCATATAGACTGTCACTAGATCTCATTACATATATATATATATCAGTTGACACTGCAGCCTTCTCTACAAGACGCTTTCGCTCCTTCTCCCGTGTCCTTACTATACCATGTTGAGGCTAGGCTTCCTTCATCAAACTTCGATCAAGCCATTTCCCGGTTGAACAGACCAGCAGTAAGACACATGTTCTTCCCACCCTGTCGGAATCTTTTCTGCAACCCTGGTGCTAGGAAGGAGCCTTGTTTCCGGTGATGGCCCCCGCTGAATTGACAGCAAATATACTCCCGTTAACGGTAGGCTACCCAATAAAGGTGAGACATGTCGCGGAGCTTTACTTCTAGGCGACAGTCAGACGAGCATCACGAGCCTGTTCCACGACAGTCTTACACAAATAGCCTTGACAGAATGCAAATACGCGGTGAGGCGCATAAGGTGACCGAAATGCAATCAATGTAGAGATCGAGCGAACATGTACCCACCCTTCGCCAGAACAGTTAGACATTCCATCATCATTATCTTCCTGCTCACACACCTCAACCTCAGCCAATACGAAACAAGTGCCACATCAACAAACATCAACGCCTTTTCAAACACCACCGCCTCTCCAAACCCCAGACCCCCACCAGCCCTCCCAATACCCCTCTTCATCAGTTTCCACTGGCTCCCACCCGACCCGCACACAACTCCACCTCCCCAACACGTCCCCATCCTCTCCGTCTACATGTCCGCCGCACAAGGTCTCTTCGAACGTAGTCTTGTGCGCCAGCACGAGGGCGATTATGGCGGATGGCCGCCAGAACGGTATAACTTCTCGGACAGTGAAAGTTTCCTTATCATACAAAATCGACTGAGGAATAATGATCCCCATACGATTTGGATCTTGGAGATGATTATGGTGAGGTTGAGGGATGTGGAGATCGTTGATGGTGGGGGAGGAGCGGGGAGTGGGATGGAGGGAAGTGTGCTGGAGAGGGGATGTCATCTTGATGCTCCGCCGAATCATGAGGGTGGGGTGTGGGTTGTTACAAGGGGGGAGGTGCATAAGGGCGCTGGCGATGTAGAAGAAGTTGTTGAGGTGGATAGGAGGGATGGTGGGATTACGGTGTCAGACAAGACAATAGGGATGGGCGTGAGTCCTGACCCCGTGATCGAAGTCCATGGCTACTCCCCTGGCGCCCAGCATCTTGATTTCCGAGCGACTTTCATCGCGGCCCTGAAAGTGTTCAAGCGCGTGGCGGTGGAGGATAAAGGGCTGATCTTGTCGGAGAATAAGGTGTTTGAGGGAGATGGTGTGCAGTGGTGGTTCACGGTTCTGGGGGCACAAATGCCGAGAAGGATGAGTTGGAAGGATGTTAGTTGGGCGACAAGGGATATGTTGGTTTTTATGAAGAAGAGAAGGGGGTTTGGAGAGTTGAGAGCGAGTATCTTTAGGGAGGGTGCGTGGATTGGTGTTGCGGAGTTGAGGGTGCCGGAGAGGACGGCGGTTGATGGGGGCTGAGATGTGTTTTGACACAGAGGTGCACTTTTGCGGCAGTCACAGAAATTAACGAACGGTCTTGACGTCTCAAAATGATCATCAATTGCCGGATCTTAGATTGAACCTCGAGGACATAGCCACGGATAAGATCCAGAAGTCTGCGCTGATACTATAGTCGTTAGCATAGCTACCAAGACTGGATCCTTAACCACTGGACTCCCGGAGGGCAGCATTTACAGACGTGGTTGGGTCGTGAGATGTAAGGTCAGTATCCTTGGTAGGTTGGGGGTACATCGATTCACCGACTCTGCGATACATCAAGATTATACTACCTTCAGGCCACATTGTTGGTATACAGGTCTTCAGAAGAATATAGCTGTTTTTCATCTCTTCTGCGAACAAATGAGGCCAGAGATACACCGACACCGCAAAAGATTGAGATTGTCCCGACCGCCGTCAATACGAATACGGACGCCTCGGACCGGCCGTAGGCTTGGCGGTACTCGTAGGGCTGATCAGGGAAATTGGAATGATGTCAGTCAACAGCGTACTTCGCAATATACATTCACTCAATCATCGTGACTAGAAACTGATAAGGCTTTAAACACCAAGCTGAAAGTCCTTTATATCAGAGTCTACCATGTCTCAAGTACAGCTCCCCACAACGATGAAAGCATGGCAATACTCAGGTGTCAAAGGCGGCCTCGAGAAGAACCTTAAAATCAATCAGTCTGCACCACTACCCAAGCCCAAGTCAGATCAACACCTTGTCCACATCATTGCTACGGCACTCAATCCTGTTGACTATAAACCAGCGGAGATACCTGGAGTGAAAACACTCGTTCTCCCATCGAATGCAACACCCGGGATTGATTTTGCTGGTACAATCGTTAAACCCGCGGCCAGTTCATCACTTGAAGCTGGTCAATATGTCTTTGGATGCGCTGGCGCCTCCGCTTTAGCAGGCGGTGCTCTGCGCGAGTATTCCGTCGCAAGCACAACCAGCACCGCTCCTATACCAGATGGACTTGAACCACTGGATGCGTCAACAATTGGCGTCGCTGGATTGACAGCATATCAATCCATCGTGCCACATGTCAAAGACGGGGACAAGATCTTCATCAATGGCGGTTCTGGCGGCACAGGCGTATTCGGCATCCAGTTCGCCAAAGCAAAGGGCTGTCACGTCACCACAAGCTGCTCGACTACTAATGTCGACTTCTGCAGAAGCCTAGGCGCAGACAGAGTCATAGATTACAAGAAGGAAAACGTCCTTGAAGCATTGAAAAGCAGCGAGCAAAGATTTGATCATGCTGTCGACAACGTGGGAAAGGCAGATGGAGAATTTGCATGGCATGCCCACGAGTTCCTGCGCGTTGGAGCTATTCTAGTCATGGTTGGTGGAGAGCCGTCACTTGCAGGTCTCGCCGATAATTTGAAACGAAAGCTACTACCGTCGTTTATGGGTGGTGTCAAAGGCAAGGTCGTGGGCTTCTGGCCTCAGCAAAAGCCCGAAGACTTGACGCAGATCGCCGAATGGATGAAACAAGGCAAAGTCAAGGCTGTAATTGATCAAAGGTTCCCATTCGAGCAAGTAGTACAGGCGTTTGAGAGACTGAAGACTGGCAGGGCAAGGGGAAAGATTGTCATTGATGTCGCTGCTCAGGCAGAGAAGGGGGCGTCTTCGTAAATCTTTGCTCATTCTTGCGTCTTGAGACCTACCTAATTTTTCTCACAATCCCTCACATCTTTCACTCGCCCACGTAGTTATCTGTCGCATTACTCTCGCAACTCAGCCAATGCCTCACTTCTCGAATGATACAACGAGCATGTTGCTCTCCCGACTTGGCATCGGGTTGAACACATCATACATGATATCGATGTCTCTCTCCCTCTCGGTATCCACAAGCTTCATCTTGTGACCAAATCTACGAAACACGTTGGCAAGTGTGGTTAAGACTTCCGCTCTGCCCAGCTCCATGCCGACGCACTGCCTGCTGCCCTTACCGAAAGCCAGCAGATACTTCTGCAACCTTTGCCCCTCAGTTGCAAGCGGGAGCCATCGCTCTGGGCGAAACTCATATGGCTCAGGGAAGATATCAGGGTTGTCGTGGACATGCACAGATGTCATGCTGACCGGTGTTCCAGGAGGAAGCGGGACATCTTTGAAGTGAAGCGTCCGGTCAGGGGAGATGCGCTGAAGCCGATGCGACACACCATGGAAATTTCGCAAGCTTTCAAACATGACGGCCATCAAATACTCGATGCTCTCCAACTGCCGCAGGTTTGGTGGCCTATCAAGGTCAGGAATCGCTGCTTCAAGATCCCTCATCAGCCTTTCGTGGATGTGTGGATTTGCGAGAACGTGAAAAGTCGCATGCTTCAGCGCATGAACACTGGTCAGCGTCCCCGCTCCGATTGCAATTATTGCCTCGCCCGCAATACGCTCAACACGCTTCTCAGATTCCGGCAAATTTGAATCTAGCATCGCTTCCATGAGAGATGGTCTTGCTGTCAACTCTTTGTAATCAGTGGTCCCGCTCTGCTTCCTCTCCACAATACCCCTTGTCGTTCGCTTCAAATGCTCCGCCTGCTGTAACACCAGATATGTCTCAGGACTGGTATGCTTTGTCACCCACATCGGCAGAGAATTCAGAAGTGGATACAACCAGCCAAATTGCTTCAACAGATGTCCGATCTTTGACAGAGCCATCCAGGCGAGGTAGTGATCTCTATCGAACTCCCTCTGATCGAGAAACCTAGTACCTGTGGGGAACGTATACTCCGAGATCACGTCTACAGTCAAGCAGGCGTAAGCAAAGGTCATTGTGACAGGCTTGCCGGCGTCACGGTGCTCAGCGAAACGGTCGCAAAGCTTGTTGACGCAGCTCTGGATCAGCAGCGGCTGGACCTGGGAAACGGATTGTTTTGAGAAGTAAGGGTTCCACGGGGCGCGCCGCATACGGTGCTTGTCGTGATCGAGGGTGTCGAAGCTGGAGTTGTCTGTTTGGCCGAACATTTTCATCTGGGCGACAAATGTCAGGGGAGCGTTGCCAGTGAGGTAGGATGTGACTCACCGACCAGTGCCATTTGTTGCTCTTCCGTTTTGCGGCGGCGACGTAGAGTTCTTCATGGAACTCAGGGTCCATGATGTGCACTTCGAAAGGGTTGATGCGGATGATGGGACCTGACAGTTCATCAGATCAAGCCCGGGTAGATGTCGGGCATACCTACCATATATCGCATGGTAGTCCGCGATCTTCCATGTATACTTCCCACCGAGAACAACATCATAGTAGAACTCGTTCCAGAACGTCAGTCTTGCGAACCATGGTCCTGGTATGTGCGCAACCGGGCTGAGATACAGACGCCAGATAGCACCATACACGGTGTAAGCAACGAGCGCTAGCGATGCAAACACCAAAGCCGAAGGCCCCAACTTTGTGACCAACCTTGAAGTGTCTTCAGCGTCGAAGGAAAACATTGCGACAGGTCAGAAGTAAGTTGCAAACACAATCACAACAAGCCGCCACAACGATGCAGATTTGCAAGATGAAACTTACCAAGTGGGTCTACGTCAAGCTTTAAGGGTCTGTCATGTTGGCAGACGCGTCCGTTGCCTTGGGTGCACTATCACATGCACCGTCTGGCTAGCTGCATGTCAAGTCCCGGGACCAAGCATGGTGCTATGTGGGGCTCAATAAGGTCCAACTGCGATTGGGCCAGTGGAGGCGTTTCGTCCAGAGAACGCAACAAAGGTCTATAAATCATTTACAGCAATGAGTATACGGTCTGCATCGACAGCCGCCATCTACAGTCGTGAAGTCTCTTGCTTGCTGGAAGAGCGTTCGAGGCTTCAGGAAGAGTACCCATTCTCGGTGGTCTGGGCGCATTAACAGTAGTGGGTCGCCGGCGCGCTCCCCGGGGCTCTAGTGCCGCACCTGGACGTCATTGGTGCGGGGGGTTTGAGGCCAAGGGATGTCACATCTTCGATTTTTTCCAGGGGCCTTACCAGATAGGAACTTTCGATTTTATCTGGCCTTCTTTTGGAGTACATGTGCTGCAGATGGATACGCTTTGATTTTACACTAAAGAAGGCAAGGGAGCCGAGGACCATAAAAGGGCTTTCAATCACCGATTCATGAAGCAAACCATCCGAGGACAAGGATTGATCAGGCGATGTCCTAGCCTATCATCTTTTTTACGGTCTCTTCAAAGCTCTCAGGACGCCTTCCCAAGAGCTCTTCAAGCAGATTTGAAGTTACGGCAGTCTCACCTCTCTTCACAGCGTCAAGGCTCGTCGCCCATTTTCTGGGCACGTCGCCGTGTCCATGAGAGCCTAGGTTGTTCTGCACGTTGATGTCGTCTGCATACTCATCTATGCTTGCTTCCTCAAGCGCCACTGTCTTGCCAACAATCGAGCCCAGCACATCAAGAGTGTCACTAATACTGTATACTTTAGGACCAGACAGCAGAACTATCTTGTCCTTAAACTCTTCAATCTTACTGCCACGACTGACTGTTTCGACCAATCTTGCAGTAGCTTCCCCTAGATCATCGATCTTGGCCCATGCAACACCAGCTCCAGCACCGGCCAGTGGGATTCTGACCGTGTCTGTCGGGTTGCGCAGATCTGGGAAACCTGTGTACATGGGAAACGACTCAGAATATATGCCTTCCCTGATCGCCGTGAAGGAGAAGCCTGGCTTTGATTCTGCCATGGACTTTAAGGAAGCCTCTGTCTGAAGATGCGCCTGCATGACGTAGGCGACCGAATTGGGCGTGCAATCTCCACCAAAGGCCAGGGAAGTGTAGAAGATATGGGAGACGCCTGAGGCAATCGCAGCGTCAATGGCTAATCTGTGAGCCTGCATAATATGAGCGAGAATGCGAGGAGCCTCTTTTACCACGACGTACATGTACTCGATGCTCTAACTCCAAGCTTGGATACGAGACCAACAAGAGGTATGATATATCATTGAACGCAGAGTCCAATGATTCTGGCTTGTCATAGTCTGCCTTGCGCGTGAGTATGCCAGCTTGTGTATGCTCAGCTGGTATCTTCTCCGGGCTTCTGCAAATGAGTATCACTTTGTTTGGATCTACAAATCTGAGTAAGTGGGTGTAGATGCTGGTGCCCAATTTGCCCGCGGCGGGGAAGACCCCGATCTTTGCCATTGTCACGACAGTCGAGATATTCAGTCGCTGAGGCCGGGTTTTCGAAGATAAGAAAGGGGTGGCAGAAGGTATTTGCTGGAGTCCTGTAAGTCCACGAACCCAGTCATCTGTCAGCGCCACAGAAGTGACGTCATCGGCTTCCTGCTACCTGACTATCTTTACTACGGACCCAGACTTCATCCTCCTCCTACTTTTTATGGGGAATCGACTTAAAAGTTGGCACTATCATGCCAAGGCCTCGTGTTTTTGAGCATCTTGGGAATAGGGAAAATAATGAAAGACATTCCAGCGGCTCAAACGCTACCAAATGCACTTTGGTGGTCCTCGTTTTGTGAAAACAATATTCCATAACGTGTCCCTTTTTGTCCCGGTCCACATGGAAATCAACGAAAGCAAAATTCAAGAAATCCCTACAAATCACTTTTGTCTTTTTGGCTGAACTTCGACTAAGGCTGACAACTGCCTGTGTGTTGCGCAAACCTTTCAGACACATGCTTATCATGTTCCACTGCGGGAGTGAAATACAGCTACTTGACAATGTCTTTAGACAGGAGTGATGTTGTCTACATCACCGTCTCGAGTGCATGTTGTTTTGAACCTGGACGGATTACAACAGAGCGTTAACATACTTCCGATCGATCAAGTCAGCGCAACCATGGACTGTTGCAGTTGTTCCTCGAGCGTGGGTTTAAGGCCCTTGGTCACAATACCCACAGAAATCACTTGCCGGGAGGCTATCCTGGATTTCAGACGCCTCGAAAGGCGCGTCTAGGCTGTGCTCTCATAAAGCTTAGGCTTCCAACCGCAGAGGAGGACTACGACGGGATACGGAACAGAATCATACGAAAAGCTCCGGCCAGTCTCCAAAACGATTGGAACACCATGAGAGAATGTGCTTGAGAGGAAATGGATTCGTATCGAGTTTCGAAACAATTGCGTTTGCAGTAACAATCAGTTGCAGCGAGGTTTCTAAGGGGAACTGTCAGCTCCGAAACAACGCTTAAAGTGTTCAGGTCGCTTGAGCAGAAAGCGCATCGTTCAACAGGACCGATATAACGACACTCGCTACTTCATCCCTTGTGCGAACACATCATTTCAACATTCCATGCCTATAATTGCCTTCGTATGGTTTTGAGCTATTCAGTCTGGACGTTTCCCAGTACGTTGCTGCTTTCAGGGGGCGGCTGGCGCCCTTTGTAAATCCTCATCACCCCTATAAGGCGTTCCCCTAGAAGGAGATTGGCATGGAAAGGACGGTATTTGTCCTCAGCAGGCATAAGTCGCATCCTGTAGCTAAGGACGACAAAAGCCTCATGAGCCATGCCGACTTTGAAAATGTCCTCGGGATCAAGGGTGGAAGATAAGGCTCGAGCTCCAATGTGGATTCACCCTCTGAGTCATAATAATGGTATATCTGTCTGAATGTGCTGAAGGAATTAGACTCTGCGAGCTCGATGATAGAGTGCATGATCAAAAGGTGGAAGTTGGCAGGAGCCACAAGGACAGCCCCACGATGATTGTATAGGGTCAGTGTTACAAGATTGACCTTCATATCGTCAAGGACATTCGAGATCACGTCGGTGTTGATAGTGGCGGACGAGTTGTGATCTTGGTCGGATCCTAATTGATCCGTAGGGCCACGCCCACGTGTGTCCAGGCCTCCGAGTCCTATCCGAGGGGCTGCACCCAAGAACTCAGAGAACTCTAACTCAGGGTATTATGCCGTTGGAGCATGCGCTTCTGCTCAGAGAATCAGGGACACAAAGGTCCGTATCGCATGTTTCGTAAGCAGACGGGCGGAGTCTTGTATTAATATGTTGAGGCCAACTGTCTATATATTGCCTAGAAGACAGGTCAGATCCGCATGCCATTGAGTCCCAAGGGTTGAACGCCAGCTTGGCCATGCATTCGATAGTCTTCATCCACACTTCATATCTGCGCAATCTTCGAGTATTGCGTATGATGGATGGTTTGACGAGGAAGTTGTCGGGTGGTAATTCTCTACCTACGAACGATCTAGAGCACATGGTCAGGAAATATAATTTGGACAGCGGAAAACTGGGTACATACGAGAGTTCTAGACTCGAAGAGTTTGAAGTGTTGCCTTGTGAGACACCATCGTAATCAGCAATTACTCGTGGCTCAACATCAAGGAGAGGTACTCTTCAGTTGAATTGGTCAGAGCCTCTGTAGCTACGCTAGAATTATCCGGCGGCTGGTGTGACAGCGCAGAGTGCGCGCCTCCGAGCGACAACAGCGAAACGACGATACAGATTAGCCAATGCATCGTATCCCAATACGCTTGCCCAAGTGATTGAACAAGTATCGATAGATTATTAGGCACCTTTAGCCTACGGATAGCTTTCTTATACACATCATGAGCTGTTCCAACTGATGCAAAGACCCAACCGACGAAGTCGAGTAGGCAAATGGTTGGAATATGTACCTAGATACACATGATGTGTTATGATGAGAGACACTGAGCGTTGCCAAAATGTTACTGCGCTGTGTCTTTGAGGTAACAACGAATGCGATACTTTGGCCGACGTCCCACGGTGAGACATTGCTACTGGAGCCACTCAGCGCAGCATGATTCCACGCGAAGATTGGCGCAAAAAGCTATCAATACGCATTGTATGGCTTGATATCATCTAAATCAAATTCTTGAGTCACAGAGTTGTATACGATGAGGCACAACATATAGTGACAAATCGAGTAGGTATAGATGAGCGGAGTATCTATCGGATCGGATCTGAGCCAGTGGCAATGAAATTGACAATAAGTTCGAGCACTAATCAAAGAGACCAAGGCTTAAGGAGACAGCTTGTACCAAGTCATCATATGAAGCTCGCCATTGCACCGTTGCTTCAACAAAATTCCACTCGGAGCAATTTCAGTCGCACTAAAAGATCATAACCTCTTGAAAGAGCGCCATTACAGTCTAACTTCCTCATCCCAACCCTCTCCCAACCTCATCCACGCACTAAATCCTCTCACTGCTTCAAAGCCCAAAACCCAGGACAAAAGATATCCTCCGCACCACACCCATCTCCGGGCTGATCAACACATTTGACATCAGGCCTAGGCGGTGCTATCTTCGTAACCCGACTACAATCCCTCAAACCTTGCTCGCCGTCCTTCTTGAGAGCACAGAAGCCATCGAAATCACATTCTGGAAGCTCGGCTGTGTTGCAGAGGCTGATTACGCCCTCTTGTTCGGGCTTCTTGATACATTTCCAGAGTCTGCTGTCGTTTGCTTCGGTTGGGCAGCCGGTTGGGTCGCCGCGGGATAGCGTGCCTGCGGCGGAGGAGTTGCAGGCGAAGGTTCCGGCGTAGGGGTCGAGGGGTGCTTGGCGGACCTGGTTGGGGGGTGTTAGGAGGGGCGATGAGGAGAGTGGGATATTGGGGATAGGGGAAGGTACCTCGAGGGGAGCTGGTGAGGCTTGGGCCAGAGCAGCAGCAAGGATGAAACTGGCGAGGGCGGCGGAAACCTGCATTGTGATAGCAAGTTATTTCCTTGTCGTCAAAAGTTTATGATGAAAGATTGTCTGTCGGTTGTTGGTTGCTTCTCAATGATACTTCTCGACTCTTTATATCAATTGTTGTGATCGTTGTCTGAGACATTCATGTGGAGTAACACGGAGCTGGTTGACTTTAAAGGCATGATGGTGCGACACCGTGCCACTCGGTAAGAATGTCTGATTTCGGTAAGCCACAACCTTCGCATCGTTGCGAATACATTGAACAACAAGTTGCGCGTAGCAAACTGGTGGCTTTGAATCTTGCTGACACGAGACACTCCTCTCCTGCGTGGAGCACGTGTGCTGAGCGACGCTGACGTTGTAAGCAAAGGCAGATGCAATCTCACTGGAACGGTTAAAGAGGAGACTCGCTTGGCAGGGCTTGACTGAAGAGCAATGCGTCTCTGGCTTATGCTTGGCTCGGGGTCGGAAGTCCGTCGGGATTTCAATGATATTGCAGCTTGTGGTGAGACAATAAAGGGTGCATCTCGTTCTCGTCTTCATCTCACCTGACTTTCGGAGCAAGATGACTGTGGTCTTAGCGACGACAATCGAGCATGCCATGTTCTGCCGAGGTCCGCAGTAGGTGCGTCTTACAGTCATGCTGCGAAAAGGCTTGCCAATGGAGAAGGTGTGATCTAAAATACTTCGAAGGATCCATAAAGGAGTGGTTAGAAGATGGGCATTACCTGGTTTAGCTATCCTTCGGCATTGAGAACAAAACACACCAGAAAGATGCGGCTTCAGCGAAGACCAGAAGTCGTTCGTAAAACGAGGATGCATTTCTCTCTTGGTAGGCCGTGTAGAAGGGTTGGTCCTCTAGCTTTACTGTGTCTGTCAGACTCAATGACAAGAGCCGAATCCCGGCAAGGATACTCTTGGAAAGCCTCTTGATTTCCCTCGCTTGTCATGTCTAAGCGACCGAGGTGCAAGCGAGTCTCAGCCCTCATGCAATGCATGGCTGACGGAAAGTCTTCAATGGAGACCGTAGGAAGAAATACGAGGTTTGATGAGTGATGCTTTTCTGATTCTGATATTTATTCGCGGCAGAACGTTCAATTACTTGCTTTACTCAGAATCTTCGGACATGGCCAAACAAGGTCGAGCGGAACGTCAGAATGCATGAACATCAATACTTGTGAGGGACTGACGCTCTTCCTTGTACGAAGCACGCTTAGGAACGCCTTGGGATAAGGCTATGAGAACAAGCAAGTTGAAGTGCATGTGCCATGTCGATTTCAAAACCGACTTCTATCAGACGTTGTCTCTCACTGCAGGAGTAAGATTGAAGCTGCAATGTTGAACGAGTAAAAGCTGGTAATAAGACTGCAAGACACAAATGATTAAAAACAGGAACCTTTGGCGAGATCGCCAACGAGAAACAAGTCAAGGTGAAATCAAAGTCTTGCGTGGGGACAATATCTGTGTGATTACGGCAAGGGCCAAATGGTTCAGCTGGTATTAGATCACTATCCGAAATAACCTTGCGTCAGTCCAAAGGAGTCTTCTCATGACTGGGCTCAGACGCTGGATTGATAGCCTTGACACAGTTCATTATTGTTTAGAAACAAATATGTGACCGATGCTCGTTGCCGTGGTGATGAGTCTATCTTGGTAGGCTTAAGGTATCCCAGGGGTCTGAATCCTTGTACAACCAGGATTCATCTTGTGTCTCTAGACACAGACCTTAAAGAAAACAAGGTCCGCATAGCCTACGATCACAGACTAGTAGAATCCTGAGTTTTCAGGAATTTTGACAACAAAAATCCAAATTCGTTGAAGAAGGGGGCGGGGGTTCATTGACATAGACTTCCGCTCGACGTGGACTTCCTCTTAAATAAGCCATGGCTCACACGCTCTGTTGCGCGATACTCTGCGGAAGAACACAATAAAACCGAAGAGGCAAATCGAGACTTGACTTCTTGCTTCTATGAGAAGCGATAAGTCAGACATTGAACTAAGTGGCAAATTGATTGGCTAGCCTCACGCACTGAAACTCTTGTGCCACTTGATAGGCTAAAGTCTCAGCCAGAACTATGCTCAATAACGGATTTTTATTACAAGGAAGAGTGGATCAAAATAATAGATTGCAATCTATCGATTGACCTATCTGACCGACAACGATTGCTTCAACATTCAACATTAGGCATTAAACATTATGCGTGCTCAATCACAACCGAAACCTCTATTGCTCCAACATCCAAGCGCCTGCGCTCTTCGCCAAAACCTTGCGTCGCTCATACAAGATTACCAGACAGCGACATATTTGACATTATGTCGTTAAATCTTTCAGGACCGTTTTGGGATTCAACCAGACCTGACGGATGGCTGAGTCTTCGCCCGTCTCAACTCGCACAGGAAAAGCCTCTTTGCGCAATGGAGGTTCCGGCGCCTCATAATATTTGGAAAGAGGCTCCTCACACTCCTCGAGGTTTTCTTGGTCTGGGCGCTTCGTCTGCTCCATGGTCTCATATGGGAAGTTGAACTCTGGACCAATGTTAGCCTAGCGAATAACACTGGTTATTGGGAGGCATAACTAACTTCGTTCTAGGAAGTGCTTTATCTCCGTCTGCGGTATCGCTGCCACCCATTCCTCACCCTGCCCTGCCGTATTCATTTTGATCATCGGATTGCTAAGGTCATATTTGTCGTTGTCCTGCCAGACCATTTGGCCCCCAAAGACATGTTTCTCGATAAGCTTGCCAGACTCTCCAACGCCTCCCACTGGGGGTGGATTGTCATCGTCGTTATAGATCGTTTCGGGGGTCACTGCTCGATCGCCTTTTCGGTTTGGTACAAGGTTTCCAACGAGTACGTGTCCGGCGACCTCGTGTATCAATATGTTGGTAACACTAAACATGTTACGCTGGTACTCCTCCAATTTATCTTTGGATGTGGCACAGGCTTCTAGCTTTACCAAGTCATCCGGATTGATTGAGATACCGAGACCCTTGTGATATGTCTCACTAGAGAACTTTCAGAAGGTTCTGGCGTGGAATCGTCGGTTCTTCAACTGCTCATCAAGGTAGATGGCCGGAAATTGGTCCTTCAGATACCTCAAAAACCAGTTTGAAAGCCATGCTTTGGCCCACTTCTCAAGGTCTGTATCGTCGCTGAGGTCAACTTTGTTCAAACTCATTAGATGATCTGGCTTATATCTTCGAACAACAACTTTCGTTATGTGTATCATCTGTTTTAGCATTGGCTCTGTGCTCAGTGCTTCGAGGCAAGTATGTATAATGCCAGCCATGAGATTGAAGATAGGATCCTTTGGGATGAGTTGCTATTTTCCCCAGCGAGCTTTACCATCATCGATTTTGTCTATGAACCTGTAACGATATATCAAAAGGGCGAGGTCTTCTCCTTTTGTAGGTCTCTCTGCCATGTCGAAGTGTGGCTTTCGTAATGCGAAGCCGTCAAATGCACGAAAAGTAACTGTTCAAGACTCGTTGACTAGATTGAAAGATCTGATTTGTGTACTGGAAAGATGCAAGCTGAGAAGAAACAGCAGGAAGAAGATCCAAAGAGACATGAAAGCAACAGAGGCACAAAGACCGCAGGTGAAACGTTCGAGCCATACACACCATCGTTCAAAACGAGTTTCATAGACTGATAATGGCAGTCAGAGTTGCCCACCATGTACGACAACGGTGTCTCTGGGACCCTCTATGTGCAGGCTTTCAAGCAAGATTGCGGACTCACAGAACGCCTGGTAAGGTCATGGTTTGCAATTTGATAGACCATAGGCACGATTTCCCTTTGATCGTGAGTTGTGGGCTTTGTCAGGATGCCAGCGTGACTATGGATGATACAAAACATGTTTGAGCTTGGCGTTTGGGCGAGAGGTCGGCTTTTTCGTTTCTTTCAAGTGATGAAACGCTGCGAAAGCGCAGAAACACATCGCAGACTCAGGGATGAACTTATATCTGGTGCCTGTGACGATGCGCAGACAGTCTGGCTGCTGTCCAAATCGTGGACTGAGCGCGAGTTGCCGCTGGTCTGCAACAGATGTGCATTCGCAGAAAACTGTCTCACGCTCTCGTAGAGACTGAAGGAGGTGCTCTATGACTTGATTTGTAGATGTTCTGACCTTAGTATATGTGATTTGATATTGAAATCTCGGAAAATACTGCCTTTCGGATACTGTACCCTCTGTACTCAAATAATCCTGTGGGTTGCAATGTCGGCATCGCTTTTGATTAGTACTAACCAGTTTGGCACATGGATCCAAAACCTGCTCTTGTGTCAGCTCTTTGGTAATTATCAAGATGAAACCTGTTCAATATTGATGGATCATCATGTGTTGTCAATGATTAGCTGCGGTGGAAGCTCAGGAGTGGAGGTAGATCTATGCTGCGAACTGAAAATAATACCCTCGGCCCATGGTGGCTATGACTTGTCGCCCTGTAGCGATTCATCTCGCTTGCGTGCTCAGACTTTTGTACATATCCCCTGCGAAGGCAGATTGCTGAGGTCATCTCTTCAGCAGCGTCGACTCGTTGTAATAGCGGACCTCGAGTCCAGGTGTTCCTGGTATAAGATCTTTACGCGACATCACAGCCATCCAGACGCCTCATCTATGATCTTTTTAGTAAAGATACAACACATCATGGTTTCACTCTGCTTTCGAGTCAGCCGGCAGAGTACGTCTTGACAATTGCGATCATTTTGCTTGCAGCTTCAGTAGCAGTAGCAACACATCGGCTGTCGCTAAAGGTACTTACTGTTTTGCATTATAACTCTTAGCCAAACAAAGGGAGGTTATATGGAGCGCCCGAGTATAGCACTTCAGAACGATAATGTACCCCCGCAGGCATGTCAAAATCTGAAGCCTCGCTTAGTCATCACACTCCCCCCTTTTCTGAACATTGAGGGGTATGAAGTCGACCAAGTACTTCTCCATGCCCAGTCCTGCTGATGTCAATCTCTGCAATGCTTCATCTCTGACTCAAATTAGACACGATTGGGACCTACATCAGTGAAGCGAATTGGGAGACATATTACCGAGATGAGCTACACTTAGTTAAGCTGCCAAAGTAATCGTACTAATACGCTTAGCCTGAATTTTCCATCTAGAGCCTGAAATCGCACGGTCTTCGGTTCATCGGCGATGAGGGGTGAGATACACAGCTCTCACCAAGCCGTTATAGATCTCAACAGCATGGTAGACTACCAGGTTACAATATTATCTCACGGTATATGCCGAAACCTTCTGCTCCCGCGTTTCTTCTACCCTCAATCGCTCTTTCTTGAACTCTAGTAAAATTCCGATGAACAACATAAGTTCTAAAAGGACGGACCTGCACCGGCCTACAACAACATCTCGAAAGTTGTGGCTAGCGGTCTTAATTATGTGGGTGAGCTTCCACAGGACCCATGAAGTCATAACGGCTTTTTGCCGTCTCGATATCGTTGTTCTCACCAAGACAGGATTTGGTCTTCGATTCAGCATATCAGGGTCTTGCCATGACGTCTAACATATACTAACTATTCCGTTGACTACTACGTAGCGTTCTGACTGCTATACAAAGCATGTTCATCTTACCTTAGCGGTCTTGAGTACGAACTGTATGCCTGAATTCAGCAAATACAGGCTGTCAGTACAGCTGTCATCATCTTCGTCTACGCGCAGAATTGGGAGCCAGATCTAACAGAGTTGGTCGCTGGATTGTGGTTTTTTCGACGTTCATCTGGTCTTTGGCGGCATGCAACACTATACCTGGGGAACCAAGTATTCGAATTTGGGGACGGCATCGGAGAAAATTGCAAAGGATTAGTAGTTCTGCAATGCTATCAACCCCGTGAATTTGCCCTACGCTCGGCCTGATGCACTTGTTATACTTTACACTAAGCTTGGAAGTATTTCATACTTGGAGGGTCCAGAGGGGTCGTAGTTGACGCTCAAGCTATCTAGAAGATCACGCATAAGTCCATACGGCAGTGATTGAAAAGCCACCAACGTATTGTGAGAGCGGCCCATGACTCAACGAATCGATAAACGGGTCATCTGCTTTCCAGTCGTGTGGTTGTCTTGCTGCCGAAACAAGGCTCGAGGCAATAATATGTTTAGAAAGCTTAGTCATCATGGCCGTCTAAACAGGAATACTGCGCCGTCCCCGATCACGGGACAAACCAGTTGGTAGCGGCATTTACTGAGTAAGGTGCATCATACAGGTCGGGAGAAGATGGGCAAGGGACCGGTGGTAGAATGTGCAGATCGGAAGTAAAGACTAGTAACATCTACGGCTACACACATCGGCCATGTGGCACCATAGTATGATAGCCTCAACCAATGGCTGTCATAAACTCTTGAGTCATTTCAGATATGGCTATCTCTAGGAGACCTACAAGCATGAGACATGGGATCGTGCCGTCCCTGACGCAATGAAACAGTCTTGGCGATTGTGCTGACTTTTTGCTGGGTTCAAGAAGTTTTGCGTACATCGTTATGTAGAACATGTTGGAACCGCATGTATGCGAGGTTTTCGAAGTAAAGTTTGACATTCTCTGTCGTCATGAGAAGAACAGCATCAAACACAGAGGTCAGCTTACGTGGTCAGCAAAGAGGCAACATGTCTACGCAGAATTAACCTGCACTCTCTGCCTAATTTCATGTCCCTACACAATACGCCGACCAAAGTTACGCACACGACTGGACTATGTCAGTAGAGAAGAGGTGTCTTTGAAGGTATCTTGATTCGAATCACAATCTTGATGACCTGCTGGAAGCGAGCTTTGCCGCAAAGTTCATGAACCACATAAGGGATTGGGCCATAAGAACACTCAGCCACGCTCTAGGCATAAACCTCAGCAAGACTAGATTGGCAATAGCCTCGTGTATAACATTTCCGTCTTGTAGGTGACATCGAATAAGCCTGGACTAACATGGGCGTCGGGACTCAAGCACCAGAAAAACCTTCGCGACACACTCGTCTTCTCGGACTTGAGTTTCCGCAGAAGTGTGAATGATTAGGAATCTACGTGTGGGCACAAACAAAAGGAACATTCCAACGGATTGGAAACGGCCCAGACGCGTTTGAGATCGCCCCAATAAGGTTGAATATCTTGAAACAACGTCGCATATATCTCTTTCTCCTGAAACCCCCAGAGTCTTGATGCCAAGCCCTCCCAACTGCCTGTCACACCAGTTTTGTGCGGATGCATATTCGAGAGTCGCTGTTTAAACCATGCAACAACATCCAACATATCAAGGTCGGAAAGCACAGTCGATCGGCTGATGCCGTGCTCATGGGCCAACAGAAGGTCTAACGTCTTACGAAACGCCAGGCTTTGATCAAGCATAATAGAGCCTGTTTTCGCCATAACTAAATCATCATCTAATTGATCAACGTGAGCAAAAGCCTCTGTCGCATTTCATTCCTCAACAGACATCATCTCATAGCTATAAATCATTTGATAGCGATGCGCAAGAATTACCACATCGCTCTCTTAGCCCTGGCTACTGCCAGTGTTGACTGTCTTCCGAGTTTGAATACCGACTCGATCAACCTTAACGCCCGTGAGGATGGTCCAAAGAAGTTGGACTCAGCTAGCTGGACGAGCACTAAGGACAACATTGATTTTAATGTAACAATTGACTCATCAGCCTGCGATGGAATCAACGAAAACAGTATCTGGGGCGTTTGGGACATCAACCCTGGCGAGACCAAAGATGATGCAACGTCAAAAGATCTTACCGACTGGATCTCTCGCTATGATACCGGCTCTAATATTGTTGAGGCAGGGCGCAACCTAGCTTACCGTGTGGAGGTGGAGGTTCAGAAAGCCATCGATGAGCTTAACGCTTTCTTAGATGCTACTGTCTGCCCCGCAATACCGGCACCATCTGGGCCGCCCCCTCCCCCTGTTATCATACACGAGGATCTACGCCGGAGATTACTCGCCCATGACCGGCCTGATAAGGGCCTCTATGCCATGACCTTCCTTGGAACAGTCGGAGGTGGCGTCGTCGGTGCCGTCTGGACCATTTTCAACATGCTAGCACACAACCATGGCCATTTGCAGCCCAACGCGGCTCAAGATATTACTGCGGCCGCTGGGGTCGCCGGCCTCGTCACCCTTCTTGCGCAAATCCTCGCTATTCTCCGGGAGAACCGGCGCCTTGATAGGGTAGAGGCTTTGCCAATTGTATCTACGGCAGCTACTGCTCGCCGGACCACCCGAGCCTGGCGACTTGCAGGAAGTCGAGTGCGACGACGCCCAAATCGTCAAAACGCAGCTGGTACGGGGGGGAACGACCCTGCGAATACAGATGCCGGTGGTGCTACCGTTACCATTGGTGATGCCAACCAGCCCGCGTGCCTTAATGCAGCCGACGTGGGACTCGCCGCTTTGTACCTGGGGCGGACTGGTAATCAGAATTACAGGTGGTATCCTTCCCATGTACAAGAACCTGACGGCGAAAAAGCCATTGAACTACAAGAGATTCGCATTGACCAGTGCCCTCCCAATCCTGGAGAGAATCTGAGTGGACCTAGACCGGGAGACAATCCGTCAGACAGGCCAGGAGAGCCAGGACCTCCCACAACACCACAGACCAACACCGGAGGATCAGGCACTAGCAATACTGAAGGATCAGGCGATAATGCCGCCAAGCCTGCGGATGAAGCTGAGTCTGGATCTGGATCCGGAAAAGGTGATGATACTGGTAGTGGTGGTGCTCCCAATGGCAATGGCAATGGTGGTGGTGATTAGAGAATATTTTTGTCTGTCTCATTCACTCCATAGTGATGTACTGAATTGCATACGTTAAGAGGGGTCTAGCCTCGAGGACAGAACTCCGTGCAAGGTATGGTAGACATTCCGTGAGCATCATTACCCGATGCAGGATCGTAGGATGATACGTTCATTAGGCGAAGATTTTTTCGCATTCAGATATCGTGTTACCTTGCATATTAATTGTTCATCCATGTAATGACCGTTATTGAGTGTGGTGTCGCTGTAATCGGAATCGTAATGGCTTTAACGGGACACCGTCTATGGTCTGAATATTTTGCTAGAAAATGCTGTCCCAGATATTTTGTTCTGGTTTTTGTTTCTTGTTTCTGCGGTCTGGCCGACGAAGGGGTCTAGTCAATATCACTTGAAGGGGAGATCACGATGTCTAGGTTGCTTTCAAAATCGATTCTGCTAGTACATCTTAGCACTGCACGCGGTCCATGCGCACCCATGAACTCTGTGCCAGATATGGCGTTGAATCGCTATCGAGTCTCTCCTAAAGGTCTTATCCAGAGCAACGAAGCAACTGAAATCGGAGCACATCGCGCAGTGGGAGAGCTGTTGTACTGGCTCGATTGGCAGAAGCATGCTTAGGCCATTAGGTGGTTTGGTGAATGGGTCACTAGTACGGGTGCCCTGAGCCTTTCGTGAAAGTCCCAACTGGAGCGCCACCATCCTTCTAACAATACAGGTCTACTTAAACGTCTGCACTCCTGCCCCAATCTCGCTCGACGTCACGCCCGGCTCATACTTACATATTAAAATGCCAATCGTGGGGTCATAATAAGCAAGATACGTAAGCCCTGCGCTCGTACCCGCCGTATCACACAAAGCTCCATGGAAATAGAAGCTCGCGCTTTCATTTGCTGATACGAGGTTCTGAAAACATCTGAATCCGGTGTCAATTCGATTTTGACGATGTAGTCTCCCTGTTGTGGATCCTTGAAGTGCTTAGACAATTCGTAGGGATCGCGCGGTGGGTCATGCGGTCGGAAATCTCCTTGCTCACTGATATCAGGCATTGCCGCGATGACACGGCGGCAGCTGTCAGCATTTGCTCGTACAGGATCCCTATCAGGGGCGCAGATTGCTTTGTGGTTTTTATCTGAGGTCTCGTGTTGGAGTGCGTCGCTAAGGACTCCAGGTGCGATGTGGTTCTTGATAGGGAGGCAGAAGACTAGGCTCTCAAAGACGAGAGATAGGCAAGAAAAGATGAGACAGGACTTCATTGTTCGGAGTAGGTGTATGTGCAATGGTCTTCTTTCAAGCAGGAAGACAGGGCAAGATAAGAAGTCGTATGGCTGGAGGCTTCGGTATTTCTGATTGCGAAGATAACGCCAAGTCCCAGCGACCTAAGTTACCAACATCACGGGTGACAATGTCGTACCTGATAATATCCGCAGCTGTAGATGGAAAACATCAAGCGTCTTGTTGCCCGTTGACAGGTTGATGCGCGCCAAAGCCAACAATGCAGTCGTGCGCTCCCGCAGGGTACTGTGCCGAATCTCCGACTATTCTATCAACATTATTCGAACTGTGATGCGGGATCGGTCAAGACAATCATCGCTACTGTCAATTGCGGCTATTTTCACCGAAAGAAATCTCAACAATCATTCTGTACTTATTTCCAACGCGATCGCGCTGCAAGTCATACTCATCTCAACGTTCATACAGTCAAGGACCACTTGTGCCGCTGCGCTCGAGTCTCAATGATGTCTTCCTGATGAGGAGCGTCAATATCCCGAACACGATGGGGACCGAGCGCTCTCAAACCCTCTTTTACCTGGATGTGAGATTTTTCCAGATCCAGCCCCAAATTTGCAGATGAAAAGCACTGAGGAGTCGAGTCGAAAGACCTTTTTCGCTGCTCAAAGCTCACATTCTCGGTGTACAAAAAGGTATCCAGCTAAAACGTATGCCTATATACACTTTTCATTACAGAGGAAAGCATCCCGCTCATGCACAAAGTATCAAGGCACTCACATCGCGAACTTCATATGCCCTTGCGCCTTCCTGAGCCTCCTACCGTACAAGCCCAAGAACAGGATGATAAGCCCAGCAGCGGCAGTGATACCAGTTTGTGCGCCGAACACAGTCGTCTCCCCGTCTCTTTCCACCCACTCGATTTCAACATATGTTGCCATAAAGCCACCCATTGTCCTACCGACATTGATCCAGGCACCCACCTCACCAGACCCTTCAGGATACGAGTCGAGCAGGTACGCGTTGAGACCAGTAGTCGCAAGCATGATGCCAATGACTTGACCAGCTGCAAATACAGCTATCACAAGATAATGCCATCGGTTCTGCAAAGCGAAACCGAGAAGCAAGATAGAGATGGCCATAAGGGGAGTGGCGATCCAGATGATTAGCAGACGAGCCTCGGGCTCGATCTTGCCGTTGTGTCGTTTCATGTACC
The DNA here is from genome assembly GCA_032158265.1 of Bacidia rubella. Lineage (NCBI taxonomy): Eukaryota > Fungi > Ascomycota > Lecanoromycetes > Lecanorales > Ramalinaceae > Bacidia > Bacidia rubella. The sequence continues at coordinate 2,177,921 of JAVTIF010000002.1, forward strand.
ATTTCCCAATCAAGTCGTGTAGCCAATGACCGACGATTGCACCGAGTAGGACGCCAATGATGAATGACCAATAGAACATACCTAGAGACACAATCATTGTCAGCAACGGACCATCTGAGGACCACCCTACGATCTCGAACATGGGGTTTTGATCTACAACATACCAAGATTATACGGCGTGAACTTGTAAAACTCCGTCAACCAGATTGAAATAGTGGCATTAACGCCAATAATCCACGAAAAGTTCAAGAAATAATATATCACACTCAACAACACTGGAAGCTTGCTGATGGCAACAATGGGCCGCAAAAGAGCCTGCACGAACGTCTGCCGATTGTGTCGGCTCCGCCATTGCTCCACTCCCACCAGCCTGAGCAATCGGCTTTTGGGCGGGACTTGTTGCGAAGGAGGAATCCGGCGGTTGTAGATAGTTTCATCCATCAGACAAACAACCAGAAGCCAGCCGAATGCTGTCAAGCCTGTGTTCACCCAGAAGACATCAGGCCAAGGCTTCTTGTAGACGATGAAGGCGGCGATCAAGGGGCCGATGTAGGGCGAGACTATTGTTGATCCTGCCCAGATGTTGATTTTCCGTGGGTGTTCGTGGAAGAAGAATATGTCTTGGATATACATCAGGCCGCCCTATTACTCGCAAATGATCAATGAGTACAATACGGAAGAGCGACGACTGGATTTGTCGGTTTAGAATCGGGGAAGCTTACGGCTTGTGCAACAATGGAGAAGAATCCATTGAGGATACGCGCGGCCATGTAAGATGCGAAGGTTGTGGCCGCTGCGCACCAGGCTGAAGTGCCGAGCGCGACGGTGGTGAAGAGGACAAGGATGGGTAGACGGCCGAAGTATGCGGAAAGCCACACTGTAAAGAGGCCGCCTGCGCCCAGGCAGAAAAGGTTGCCGACGAGGTTGTGCTGGATGGTGTTGTGGGATTTATGCCATTGTCTATTGCAAGTAAGGCATTGTCAGCTGCAGGTCTAAATGTTTGCACTAAGTAATGGACTGTGATACATACTTTGACTGGGGCAAGAGTGTTATGACACCCATACTGCTACCAAAGTCTGGTATGAACGTCATGACCGATATGACGAAGAGGATGATATGTTTCTTCATGAAGCTCCAGTTCATCGGATCGTTGGGATCAGAGGATGGTTGTGGGATCAGAATGGTCTTGCCGTCGAGTGTTGTCTTGAGGTTCGGGTCTCGCAGTTGTTGCGCGTCAAGCATGTGAGCGCCATAGAAACCTTGCTCTTCAATAAGGGCGGCATGCTGGTCATGGGTTGCAGGCACGCCCTTCTCAGTCGTAGTGGAGTTTACAATGTTCTTCTCGGTGTCGGAATTGGTATCGGTTGTCGGATTAGACGGCGAGTCCTCCCTTGAAGACATATTTGCTAGTCACGCGTTTCCAATTAACTGTGATGTCTAGAATACAGCTCGCATAGAGGTCGAACACAGGTGAGGAGACAATACACCTGTCTGTATGAAACGTGTACTTGGGTGAAATAGAAATTGAAAAGATCAAGAGTGAAAAGACAGGTCAAGTATCTAGCCTCACGGCGCGTAGGGAAGTCCTTAGCGACGTCAAGAACGCGGTCTACTCTTGCCTATCTGAAACTGCTTGCCATGTGGGAATAGAGACCAAGGGGAATTTAGGGGGTCGTAATCCGCGATTGCGAGCGGTGCTTGCTCCCTCACTAGCAGCCAATGACGCAGTGGCTTTAGACGAGCTGGCCTCAGCAAGAAGCAACCCCATCATCAAGGGCAGCACTACTGCAGCTAGCAATGCGAGGGCGCTGCAACTTGCATGAGTGCAAGCTACGCAAGTTCAAGCGTTGCACTGGCGTTAGTGTGTCGGCAAGTACTGCAGTTTGGCTCGCGCCGATCTGCTGGCCTAGGAGTAGTATCGGTGGGCCATGGCTCATTATTAGTGCGGCAAAGGAAGCTTTTTGATTCGGATTGACTTCCGGGGTACCGTCCGACGCGGCACATTGTGTCGCGCCATTCAAGGCCGTGGGCGTTGACCAATTGTTGATCAGCCCTGGAATCCTGTAGGATCGCCCGACCAGGACTGTGGGATTCGACTAAAGACTTAGTGTATGCATACTAAAGTACATTGCATATCGTGTGCAGATCACTGCATGTCCTTGGAGGACCCTCAAGGCCGGCAACGAGATCGAAGAGCTATAAGGTGCTTTACCGATTGGACATGAGTTAATAGGAAAAGGAAAGGGTTCACCGCTATACGCTGTGGAAATTCTGGTATCGACGAATGGTAACGTTCGAGTGGAAAATTAATCTTGAGAATGTTTGGCGTAGGAGCGATTACCAGCTTCTTCTTTCGACTTTCATAGTAATGCGTCTCAATCATTTCCTCGATGAATTAGACGTTTGCTAGGATTGGTTACGACCAAGTCGATGCTAGCCCCTATGATATTATGGACGCTCCGCATGTATGTTCAGGCGAGAAGGAAGACGTCAGTTGGGAGCATTGAGTAAAGGACGGCTTTTCGTAAGCAGTCAGATCAACCCTCCTAAAATGCTCATATTCCGAAGAGCTCTCCCAGGTTACCCTCTATGACTTCACCATCGCTTCAATAATACTCTCGTAATCTCCTCTACCAGCCCAGATCTTTACAATCTTCAATCCACATCTTTCCAGTAGGCTTTCCCACTGAAGTTGTGTCCGCTCAATGCCGCCGCAATACAACATCATCAGGATATCGAGCGAGCTGCCTCGAATTGGTGCACCCATCTCTGGGAGAACGTACTCATCAATCAACATTCTCGAGTACCCAGGCTCCATAGCTCCTGCGGTATTGGTCAAAAACTTCTCACACGAAGCATCGTCCCAGTCATGGCATACACTGCGGAAGTAATATGCCCGAGCCCCTTCTACCGGTTGAGGGTCAAAGAAGTTGTAGGCCATGGGCTCAACACCTGGTGGGATGCCCTGCTCTTTCACCGTTCCAATCATCGTTGGCAGGTCTTGTAGGATAAGTTTGCCAGCATGATTGGGATACGTGGCGTGGAAACTCGCTGCTTCATGCCCGAAGTTGCCCCCGACATCAACAAGCAGGACCGCATCGGGATCGCCCCGTGTGTCAGGGCATAATTCTGTCATGATCGGATATGTTTCGTACCAGCGTTGTATCCCTTCTCTTCGTGCTGCCATGTAGTCATCGAAGGCTTTACGAGACTCTGGCACCTTTTGCATGTAATCCCAAAGGGGCGCCCCATGAACATATTCGAAGGCAGTCTTTTGCCCAGCTTTAGGGAACTGATGGATCTTCGTCTGGTGCAAATAGTCCATCAATCTCGCGGCGATAGGCGAGAATAGATCGAAGCTATTCTGGTAAGCTTGCGAATTTCCGATGCGCAGAGCGGGAGAGGTTCGTACCAGTGCTTTAAGCCTCCCCTGCCCCCAGGAGAGACAATGTGTCCTGTGGTATCATTCGCTGCGTAGGCTGCTTCGCCCACCTCATCGCAAACACCACACCAGGTCACCTGGCGCATGATCCTGCCTGAAAGTATTATGAGCTTATGTCACAGTCGACTGGATTGGCGTACGTGCGTACGTACGAATCAGTAGACTATCATAGCCGGTTATTTCGCCGAGTTCTTGGGCGGTGACTGCAGCGCCCTTTCGCTCTGCAATTGCATCCAATACCCCAACTTCCAAAGCCATTCGCGTCGCAGCACTTTGTATAGGCTTCAATTCATCATAATCACTTAGCAACGTATTCTTAGCCACTTGACACACGCTGCTGCGAAAGGTTCCGAAGCCCAGCATACCTCAAAGCGTAGTCTCATAAGTGTCTCTGGAGGCGACTCGACCGCCAAGTTGAGTTTTTGAACCGCTTCGACAAGGTCTGCATGGCCTTGACCAGTGCCCGTCAGATCTCTTTGCGCAGCTTCTTGGACGCCGGCGATGGCTTCTTGCACATGTGTGTGCCTCATGTTGGACGTTGGCACTGTTGAGGCCATGGAGTGCTGCAGTGTGGATCGCCTATTTACCATAGGTATGAATCGTGTCGTAGTTCGACTATCGCTAGGATGTGCCCCGCTTTCCACATTGCACAATCGCACTAAACCGATTGTTCACAGAGAGTGCTTGTCCACGAGTTGAGTGTTCTTGATTGCGTAAATTGGCTGATAATGCACGAGATTAAGATGACGTCAGCCTCCTGCCTCTTCGGACGGTATCGTGGCCGACCAGCGATCTGGCATCTTGGCAGCAAGCATAGCCGATAAGATTACACCCACGTCAAGCTGAAAAGTGAATATGGCGATCCGTGTACTGGTCCCCCTGTTGATCATTATTGTGACGGCTTGCGAGCAAAACGCTCTCCTGCCGCAAGAAGTATAGCTTTGGTGTGAGCCAGGAGAGAGCCTGCATATCCTAGAGACCCTTAAGCGAGTATCTGCCCTGTATTGGCTACGACACTCATTAGTGCCATGCTAGCCAACTCTCCCGCCCGTTCCTGAATGCTGCTTGTCTAGCTCAAGCATCTGTCCCGCAAATTCGCTCAGAGTTCTCACTCCCGAACCGCGCTATCGTAAGATGCAGCCACCAACGTACGTCCAGCGCTTTTCCCAGCCTCTCCCTTTTCCCCGTGTAACAAGCTGGTGTCCAGATGTTATGGTGCCTTATCTCTGAAAAGTGCAAGACATTTTGGTGTTCCAATGACTGTTCTTTCGACTTCCCTGCCGTAGACTCATGAATTGAACTCTCTCCGGAGGATGAGTCCCTAGGTTGACCAAGTTCGTTCTCCACGAAGGTCAATGTTGGTATACTAAGTCGGTTGGTCCCTTGAGTACTGTCAAGGACACACAATGCACGGCATGACTCTTATTTGTTGAGTGATTAACTAGCCAGATCGTTCGATATGCTAGGTGAACCCAGATCAAGTACTAGTCTAGATCAAGTCACGCAAGTAGCTACCGGGAGCGGCTCGTAGCTTGCTGGAGAATCATCGACCGTCCCATTATTGGATTTGATTATTTGGCTAACCCTCCCACTTTCGCCCATGATCATTCGTTGCGCCTCCAGGGGTATACTTGAATCCCACCAAAAAGGCGCGCTAGGTCGTATCATGGCGAGGACGCATTTCCTTCTTTCTTTTGAAGTTTTGCCTCTGTACTGTCCGTTTGTGTAACGAATTTTCGTTTACAGGCTTCACCGAAGCCAAGTCGCAGGGCCGACTCTCCATTCATCATGGCGGAGATCCCGCAACAACACCCGGTTCTAGCGAATCCTTATGGTGGAAAAGGACCCACAATGATGGCAGCCACGTGGGCTCAGGCGTCTGTTGCACTTACGTTCATGCTTTTACGGACGTACACCAACGCCTTCATCGTGAAGTCTTTCAGGTGGGACTATGCTTGGGCACTATTAACCCTTGTATGATCTCAATGTCTGTGCAGAATTCAGCAATGTGTTGACAGATGCTAGGTCTGTGGCTTGGTGGCTCAAGCAATACTAACAGCCTCATGTATCAGTGGTCTGGGGAACCACACGAAGCTGCTCTCCAAATCTCAAATCGCCTCCGCGAATCTCTACAGTTGGATAGGGCAAATCATCTGTATCCACACCATTGGGTTTGGCAAGATCGCGGTCGTCGCTTTTTTGCTTCGCATCCAGTCCGGTGGGCAAGGCGTAAAGATCAAAGGCCTCGGATGGATACTCTATTTCATCGCTGTCAGCAACGTAATTCTTAACATCATCCAAACTGTCCTGATACTCTTGTCGTGCGAGCCTACCTCCAAGCTTTGGGATCACAGCAAGCCCGGAAAGTGTGATCATGAGGCGAGGCACACCAACGCCGCTTACTTTCAAGGCAGTAAGTGGATATTCGGTTGATGTGCAGGTCAAGACGCTAAGCACAGGTCATCTAGGTTGGGCAGCCTTCAGCGACGTCGTCCTCGCTATCTACCCAATATTCGTCTTCTGGAGCTTGAAAATCTCAAAGAGGATGAAAATCGGTCTTTGCCTCCTCATGGCAGGCGGGCTAGTAGCTGCTCTAGGTGGTGTCATGAAAACTATCAACATCAAATTCATATCCGCTCAGAAAGATAAGAACTGTGATTGCTACCCTTGCCTCACCGGCGAAAACCATGCTGACCATACCGGATCATAGACTTCATCAGCAACCTCGTCATCTGGGCCTACACCGAGTCCTGGCTAGTCCTCATCCTTGGCTCCCTCCCTCCTCTCCGCCCGCTCTTCGTGCGAGCCTTCTACCGGATCCAAAGCACCTACCACGGCAGCCGCAAGAACGGCTACTACAACCAGACCTCAGATAACGACGGGAAAAGCATACCGATGTATCTGCCCTCTAACAGTGCATCTGCACAGAAGGCGAGCAACATGTTTGGAGATACCGAGAGTGAAAGGAAGATCCTCCCACCATCGAACTTCAATGGTGAGGGTATACTACGCACTACACAAGTCCACGTACACGCGAACCCAAAAGAAACGCGCCACCAAAGTGAGAGCGATGAGTCGCTTGACATCCCGCAGATTGGAAGGGCCATCGGAGAGCCCTGATCGCCGGCATCATACCTGTGGGCTCCTGTCAAGAGTCAGGTCTGTACGTCGAGCACATCTCGAGGGCTGTCGAAATTCGTTTATATACTGGTGCGCAAACCAGGTCTGCGGAGTCCCTATAACTATCCTGTTATCGAACGAGATGTCGGCCACGTAAATTGTGAGCGCGCATCTCGGATCTATCGTCATTATCGCTTTTTCACTACAATTGTATCTATGAATCGGGATTCGGAAGCTGTGACGCAGGAAGACGATCACCTTCAGGTTAAGCTCTCGCAATAGATTTCTCGTACCTGCTTATTCCAGTAGCCTGGCCATGATTAACGAACTTAAAAGTTCGGGTCGAATGTATATATACAGTAGAAAGAGTTGGTTTTGATTCTGGATTCGATATGAATGATGGAACATATCCTGTAATGCATCGCATTAGCTTTTTGTAGCACGTTCTCCCACCAATGGTTCTATACTTAGCTGTACCCCTCGCTCTCAGTCCTGGTCGGAATGATTTCCTTGCTATATCAAATGCTTTGCAGCTTTGGCACTGGACTCGCAAGCTTCCCTACTACATCTACTGCTGATTCGTGCACCCAAAGGCTACAAAGCTCAAGCGCTGGTCGATCACCGTCACGTTGAACGGCCCAGCATTATCCTAGATCGATAGTCATTGATTGTACAATTCGGCAGCGAGGTCAACAATACGGAACAGGCAATGGAGGGGTTATGAGAAAGATAACGTAGGACGTTCCATATTCCAGCGACTTCGCTTGAATATGACTAGAGCTGATGTCTTCAGGAGCGACGATCGATACCAGCCCAACAGCATCTGGTCTTGCTGGAGGCCGTGCGTTTTCAGACATCGATGTTAGAGACTTTGACAAGCTGAATTCGAATAAGATCAAGGAGATCTTAGTATGTTAATTACCTTTGATTGCCTGACAGGTAAGGTTCCTAGCAGCCACGAGCACTCGTTTCTGATAGAAAGTATACCACAACGTACGAAACATGAGTGGCAGCATGCATGGCACATCGACGAGCGGTATGCATACTGCTCTTAATAACACTCACAAAATTCCACCAGGAAATGGCACGGACGGCATCATCCTGCTTCCAAGCGACGACGATATCAGTGCAGGTGAGACCTACTGGACGAGTCAGTTGACGAAACAGAGCAGATGAGCATCGCTGCTTCAGACATCAGTTCTGTCGAGATGATGCAGAGTGGGGACAAGGATTGTATGCGAGACTGGGAGGTGCAAAAAGGCTAGGTTAGGCATACACATAAGCGGATACATCGGAATGTTGTGATCGTGAAAACGATTCTATGGGATAGGATAGTCAGTCGTCTCACTGTGTCTGTACTTTTTACCTGGTTCTGGAGGTGAGATGGTTGATAAGGTCCATGTGTTACAGAACATCGGCTGAACATTAATATGGACTGTGGGATCTCTGTCTGCAAGCCATCGTAGACACGTAGTACTGAGGCGTCCAACGCACCTCAGGACGAGCAATAGCAATTTAGATAGAAAATGGCCCAAGATCCGTCAACATGTACCACTTCACGTTGGCAGCTAAGTTTAATCGATCGCGACTCGAGGTTGCCACCCCTCACGAGTCATAAGACGACCCACTGAGTGCTGTATAGCCATGAATGAAGCCTCCAAATTTTGTATCAGGACCAGTCGCCACGTTTGCTGCCAAAAGAAGAACAGCGACTACCTGATAGGCTTTGTCATCTTGCGTCGAGACCGTCAACATCGTCAAGTACTATGTCACATCGCTGATGCTCCTTGTAGGATGCTGTAAGTACAAAGTGAGAGAAGCTGAAAATTTCAAGCCATTCAGCCAAGCCGGAAAAACTTCGGACCAAGCAATTGACGTTATGGCAGCAGACCTGACTGTGAAAGTATCAAACACGCGGTATGTCTTCCTCTCACATTTCTAGACGCCGACCGTTCTATGGCTCTTGCCATTGCGGCTTTACACGATATATCGTCTTTCTCTCTCCACCAGACACCAAGCTTGGCCAAGATGACCCTGTCGCAGCCAGTCAAGACGCGACGCGCTTGTACCGTTGCAACTGCTCCACCTGCCACAAAAGCGCCATGTTCCACCTTCGTCCTGCAAACCCTTCCGAAGACTTCCTCCTCCTCGCGCCCCTCGACCCTTATAAAGAGCTCGGCGATTACAGAGCGTTTGAGGGGCAAGTGGCCCTCTTTTTCTGCAAAACATGCGGAGGCCGGTGCTTTCTTACCGGCGGAAAAGGGGAGCTCGTCGACATAGACTTGGAAGAGTGGAAGAGCCAGGGAGCCACGAGTGGAGGGGCGAAGACCAAGGCTTGGAGGGTGAAGAAAGACTCACCGAGGAGGGATGGACGGCCGCCTTATCTTAGCGTCAATGCACATAGCATTGAGGTGGACCAAGGCCTAGACATGAGAGCGTTGACGAAATCAGGGTTCGTGGAGTACATGGACTGTCGAAGAGATGGAGAGGATACAAGAGAAGCGAGGTATGATTATCCACACGATGGCGGATCGTTCTAGAATCGGAAAAAGCAGGCGGATTTGGCAACAGGCTTGGATATATCTTACAGATTAGGGCTTGTAATCAGCCTAGAGACTGAGATTGCCTTTCTACAATCTCCCTGTAGTTTCCGGAGATGATAGGCACGAGACAGGAAAGCCCCAAGAGAAGGCGAATCGATTTCTGCAGAAAAGTATTCAATATACTTGCGGGTTGAAATTGGTGGAGTGTGTGCAGCACATCTTACTTAGGGTTGAGGCTGCTTGATTGGCGTCGTGTGTTCATATCTTTCCACCTAAGCGATCTTGCCCATCCTGACCGATGGCGCTGGGGATGACGTTACCCAAAGCTTACTCGAAGCTTCGTGGGCTTTCAGGGAGGCAACTCTGGTAAAGACGTCCCGAACTTCGAAGCCTTTTCTTTAGACGCTTACGTTGGCACTTTTCATATACAGCCAGTGAAGTAGTACTCAGGTATCGCTACGCGGGGCTAGCCTTTCTCGCTTTGAGAGTTAGCTTAGGATGTCAATACCGCGAAATTAAGACCAAAGCTCTTGCTTCTAGGACCAGCGCCCTAGACATGCTCAGTAGAAGCACCGGAATACACAGGAGGATGAGACTAACAATGTCGGCTTTCCCAACATCCACATCTTGGTATGACTGTTTGCTGCTCTTGTGTCGATTTAAACAGCAAGAATTTGGAGAATCCTGCGTGCGAGCGGACTCATTAACCATGAAAGCTCTTGTCCGGACCCTCTCGTCATCCAGCAGTGCCATTGTAATGTACCAAATCGTTAGAAGACCATATGGCGCGGACCGAACAGGGACAAATTTTTGGAACGAATTCATTCTGCGTACAATGGCTGGAGTACATAATGCCCCTCGGAATATGTTTGAAAAGCTTACCGCGTCTCTGCAAATGACGGATCTTGTGGTCATTGGACACACGAAAGGACGAAGCCAACTGCGATGAATTCAGCAACGCCATGGGACGAAGTCCCTAATGAATGACAGTATGGCCATGAAAATTGTATCGAGGATAAGACCCAATAACATCTAGAATACAACGCAAAGCCTGGCTTTCATACACTGCTCCGCAGACCCTTACACCGGAATCTTGCAACACCCAGCACTCAAAGCAACTCCGACCAGTACGTTGACCAACTATGATTGCTCTGGCGTCTATATGGCTATAAGCCACCTCTCAAAGGACGCAGCGGTCCTTAAACGACGGGTATAAGTAGATTGTGGTGAAAGCTGAGCTCCCACATCTTGTTTCTCGCTCTCAAAAGGTTGTGTTTGAAGATTTGCGCTAATCCCGTGAAAACTTTTATACGCTTCACTAAGATTGTAACAAAAGACTTCGAAGCAATGGAGCCGAAATCAGGGAATCTCAACCACGACGAGACCGGGAAGGAAGATCTTGAGTATGGATATAAACTACTGTATGTGATGGTTCCATTTTTAGTGTCAAAGCCAGCACCTACTATCGGCGAGGATCTTGGACCGGAATATATTTGCACGACACGCCTGATTTTTTACTCAGTTCCCCCTATTCGCAAGCTATTAGGACAGACCCACGACATTGTCAGCTCGAAAAGCTCAGGAACTGCGCTCGTACAAGGCAGTTATCCTCCTCGTCCCGCAAATTATACAGCATTAATCCTTCCAACTGTAATGTCTGACTAAGCTCAGAGCAGATATGTCGCCAAGTCAGGCCTGTGTCATACTCAAAGTCTACTCAATGGAGCTTCAGTCGCTTTCAAGTGGAGCTGTGAGCTTTGAGCATCTCGATAGCGTCTTGGTGCATTCGGCAGCTACGCAGCTTCAACTCAATGAGATTTCGAAACGACTTCGGGCTTTTGAGGCGACTTACTTGAGCGAAAATTTGAAGACTCTTAACTTGAAAATCAGCTCTTCTATTATAGTGTCGCTTACATTACTTTGCGCGAGATCTGTATCTCTTCTACAAACCTCGTAATCCTCGCGCAAGGTCCTTAACATCGGAAATGTGCGATTGAGAGATTGTGAAACTTCCTCGAGCCCCAAATATCTGTGTTGTTTGGCATATCTTGGAGCAAGAGGTTATTAAGCCATGATCCTTGGTAATGCGGAAAAGCTTTGGAGAACGTCAGATGACCGGCCTGCTTGAAATATCTGTAGTACTGCCAGCAATACTCTGAACAGACTTGTAAACAAGCATGTGATGGCGAGTTCGTGATGTACTATCGGGCCTAGCGCGCGCCATACCTGCCATAATTCTGTAAATCAGGATTTCCAGGCATAGATGTCTCAGGGACGGATGCAATGGTGATCTTCGACACAGTGTGCAAGTGTCTCACACCTTCCACCAAAGATTCCATACTGGTCCCCCTCTCCAATACCTCCTTCGTCTGGTAATGCACCGTATCTCATCCACCGCATTGGGGATCAGCCAGGGTTCTGGAATGTGTTCCTGCACATGGGGTTTGTCTAGAGTCATCTTTTTTCATCTCGTCAAGATATGTGCCCCAATATACCTCTCGGTGGTGAAGCTGGGCTGCGTAAGGCGCACGCTGATAGACTTCCGCAAAGTGCATTTGGGGTGTTAAGAGTCGCGGGTCATACACCAAATGTTTCAATGTGCTGGCGAAGAGGGGATGGGAGCTAAATTGACGGTACGTCTCTATAGCGCCTTGTCGCGATGCGAAATGAATCATTTTGATAATATTCTTGGAGCTGATTGAACACCATCTCCGCTTAACAACAAGTGTGGCTTTCATCTTTGACCATGGTAGATGACTAAGTAGAAGAGCCAGTATCTCGTGTGTAAAAACATCCGCACTTGATGCAGCCTTCCTCTCAGCTATCCTCCATGCGATCTGCTTCATTGTCATCTCAGAAATTTCCTGAAAATTGGTCAAAGTACTACGAGAATCTCGGCTTCCGAGAATTCACACACACAACATTCACGTATACCATGCAGAACTTGAAGTCTCGGACATACTGACGTGTCAAGTCGGAAAGGACTTTGTCCAACACCAACGGATAGTGAGAGTGCTTTGAGAAGAGTGGGCTTTCGGATTGCCAGTTAGGCAGCAGAAGCGTAGGCTATTGCTATGCGAAACCTTTGGCATCACGTGGATTGACCGACTGGAACCTACTCCAAGTGATTAGTCTAGAGTTTGAAGGCTTTTTGTATGCGAAAAGCCAGGCATTCGGCATTTGTAATACTATCCCATGAACCGCCACGGTGCACCTTTGCAGTGGGAAGCTAGAAATTTAGGGAGGTGTGCCTAGAATTAGCCGTTAACGTACCCGAAACGTTTGGGGCCAGCTCCTTGACAGATAACGGCTTAGCGCCATATAAATAAGGGCTTTCGGGGAGGTGGCTCCCTAAAGGCGCTTAATGTTGACAGGTGCACCAGCATTGGCGGTTCATGGGATAACGACTGAGAGTCTAGTCAACTGTTTAGGACACAGTTCAGTCCAGCCTGCCGAGATTTGTTCAGACATTAACATGATATTTTACGTCTCACTTGATCCTTGAAGCTGCAATGAAATGTTACACGATTACGACAAGTTCTAACCCATCTCGTGTGCATTGCTATCGGGACGGGACCTCAATGCATCACTTCTTGACTCAGCCCTGACAGACGAACCTGCGGCCTCGGATATCTTTGAGTCGCCGTTCACCTCGATCGGTACCTTTTTCTCCGTCTCTGAAGAGACGTCTGCGAAATACTTGTTCTCCTTTTCCCACATAGGCTCTGCGGGCCCCACCTTATCGTTGTATTGTCCTTGCGGGAGTAGCCGGGCTTGTTGCCTCGCTAAACGTCTTCGGCGCCACAGAAACCAGCCTGCAAGCAGAAGAATTTTCTTCCTATCTAGGCTCCAATGACAATACCTCCCACTGCCCCTTTAGACAAAGATGCATTAGGGGTGGGGCTATCTTGGTCTGTAGTAAGAGGCGCAGCGGCCGCACTTTTGACGCATGTCGAATCGTCCGGTCCAGGTATCGCAGTCACGTCTTTCGACAGCGAAGGTCGCGCCTGTCCGATTGTGAATGTTGATTCGTCTATGTCGCTGGCGAAATAAGCCATGGAGAAAAATCTAGCACCGAGCGTGCCTATGCATTGGTCGGTCTGGAAATCCGACCTTAAATTTGACACAGCCATCCGCAGTGTTGTATTGGAAGTGGTGATCGGCGTATCCTGTCCAGTCCTGAAATTCATCTCGGGTCCCACAAGCTGCTCGCTGAGTACCACAATCTCCATTTTCCCACGATTCAAGGAAATCGTAATGTTACCCTCAAACTCACCTGTCACAAGTTGTTGATCAAAGCTCAAAGGACTTCTTGATCGTCCATTTGGTGTGAGACCTGTCTGGACCAGAAGCTCGTCGACGATCCCGCTGGGAAGCTCGGCGACAAAGTCGCTCTTGAGGGATGCGCAGACCGTGACACCATCAGTCAGAATCTGAAAAATTTCTGTGATCGCGGTGCTGCTGAAGATGCTGGAATTAGTCCCGTAGGCAGATGTGACGATGATATCGGAGATGGTCACTACATGCGATGTTTCATATTTGGTGTCTGCCGCCTTATCCCCTGGCCGCGAAGGTAGCGTCATATTGCTACCTTCTCTTACTATTGCTGGGCGGAACCCTCCTAGGACTAAGCTTCCGTCGGTTGTGTTTGCGCCCTCCAGACCATAAAAGTACGACCAAGTGCGAGACGATATCTGACCTGCTTCATACAATTCAGTCAATACTGTTGCGTTATCGCCTCCATTAGCTTGTGTAGACGATCAGGGGTAGATTGCGTTTTTTCGGGAAAACCATCTTCTTTTTTGTTGATTTTCACTTAAATCCCTTTCTCCCGCTTTGTTCCTTTCTGCTACTATCTTAATCCTTATAAGTAAATCCCTATCCATAATAGTTAATTGTAATCAACGTAGATTACCATTATTTGTTAGTACTTAAGTTTTACCGTGCAGACGTATATATCAGAATATATATCTAATTACAATTATTTTCGTATCTGATTATATTTAGGTTCCCCCCCGAATTTTATAATATAATATATATAAAAATTAGTATTTCGAGGACGCCTAGCAAAATGCACTTTTCGGATTTATTAGATTCGATCTAGTTGTAAAGTTAATATAATTGCAAAATTAATAGTTCGAGAGTTATTTAGATCTCAATACGACCGTAGAAATATATAACTACTAAACTAGAAATAGAGTAATAATAAAGATAAAAATATATAGTTACTTAGAAAACAAGATAGTTTAATACGCTAAATCGATTGCCGTTGTCCGTTTAAAAATCGAAAATACGGTTATAAAGATATAGCTAATTATTAAATTCGGCGGTAAAAAACATACAATAGTATAAAAACGGATTACGGATTATTAGTATAATAGCCGTATAAAAAAGAAAATCGGTCAATAGAAATAATATTTAAATCGATAAAGCCTATTTATAATCTAATATACTTTAATATTCGTCACAATTATAGTTTTCAACGTTAATAGATTTGTTACCCAACTAAAGAACCCCAAATTAATTATTTACAAGTAATATTAATATGCAGTTTAGCTTAGCCAGCTTGTCTGTCATTTCCGAGGCAAAAAGTACGCGTTTTCTAAGAAAGAAGTTGCCGAGATTAAGATTATAATTAGCGGATAACCAAGTTTATTGCAATTATTAAAAGAGCTCGAGGTATTCTATCTATAATAAATTAATTGTAATCAATATAAGTTACAATTATTTATTAGTGCTTAAGTTTTACTGTGCAGGCGTATATATTAGAATATATATCTAATTACTATTGACTGTCTACCTAGCTTGGTAGTGCAAAACCGCTCTTATAGGGCCCTAACTAACGAAAACACTAAAGATAAAGGAGAAAAAAAAGAGAAAAGCAGGCATTCTATATTAAATACTATAAACTAAAGCTTTAATATATCGGCTCCTAATATATCCTTATGTCGAGCTTTAATTTACAATAATAAAAGTTATTAAGCTAAGGTTTTACCGGCTATACCGAGGTTTAACCAAGCAATATTAAAATAAATATACTAGGTTAGATTATAATAATATTTTTTTTTTCAAGTCTATTATAATTTTATAATATATTATAATACTTCGTAAGCTAGCTTCTAAGTTTTTATATAGTTTTATTTACTATTATAATTATCCTTAGCTATTATTTATATTATTATGCCTTTACTAGAGATATTAGTTTTTACTATAATATACTACTAGGATACTAGTTTATCGTCTATACTAATATAGAGATATCTCTTAAAGCGTATCGTATAGCATTATAATTATTTAAACGCTTTTCCTCTATTTAAGCTTTTTTTAGTAAGAGCGACAGCGCCGCCTTAGGGCCAATATAGGCTATCGATAATAAAAAGAAAAGAAAAAAAAAAAAGAAAAAAAGGAAATATTTATACCGCAAAAAGGAGCCTAGAGCTAGTCCTAATAAAAACGGCAATAATAGCGTAATAAGCTTATCTATAAAAGTATTTGTAACTATTATTTATCATATTATATACTCGAAGGGAAACTAATTTGTTATTATAGTTTATTATTAAGATACTAGTTTAGTTATTATATTAATATAGAAATATCTTTTAAAATATACTATATAGCATTGTAGCTATACTTATTATTTATATAAATCCTTCTACTAATATCCTTGCTACCCTCCTAGCGGCGTAAAAAAAAAAGAGAAAAAAAAAAAAAAAGAAAAAAGTATTTATATCTCTAGAATAAATACGGAGCTAGTCTGTATTAGATTAGAATATAAATATTAATATAATAGTTCTATAGTAAACTTTGCAAATATAATATATAGATTAGTATATAATTAAAATACTTATATTATAGTTTTATTGATTATTAAAACTATATTTCTAAATAATTTAAGCCGGTCCAAAATTATTAACCGTATAAAACGTCTATATCACCTTCGAAGTAGCTTTTTATACTGTTTAAGACAATAATTATCTTCAAGACCACCTAGCGATTATAAATATCGTTTATAATAATCGTCAATAGTATTTTATAAGTTATTAAAGCCCTCAACTTTATATTATTTGTCGTTATACTTTTAGTTTATTTATTTTACTTTAAATAGCATTCGTCTGTAAAAGCATTTAAAAGCTAGAATCTATTTAAATTTATATTCTTTCTATTTATTAACGATAATCGGTTTAGACTCTAGATTATTTTGTTTTAATAGCGGATTATTTAGGTCTTTATAAAGCAATTTAATATAAAAGATTTTAGAATATTTTATTATTCTAAACAGGTTTAACTCATATAAATAACCGATTTTCTTTATAATCTTAAATAGCCTAATTTACTTATTATCTAACTTTTTACTAAAACAGCTAGTTTAAATATTTTCTATATTAAACTATATCTAGTCGCCGACTTTATATATAATATCTTTACAGCGACGGTTAATATACTCGGCTATTTAATCCTAAGTCTTTTTTATACTAATCTATATTTCTTCTAAAATAGCTTATATTTTACTAGAGATATTAGCGGCTTAAATAGCTAGCTACTAGTTATATCGTATTTTATATAAAATATTATTTAGTCCGAAGTTTATTCTAAAATAGTATTTATAATTAATAAAAAATAAGATTATTCCGGTAGCCGCTAATTCGAAATTACTATAGGCTAATTTTACTATTAATAGTAAATCTATTTAATTATTTTAATAATAATTAATAAACGTTTTTAAATATATATTAATATTTTAATTAGCTTATTCGGTTTAGCTATCGGTTTTAAAGTAATAAACTATTAACTTATTACTATTAATATTAAATCTAATATATAATAACGTCTATAATATTAATATAGATTAAAATTTATAGTCTAATATTATACTATCCGGTAATCTATACTAAATAATAACTTCGCGAATAAGAATATAAGTAGTCTTTTCTAATAACGTTCTTAGCTCGTCGCAGCGTATTAATATATAATCCCTATTTTTACTAAAATAGTATATAATAGTTAAAATATTATTTATTCTTTAATATTCTAGAAAATTAATAATGAAATCTATTCCAAGATCTTACTATCGTTATTAAAGTACTAGCAAAGAATATAATAGACTATTTAATCTATTACAAAGTATTTTTACTCGTTAGTAAATATAACAATTAGTAATATATTGCTTAATAGTTTTTATTATTCTAGGCTAATAATAATATTGTTTAATTATTTCGGCGGTTTTATTTATTCCTAAATAGCCGATTAGCTTCTAATTATAGATTTCCTTAATAAAATAAATAATCTAAGATTAAAATATTTATAGCTTGTTTTATTAGTATAATATTCGTTACTTACTCCTTATATACTTAAAATCAACATTATCGATATAATTAATCGTTCCTCGTTTAATAGCCTTTTAGTAACAAATATAGTTTTTATTAATATTGTTAGCCTGCTAAATAATCTTATATACTAATAAGTCTCAAAACTACTCTTTTTTTTATAATAATAAAAGATCGAATTTATCTAGTAATAATAAGATTTAATAGTTTTCTTATTTTTATTAGTCTTTATACTCTATCCATAATGGTTAATTGTAATCAACGTAGATTACAATTATTTGTTAGTGCTGCATTTTTACCGTGCGGGCGTATATATCAGAACATACATCTGATTACAATTATTTTCGCATCTGATTACATTTAGGTTCCCCCCCGAATTTCATGATATAACATATATGAAAGTTGGTATTTCGAGGACGCCCAGCAAAATGCACTTTTCAGATTCATCAGATTCGATCTGGTTGTGAAGTTGGTATGGTTGCGAAGTTGACGGTTGAAGAGTTGTCCAGATCCCGATACGACCGCAGAAATGCATAACCACCAAACCAGAAATGTGGCAATAATAAAGATGAAAACATACAGTTACTTAGAAGACAAGATAGTTTAATGCACTGAGTCGATTGCCGTTGTCCGTTTGAAGATCGAAGATACGGTCATGGAGATATAGCTGGTTATCAAATTCGGCGGTAAAGAGCGTGCGATGGTACAGCAACGGACTAACCACCGGATGCCTGGAATCTGCCGTCAATACCAGCGGGAGCAGGGGGCGGGAGCGCTAAAATCCTGAACTTCAATATCAAATTCCAACAATATCGATATTACTAGTATTATAGGTTTCAACTGAGTTTTTTAGTCTTTAAATTTCTTTTATTTAACATAAATCCAATACTATATTATAATCAAAAAATTATCTAGATCGACTTAATATTGCTTAAGTTATTGCTAATATCAATTCCAGAATCTATAGATATCTAGAATACCGAGATTTTTAGAATTGAAGATTCCTACTACTAGTATTCAACGTTTATTATTAGTAATAAATGTTTAAATAGAGTTTTTCTAGATCAAAATTAAACGAGGATTTTAAAAATATAACTTTTATTACAATATAGGTAATATGAGTAAGGTTATAAAGAATATCTATTTTGATGTTCTCTATGCTAAATAATCTAAAAATTCAAAAGAAAAAACCTATATATTTCGCTTAATTTACCTTTTAAAGTTAAGATTATTCTTTTAAAAATAAAAAACCCTATAATATATATATATATATATAAAGAGTTTTCAATATAACTTATCTTTATATATTATATTTTCCAAAAACTAATATTAATGAAAATAATAATATTCTTAAAATGGTTTTAAATCTTTATTTTTACCAAAAACCTAGTTTAATATATTATGTTATTTAACTAAATTATATTCAATAAGGTTACCACTATTGATATATATTTTAAGTCTAAACAATATAGAAACTCCCTAAATATTGGAGTTTCTATATAATTCCCTATATTATTTCTGCTATATTTATTAGTTTTAAAGAAAAATAAATAGGGACTTTAGGTTATATAGTATAATAGTAATATAGGTATCTTATCTATATCGCAATCTAAGTTTAATTCCTGGTTTAATCCTGTTTTTTCTTTTTCTTTTTTTTTAAATTTTTTTCTTTTTTTTACCTTTTCTCCTTAAACAATTCAGGTCCTTTTTCAATATAAAACTTTTTTTAAAGAATTATATATTTTATATAGCATTATTCTTATATATCTTAAGCTAATAATAATTTTTTATATATATAGTTTTCAAGTCTAGTCTAAATTCCCTCCTTTAATTAAATCTTTCTCATTGCTAAATTATATATTATATTTTTTTTATATATTATGAATCTTAACTAATTAATTATATATAGTCTGGACCGTAATGAAATACAATATATATTATAGCGATTATTTTTATTACAGAAGTTATATTACGGAAGTTTTAGAGGATTTCATTATTGATGCTCTAAAACTCAATTCTATACAAGTCTCAATCCTGCCGATTTTTCATTCTATTTTATTATATATTCCAAGTGAAAATATAATAGAGAGTTCCTATTATCTTACCGATCTAATACAGACCAAAGGTACCATACAATATATGATTTATTCTCAATAATCTATATTTTATTACTTTCTATATCAAAATGAATAGAAACTGACAATAAAAGTGAATTCTCCACCAATGTTCGTCGTATTATATGTTCGAATTGGAATTTCTCGAATTCTCAAACTTATATTCTCTACTATAGACTGAACACTATATTATCCTTTAAATATCCTCTTAATCGGTCCGATATTCTTAGGATTGTTATTCATATTCACTCCGAACTCCCCAGATCAGTAGAATACCGAGATTTCTAATATTCAATATTTCGATTATTGGTATCTAACGTTCATTATTGGTAATAAATATTGAAATCAATGCTATCTAGACTAAATTGAAGCGAGATTTCCAATAAGACTATTAATTTTATGATACGGGTTATATTACCGGAGTTAAAAGGGTTTTTATCATCGATACTTTGAAACTCAGTTTCGTACACCTTTTAATATTGCCGACTATCGATTCGATATTATTATATATTATCTGTCAAAATATAATCAAAAGCCAATATTCTCTATTAGAATTAGAGTAGTCGAAAAATATCCAATTATGTACAATCTTTTCTTTTCGATCGTTATCTATTTATCTTGATTTATTAAGTAATTCACTGCAATAGCCTCGGATTCATATCAAAAGGACCATTCTTTATCTCCGAAGATCTTTTAAACAACAGAATATTCGTCTACGTATTTTAAGAGTTCAGGATCAAGAGATTACCAGATTCCTCGGAATTTATCCTTAAAGCGAAGGAATTTCCTAAAGATAACCGATTTCAATATCAAAAAGGTCTAAAACTGACCCCTAAAGTAAAATATCCTCATAGAGGGGACCGATTGTTACCGTTCAAATCAAAGAAATTGACCTCTAAAGCAAAACCCTTTTTTAGAGATAACTATTTTTCATCGGAAAAACAAGAAAAGCTGACTTCTTAAGGAAAACTGAGGTCCAAAGATAACTACTCTCTATATTAGAAAATAAGGAAATTGGTATAACAAATATAAGCTTCTATTGAACAGTAAGATAGTTGAAGCTTTATCGCGAAGTAAGAATAAAGATTGCAACTCGGCTGCAGCCGAGTTGCCCGGCGCTCGTTTCTACGCCGGATAATTAATATGAATCTTGATAGCTCTATATAAAAGGGACTATTCTTTATATCTAAAGATCTTTCTAATATACAGGAACCTCGAAAATAACAGTCAGGAGGAGCTCGTCAAAGTTAAAGAACGTCAAAATTGACTTTTAAAGCGAAACTTCTATCTAGAGATAACAGTTTTTCCTCCGAAGAATAATAAAAGCTGACTTCGGAAGCGAAACTTCCCCCTAGAAATGCCTGTTTTTCCTCCAAAGAATAACAAAAGCTGACTTCGGAAGCGAAACTTCCATCTAGAGATGACAGTTTTTCCTCCGAAGAATGACGAAAACTGACTTCGGAAGCGAAACTTCTATCTAGAGATACCTGTTTTTTTTCCGAAAAATAACAAAAATCGACTAAAGAAGTCAAACTTTATCCTAGAAATGCCTATTTTCCCTATAAAGAATAATAAAAACTAACTTCCGAAGCGAAATTTTGGCCTAGAGATAACAGTTTTTTATCTAAAGAATAAAGAAAGTTGACCTTTGGAGCAAAATCCCTTTTTAGAGATAACTGTTTTTTATCGGAAAAACAAAAAAAGCTAGCTTCCCAAGGAAGATTGAGGTCTAAAGATAACTATTCTCTATACCAGAAAATAGGGAAATTAGTATAACAAATATGAGCTTTTGTTGAATAAAAAGGTAGTTAAAGTTTAATTGCTAAATAAGAATGAAGTTAGCAACTCGGCTGTAACCGAATTGCCCGGCGCTTATTTCTACGCCGGATAATTAATATAAATCTTAACAGCTCTATATAAAAAAAACTATTCTTTATATCCAAAGATCTTTTAAACAATAGAATATTCGTCTATATATTTTGAGAGCTCAATATTAAACGGTCACTAGATTCCTCGGAATTGACTCTTAAAACGAAAAAATTTCCTAGAGATAACCGATTTCGATATAAATAAGGTCTAAAATTGACCTTTAAAGCAAAATAACCCCATAGAGATAACTGATTATTACTTTTTAAACGAAGAAAGCTGACTTTTAAAGCGAAACTTCTTTCTAGAGATAACGGTTTTTCCTCCGAAGAACAATAAAAGTTGATTTCCGAAGCGAAATTTTGGCCCGGAAATGTCTATTTTCTCTCCGAAGAATAATAAAAGCTGATTTCCGAAGCGAAACTTCCTTCTAGAGACGCTTATTTTTCCTCCGAAGAATAAAGAAAGCTAACTTCTGAAACAAAGTTTCCTTTTAAAGATGCCTGTTTCCCTTCCGAAGAATGATTAAAGTCGATTAAAAAAACCAAACTTCGACCTAGAGATGATTATTTTCGATATTAAAAAATAGATAAATTGACCAGAAACGCGACCGTTTCCTATAAAAATAACTTGTTTTATATATAAAGATTTTCCGAAATGGATATTTCCAGGAAATATATAAAAGAGATTATCAACTTAACGAGGAATAATAATAAAGAAGATACTTTCTTGCAAAAGCTTGAAATAATAGCTATATATAAGAATTTCGAGGATAATGGTCAGGTGGAGCTCGTTAAGGTTAAAGAACGTCAAAATTGACTCCTAAAACGATATTCTTTTCTCGAGATAACTGTTTTCTTTTAGAAGGATAACGAAAACTGACTTCGGAAGCGAAACTTTCTTTATCTATAATGGTTAATTATAGTCTATATAGATTTCAATTATTTATTAGTACTGTATTTTTACCGTACAGGCGTATATATTAGAATATACGTTAGACTTCAATTATTTTGACGGTAGATTACATTTAAATTCCCCCCCGAATTTCATTAGACAATATATATGGAAGTTGGGATTTCGAAGATATTTAATAAAATGCATTTTTCAGATTCATCAGATTTCATCTGCTTGTGAAATTAGTATGGTTATAAAGTTGACAGTTTGAGAGTTATTAAGATCCCGATACGACCGCAGAAATACATAATTATTAAACTAGAAATAAAGCAATAATAAAGATAAAAACATACAATAAATTTGGAAATAAAGCGGTTTAATGCGCTAAGTCTATTGCTGTTATCCGTTTAAAGATTAAAGATACAGTTATAGAGATATAGCTAGTCGTTAAAATCGGCGGTAAAGAATATACGATAATATAGTAAAAGACTGTGGACTACTAGCATAGTAGTTGTATAAAAGGGAAAATCGGTTAATAGAAATAATATTTGAATCGATAAAGCCTACTTACGATCTAATATACTTTAGCATTTATCGCAATTATAGGTTACAATGTTGAAAGACTTATTACCCGACTAAAAAGCTTTAAATTGATTATTTGCAAGCAATATCAATATATAGTTTAGCCCAGCCAGATTGTCCGTTATTTCCGAGGCAAAAAATATATGTTTTCTAAAAAAGAAGTTCGAGAGATCGTTATTATTATCGATAGATAGACGGGTTTATTGCGATTATTAAAAAAGCTCGAGGTGTTTTATACTATTAAAAGATCTATTAAGGTACTCCGATTACGTCGGGATGGGTTGTTATACCGAGTAGAGCCCCGTATTTATTTTTATATTTATGATATAGAAGCTAGTATGCGAGTCTATTATAAGAAGGCATATAAAACATACAAATATAGACGGAAAGGCCGTTTTATTAAGCGCCAACAAGAACGACGGGAAAATAGCGACCTATTATCGTAGAAAACAGTCGCATATTAGCGGTATTTCCCGTTTTAGGCTAAATCACAGTATTTCGAGGTACGACAGCTAGACAAGAAAATGCAGCTACGGATAGCAGAGTAGGTGGTATCGTTATAGGATCAATAGATAAGTGCGGTGGAAACTAAATACCAGAAAGTGGTAAAAGAACAGCAGCGGATAGTCATAAAAAGGGGATTCCGTAAGGTAAACCAATAGTTAAAGCGAGCGAAATAGGACAAATATTTAGCCGGCGTAGATGTAGATTATTTATTGGATTGCGTAAAAGAGCCCGATAAAGAGATAGAACAGAAACTATAGATAATTTAGCGGGGGATAGATAAAATAATATAAAAGAGCCAATAGACTATAATATCGCAAATAGGGCTATATAAACAGTTCGAGGCGGTGCGTATAGAGAAACACCAGACGCAGTATATGCCGTTAAAAGGATATATAGATCGGAGGGCGATAATAGACTATACGCACCCGTAGAAGCAGATAGTAATATTTATTAGACGGATACGAAAGCCGCAAGAGTGGCAGAAGCCGAAATATCGATTGAAAAAAAATTAGAAAAGAGTGTAAAATTATTTGGTAGAGGTAGCAAAGAAAGAGTATGAAAATTACTAAGCGAAATAGAATAAGAAAAAAAGAGAAAATAGACAAACGGATAATAATAAAATAGAAGAGTCAGAGGTAAAATATTATTTAAAGGCATTACCGCAGGTGTGTTTAAATTTTTGTATAACATTATTGAAGGAGCGATACTTTAAAAATAAATATAACAACGTATTAGTATATGCGTTAACGGTATTAAAGGTGAAAAAAAGCGGTAAAACGATAGGATAAATAGGGCCAGACAATTACCCACCAATATTGTCTAAGGTGATTAAGATTACGAGGTTTATAGTGATTTAGTCGAGTTTATTGGAAACAGGGTTCTATAATAAAAATGAGGACAATAAAGAGGTTAGGGGTGAATCAAATGAAAGTAATAAAGGTGATGAAAGTGGGGTTAAAATAGAAGCAGGATGCTTAGGATTAGTGAAAAAAGCGATAGATCACTTTATAGTACGGAGGACATACGGTACGATGCAGTAGATATTGGATTTGCGGACGTATAGGTTGAAGATCTATTATAATACGATAGCAAAGGGGACGATCGATTAGATAAAAAAGCAAATTAGCTGGAAGAAAAAGGTTCAATTTACGATAGATCAGCTACGAGAGATACTGCAGAATTTAACAGCAGAGGCGCGGGAACTGTTGTTTTTCGATTTAATAAACTTGGAGTCGACAGGCGAGGCGCCAGTAATCCCGTAGTCGACGTTAAAAAACGATGCCCGTAATAAGGAGATAGGGTGGAATTATTTAAAAAATAACTACAACCGTTAGCCCGTAGATAAACGGATATAGTTACAGTCCTGTATTAGAGAGAAAAAGGTGTTATAGCGTCGATTTATAAAGAATAAAAAAAGAAACCGAAAGGAAATCCGGAAATATTTAGATCGGATCGTGCAATTTCGAGGGTTGTTATTAGTATTAATGCATATAACCGGTAGCCAGCCTGTACGAGGGCTAGAGATTATAGGGATCTAATATACGAATAGCGTATAAAAACGACAACGGAATATATTTATCGAATAGAACACCCCGTTCAGTGAAAAAAAAAAGCAAATAAACCCCGAGGCGTTAATAGTATTCGTGACGCAATATTATAAGGGATATTCATTGTTAAAGAGGGAGAAGATCATCTACCGGTATTTGCCGCGTATAATAGGGGAGTTATATATGTATTTTGATTAATTAATACGACCGTTTCAGGAGAAAATAGAAGTGATATTGCGGGATTCGAAGGCGTTATCGACGATAATATAGCCCCCCGACTATAAAAGGTTCGTATAAGATATATTACAGATAACGAGATATATCGGGGGGGCTAGTTAGCGGTAGATAAAAATCAAATTCAATATACAAGCATAGCAAGAGTTGGCGATCGGGATAAACCGTCGGTTTTTGCAGAAACGATACGTATTCGATTATAATAAAAAGGATAAAAATAGGGAGTTCTATGAAGATCGCCTAGAGGAGATTTACGATATCTAAGCAGCCTATATATTGTAGATTGTAGGCAATATATACGCCCGTGGGATTTAAAAGGTAAATAGGGAGGTAACTAGTATACGGGAGCGGTTTTACCGTACTAGCTGCGAGTGATATAAATTGTTAAAATTCCAACTAGCGCTTATCCCGTTAGGTAAAAAAAAATTTAATCGAAAAGCAAAGAGCCGTTCTAGTATATTAACGATACGTATTAAAAGGTTATAGAGGATAAATATTAAGGGGAAATTGCAGGAGATATTAGGTTCGCAGGCAGTATTCCGGGGTTATTAATAAGAGGCTATCCAAGCTATTATACGAAAAAAGAACTTCATTATCTAAATAATAGGAACTAGGGATAAAAAGAGCTTATTATTTATATTGCCCGCGTAGTATAGCCGTAATAGAGTTAGCGTCGTCGTCGTCCCGTTAGTAGCATTATGGGAGGATATAATAGCGCAATACCGTTAATTAGAGATCTTATATGCGGAGTAGAACGCCTAGCGGACGGCGGAATATAACAGCAAACAGTTAATATTTATTACGCCCGAGTCCGCCGTCGGGGAGGAATTTAGACGGTTTTTAACGCAACGCAAAGCGGTAAAACAGCTAGACCGTATATTTATCGACGAATGCTATATTATATTAAACAATAAAACCGATTTCCGACGCAAACTGCAGTAGATAGGCGTATTGAACTAAATAAAAACCTAGATAATATTGTTAACAGCGATATTGCCCCTTAGCTACGAAAAGGAATTATTCCGTCGTATATAGTGGCTACAGAAGCAGATACGTTTGTTCTATACCTTTACCAGTCGTATTAACATCTAGTATTATATTATTACCG
Organism: Bacidia rubella; assembly: GCA_032158265.1. Classification (NCBI taxonomy): domain Eukaryota; kingdom Fungi; phylum Ascomycota; class Lecanoromycetes; order Lecanorales; family Ramalinaceae; genus Bacidia; species Bacidia rubella. Next base: position 2,204,202 of record JAVTIF010000002.1, read on the forward strand.
TCGAAGGTCGTAGCCCGGCGATCGAATAGTATACGAAAATAGTAAAAAGGTTATATACCCCGTATAAAACCGGAAAAACGGTGATATATTGCAATTTCGTTAACGAGACCAAGGATTTGGCGGAAGCGTTAGATTGTCCCGCATTCTATTACTACGCCGCTAACCAGCTGGAGATTTTAGAGTTATTCCGATAGAAAAGCCGTCGGATCGTAGCGACGAGTGCGTTCGGGATAAGGATTGATATTGCCGATATCCGATTAGTAGTACATATTAAATAGCTACAATTGTTATTGGATTATATACAAGAGAATAGACGCGCAGGACGGGACGGGGTAGCCAATAAGGCAATAATATTAATCCGAGAGAGCTTGGAGGGGGACGGGGGCTAGATAAGATTAGAAGAACGATTGGTATAGCGGTTTATAGCCGGGATCAGTTGTAAACGTCAGGTGTTAGACGAATATTTAAATAGAAGGGTAGATCGACGGGGTTGTAAAGAAAAGGAAAATGTATATAAATATTGTCGTATAAGGGGGCTAGAGGAGAATAGGTTTATCGGGAATGAGGCGGCTATATTGGTCGAGAAAGAGATAGAGAGTAAAAGGGAAAAAGGGAGTGATAGTAAAGGTACAGCGGAAGAAGATAACGAGGTCGGTGAGGGAGGAGGTAAAGATAAAGAACTATAAACGGCGGAGGAGGCCCGAAAGAACATATTACGTAGTTAAGAACGGGTAGTAATAGACGAGTATATAGAAATGGCGGATTTAAAGTAATATATAGAACAGATCGGGTTTATATATCCGTTTTGCCGGTAAATCGACTATAATATATCGGAACATCCGTTATTTATATATCAGAAGGAGAAGGCGAGGGTAGATAGGTTTAAAAGGCGATATAAATAGCTGCAGAAGTTAATCCGTTAGACGAAAGCGATGGCCTATTACAGTAGATATACGATATACTTTATACCGATCGAATAATATAAAATATTTAAAAAGAAAAAGAAGAAGAATAAAGGCGGGGACAAGCAGTAGTAGACGCGAACGGAGGGGAAATATATATTGGATAAGGTGGTATTAAATGAATTTATTGTAGGTATCGAACAGGATAATCATTTTATATAGGAGTTTAGAGGGCGAATGAAAGAGCAAAACTACCGCTCCGGACAGATAGAAGACGTCGTACGATATTTAGGATAGCAAGAGAAGTAGGGCGGGATTGCAGCTAGTCGGTTATTATAAGAGTTAAGGTGATTTGCGAGAGGAGGGAGAAAGAGCAGTATAGTAGAGAGTTGGCAGTTATAGAATCGGATTAAAAGTAATATAAAGGTAGATATTGATAGTTAGAATGTAGAGAATAGTAGGGTTATAGAAATAGGATTAATAATAATTAATAAAGATAGGATATTAAAAGTTAGATAGTATATAATAGAGCAGTATAAGAATAAAAACAATAGATTAGAAAACAGATATAATGATTGATTTTAACCGAGTGGCCGAGTGATAAACAAAAGGAGACGAGATATAATATAGATCAAAGATAGAAAAAGAGTTAATATTGGGTTTATTAGATTATAGGATGTTAACAGAATAAATTTAAAATAAAGATTGAAAGTTTAAAGAAGATAATTAAATTCAAAAGAAGTTTAGAAAAGTGGAAAATATAGATCAAAACAAAAGGAAGATTAAACATAGTATTTTAATATATAAAATGAATATAAAATATAATTGATCGGTACGAAGTGGGCAATATATATAAAAAGCAAAGATTATATAGAACGGGTGGAAATATTAAAGAAAAGGTGAAGTTATTTATGAAAATAAGTAAAAAGATTTATAAAAAGAGTGAATATAATATATATAAAGTAGAAGAAATTGACGAAAAGAATAGAATTAATATAGAAAAGTGAGGATAAAGATTAGAAAGTGAATAAAAGTGATAAAAAGTGAAGATAAAGGTTGAAACGTAAACAGAACCGATGGAAAATAGAATAATTCACATCGAGAGTGAATAGAGAATGTAAAAGGTTAATAGAAAGGATGAAAGATAGACAGTCTACGTAAGGAGTGAATATGATATATAAAAAGTGAATGATTCATGGTAAAAATGGATAATTTATATGAAAAGTAAATATAAGATATGAATAGGAAATAAAATGGATAAGAGAAGTAGATAGTTTACATAAAAAGTAAATATAATAGAGTTAGCCAACACAATAGATAGGAAAATATATGATTATATGAAAGGCGAATATAATATAGGAAACACGGATATAATATGAGAATCAGAGACCATTGATATAAAGCGTAAATAGAACATATAAAACGTGAACACAAAATGGAGAAGATAAAACATTTATAGAAAAAGTGAATATAATATCCAAAAAAGTGGAGATGATTCAGATGAAAGGTGAATATAATATATCCAAAATAAATATTTGGTATTGAAAGACGATGTTTGTATAAAAAGAAAATATAATATATTCACAACAGATACAATAGGTAAGAAAAGGTAAATAATTATATGAATAGTGAATATAATATTATAATATGAGAAGGGAATATAATATATAGATAGTGCACTCAATAAGTAATAAAGATGGATAATTGGTAGAATTAGAGAACATAGTATAGAAATAGTAAATACAATGAATAAAAAGAATAGAGAATTACATTCCAAGTAAATATCCAGGTCAAAAAGAAAACATTTCATATCGAAAGCAAATAAGTTATATAAAAAAGAAATAGTTTATGTTATAAACAAGTGTTAGGGGTTAGCAGTGGACAATTTATATCAAAAGGGTTACGAATAGATCCAAAACAAATAATTTCAATGAAAAGCAAAAAGTACACATTCAAAATGGATATAATAGATACAATATAGATGAATTTTAGGGTTAGGGTTAGGGTTAGGGTTAGGGTTAGGGTTAGGGTTAGGGTTAGGGTTAGGGTTAGGGTTAGGGTTAGGGTTAGGGTTAGGGTTAGGGTTAGGGTTAGGGTTAGGGTTAGGGTTAGG